>OZ038503.1:40012945-40167945 GCA_964036315.1 Acanthosepion esculentum
CTGAGATATATATATATATATATATATATATATATATATATATATAGAGTCATACACAGACAGCTTCACTGTACCCCAGCTCTTCAGTGTGGCTAGACATCCAATTGCTTCAAGCCGGGATTGAAAATCGACCAATTTGACATATATAGATGTGTGTGTGTGTGTGTGTGTGTGTGTGTGTGTGTATGGTTTATTCCCCTTGACTTCGCTAAAAACCCATTGCTAGGTGGTGCTCCTTCAGCCTATAAAAAGGCATACATTTTTCTCCCTTGCCCCTTTTACAGCTTTTTAACTGGCTATAAGATATAGTCACACATGGGTAAAAAGTGTCCCTCCCACTGCAGAACGTTCATAGTTGTGGTTTTCTCTCGACATTTCTACTCTCTATTACATGCTTGTGATGCTCACATACACATTCTTCTTATAGCTCGTTTCATGATTTTTTTTTCCTTTCATCACATGTAATTCCTTTGTTAATACATGCATTGTCGTTTGTTTCATATTCTTTGTTTTGTGTTATCTCATTTTACTTGGACTCAATGTGAGTCACTCAATATCATTTGTGGGATAAATTTCCCAGGAGCTTGTAAATATTTATTCTCCAAAGCATTGATTCCTGCAACATAATGGTAACTAAATAGTTACCCAATCCTACAACTTTCCTAACCCTGCTTTCAAATGTAACTATTAACTGATACAACGAAAATTAAAAAATTGAACCCTCTACCACCCCTTGTCCAGATGAATGGATTTATCGGTAACCTTGGAAACCCTCAAACTATGAATCTTTCCTGTGCCGTTAACAACCGTAAATTTTAAAAAGTAAGTTACTCCAAAATTCACTTGATGAGGAAATGGAACTAATGTCTTTGGTTTAATAACAAAATTAAATTCAGGGGCTTTAGCTTCCATTTCTGAAACATGGTTATCACTGTGTAGCGGTAAAACCATATTTTAAATCTATTAATTTATAATATATATGTGTGTGTGTGTGTGTGTGTTTTGAGCAATAAAAAATATTAAATAATTAAAATTTTTAGACACATGGGTGGTATATTAATATTTTTTTGTTTTATTATTTCAATCCTCAACTAGTTTTGGCCAGCATGGCCATCGTCAGGAGACAAAAAAATTTCCTGCTTGTTAGTAGCGGTGAACTACAGAAGTGAATGACTGTTTCTGAAGAAAGTGAAATTAATCTGTAGTTTTCATTTGTTTTTTATTGCTAATTTTGGTCCGTCCTTGTGTTGGTCTAATCGCCTCTTTCAAGTTGTTTTTAAAATAAAGGCTGGGAGATTCCTGCATCCCAGAATTCCCTCCTTGATTATTTTGACACTTTTATTGGTTGCTGGCAAGGGTATGTGTAGTTAAGTGTATGTTATCATTTAGTTTTTTTGGAGTGTGTATGATGTGCACATATTTATATGAGTGTGTGTATATGTGTGAGACCTCAACACCTCTGCAAGCAGGTCTGTCTTGTGTGGGTGAGAAATCTGGGTAGGGATTAATTTATGGGATTATTAATTCTGTGTTGTTAAATTTGTGGTTAAGTCCATCTGGACAAAGTGTTTTGAGGTGCAAAATCCATTTGTCTTTATGTTCCTCTTGTATTTTCCTAAGGTTATATTTTCTGTCTGTTTCTATTTTTTCAATTATATATATATGTACATATATATACACATAGGGTGACCAAAAAAAACGGGAATTTTTGAAGTGCGTATTGCCAGACATGTGCAAGTGGCAACGCTGCGAGACAGTGACCTTGAGCAAGTAAACATTTCGCCATTTTAGTAACGAGAATGAAATTCACAGTATCCCAGCT
Source organism: Acanthosepion esculentum (assembly GCA_964036315.1). Taxonomy (NCBI): domain Eukaryota; kingdom Metazoa; phylum Mollusca; class Cephalopoda; order Sepiida; family Sepiidae; genus Acanthosepion; species Acanthosepion esculentum. Next base: position 40,014,768 of record OZ038503.1, read on the forward strand.
GAGATGTTGCAGCAGTCAATGAGGAATCTCAACAGCAGATTTCAAGAATGCATTCGTACAGGAGGACGCCATCTACAGGACGTAATTTTAAAAAAATGAAAATTCCATCGTTGTTTTTGAAATGGCATGTTTTAAGGTTTCAATTACTATGAATTAAATATTTTTCTTCCATCACTCTTGGTTTTATTGGATGGTTAAAAAGTTCATGTTTTTTGGGTCACCCTATATATATATATATATATGATTATTAATACAAATATGAAATTTGTCACTTAGCTGATTGACGTTATATTCAGCAACTATTTATTTCTGAAGTGTCTATATTTTTATTTTACATTAAACATTTCTATTACTTTAAACGTCATTTTCAGTGGATACCCATATTTGAGTAGAACACACTACTTCTTTCTTCTTTTTTATTTTGTCTACTGGCCTACACATTAAAAAAAAACTTATTAAAGAATGTGTGTCCTTTGGCAGGGTTCAAACTTGCGTCCTTCTTCTTAGGAGAAACCACTGTCTGTTGGTAGGGAGGCAGTTTGCTATGTAAATTCAAGATGATCGAAAATGGATATTTTCATACACTTTATTATTTCTGTCTATATTTCTGAGATGAGGTATTATGTACAGTATTTACATTAGTCGGATTATTGTCCTCATCTTTGTCGCCATATTTGTCACAACGTTTCGGCCGTTGTACGCTCCGGCCTTCTTCAGGTGGTTGGAATTTCGAACTGAACCCATTATTTTGATCACTGGGGTAGACTGTTCCATTTCCACGTGCCATGTTTGATGGATGTCAGTTATCAGTTATCTCCTGCTAATTTTCCCTCTGAAAGTTCTCCACTGCCTTAACCTGGTATTGAACTCACACTCTTTGGGTCTGTCACTGGATCTAACCAATGCCTTTATCCACTGTGCCATGTGTCCTTGAGGACACATGGCACAGTGGATAACGGCGTTGGTTAGATCCACTGTGCCATGTGTCCTCAAGGACACATGGCACAGTGGATAAAGGCGTTGGTTCAGTTCGAAATTCCAAACACCTGAAGAAGGCTGGAGCGTACAACGGCTGAAACGTTGTGACAAATATGGCGACAAAGATGAGGACAATAGTCCGACTAATGTAAATACTGTACTTTATTATTTCTTAAATATAAAAAATAATATTTATTTGAAATTCATAATTTTGAGTTTTTTTTCATATATTACTATTGATCAAGGTCTCTAGATTATGAATTTAAAATGAATTTTTTTTTTTTTTTTAAAATAATGTATGAACATATTTTGTTTTTGGCTTACATAGGGAGACGAATTTACATGGCAAACTGGATCTAATTTTATAAAGCTTCATAAAAAGAAAATTTCCTTTGATATTTATTATCTGATGTGCTTAACGTCTATCCCTCTGTATGTGACTTCATTTGTTGTGTTGTCATATCCCACTATGGCAACAAAAAACAACTTTGAGTGAAATTAACAATAAGGATACTACAAATGAGAGTCCTTGAAAGAGAATGCATATGAAGTAATATTAAATATGCAGAGTGCAAAAAGGTTAATCAATAATAAAATGAGGAAAAAAAAAAGGATTATTTTTGGTCGCAGTGTAAAAACTCGATGCTGTTTGTTTTCCTTCACATTGAATTGTCAGTACCTCTACACTGACCTTTTTTACTCACTGAAAAGATTTTTGCATTTGCAGCTCATATTTTTCCTGGATTTTAAATACTAGCCAAATACCCATCCTGAGAAAAGTCATTTGGGCTGTTGTCAAATATCCTTATTTTCACAATGTGGCACAATAAAAGAAATTGTTTTGGAGAACGGAACTAACCTTTTTGACAACATAGCCATGAATTTGTTGTCCTTCATTCACAGAATGCACAGATGCTGGAGCCAAGGTACTGGCATACCTAAAAAGAAACATGAATTTTAAATATAAAGTAAAGGAAAGAAAGAAAAAAAAAACTAAAAACATCAACTGGTTCTATAGGAAATGAACCCTATTTCCAACACAATTACAAACCCACATATACAGGGTGACCCCAAAAAACGGGAACTTTTTAACAATCCAATAAAACCAAGAGTGATGGGAAGAAAAATATTTAATTCATAGTAATTGAAACCTTAAAACATGCCATTTAAGAAACAATGATCGAATTTTCATTTTTTTAAAATTACGTCCTGTAGATGGCGTCCTCCTGTACGAATGCATTCTTGAAATCTGCTGTTGAGATTCCTCATTGACTGCTGCAACATCTCAGCTGGGATACTGTGAATTTCATCTTGAATTCTCTGTTTTAACTCATCCAGAGTTCTTGGTCGAGTTGTGTAAACTTTATTCTTGAGATAGCCCCACAAGAAAAAAATCACTTCTTCTTGGGTTTGTTACCTCCCTTTATCTACTAAGGTCTTTTTCCTTTACCTTCTCTTAGCATTCTCTACTGAGGAATTTCACTAGATGATCAAATTATTATTATTATTATTTTGATACTCCTGATGTGAGGTTATGGTTAAGTTTTAAAAATGAAAAATAAATTAAGATGCTACAAGCAACAAATAATTCCTATTAATGACAGTAAATTTAAATTAAATTGTTACAGAGATAAAGAGAACAAGATGAGATATCCCTAATGAAATACAGAACGAGTACAATCTAGCCCTTTCTAGGGTTCAGTTCTGTCTATGTGAAGGTTACCCAGATAGACAGCAGAAGGGCATTGAGTACAACAGCAGAAATACTGTGATAAACAGGGTTGTGGAGTCAGAGTCAATTAAGGAGTCACTGGAATCAGTGTCAGTAAACCGATACCAACTGCGACTCCAGTTGAATTTACATTTCTTCTACAGTATATTTACTATTTCCTTTAAAGAAATTCATCTCAACTTCATTTTTTTAAAGTCATTTTATTTTTTTGTTGTTATTTTGTATTTGCAAAACGATATATATAAAAATATCTTACATTATAGAATTTTTATTTTTGTTGTCTTTTTCATCCTTTCATAGATTATATTTCAATTTCTGTTATAAAGTAGTTTTATTTTTGTTCTGTACTTATTTTTTATTTGCAACAATATATATATATATATATATATATATGTAAAAATTTTACATTATAGAATTTTTATTTTTATTTCTTCTATATTCTTTCAAAGATTTTGTCTCTAATTCTGAAAATATTGAAGATTGAATAGGTATGATATAAAAGCCACAATATCTTTATTTTTTTTATATAAACCAGTTGATAGGCCTACTCAAGTTAGGAGTGTATGCATAGGTTTTTATTTGTAGGCCATAATCACTTAATTATAAAGACGAGTTGGAGGTTTTGTGCTCCGACTTCACAGCCCTAGTGATAACAAAAATAAGGACATTATTAGTGCAAATGTAATGATAACTTCTTAAAAGCAGAGAAACATCATTTTTTTTTTTTTTACATTATTTAAATTCCGATGTCTTTTTGGTAAATTTGCTGATTAAGCCCCGAAAACCAATTATGATGAAAGTTTCCATTCTGGTGTGAAATCGCCTGATTAATTCCAAAATAACAATAAAAGTTTTGCGGAAGAAAATCATTTAGGACTTATCAACAATATAAGTTCGACCTTATTTGCGTCTAACCCGGCCACCATTACTGGCATTGATTACATACGTTTGCCTCGAGAAGTAATGTGTGGAAGCTTACTTAGTTAATGGCTTTTTTATTGATCTTCTTACTCATCTTGATTGCTGCAGCGCAATTCGCAAAATTTAATTTAAAGTTCGTACATTGCGCAGTAATCAACACAAGTGAAGCTTCCGCACATAACTACTCGAGGCAAATGTATGTAAACAAAGCCAGTAATGGCGACCGGGCTGCAACCGCGACGTGAATGAGGCTGAACTTATATAGTGCCAATAACTCCTAAACGGTTTTTTACCACAAACTTTTTGATTGTTATTTTCGAAATAAGCATACAAATTTACAACAGAATAGAAATTTGCATTGCAATTGGTTTCCGGGGCTTATTTGCAAATTTACCGTTTTTTTTGTTTTTTTTGTAACTTTGTTGCTATTATCAAAACGTTTCGGCTGCTGTCACTTCCGGCGTTTTCAGGCGTCTCAACCATAAGTATTTGTGAGTTTAATCCATGAGCTGGGTAGTAACAGACTAAAACTGTTTTAGTCTGTTACTATCCAGTACGAAATGATCCCTAATTTACGGTCTGAAAGTACTTACTTATCCCAATGTTTAGGGATATCATGTTTATTTATTCTTTTTAAAAATAGGGTTCACTTATTGTTTGTGCTGTTGAGACTAACTTATGCCAAGATTAGTTAGTGACTAACTAATCTTGGCGGCGTAAGTAGGTCTCAATAAAGGAAACAGCACAAACAATAAGTGAACCCTATTTTTAAAAAGAATAAATAAACATGATATCCCTAAACATTGGGATAAGTAAGTACTTTTAGGCCGTAAATTAGGGATCATTTCGTAATTGCGTGAAGGTTACTCGGAACGACAGACACCTGAAATGGCCGGAGATCACAACAGACGAAACTGCTGCTGTTGTTGTTGGTGGTGGTGGTATTATTATTATTATAAAGATGAGGATATTAGTTAACTAGTAAAATAAATAATAAATCATTTTAATCATTAATAAATGAAATAATTTATTATCGTTCGTTACAATTTTATGTAAAACAAGAACAAAACAAAAGACAACAAAAAGGAAAACCTGTATTTTTAGTAAAACATTATTTAAATAACAAACATTTTATTTTTTACTGATTTTTTTTCGTTGTAGTCAAACGACAAATTACATAAAATTTTAGGAAAATACATTTATAAAAAAAAAAATGTAGTTTGCATCGTTTTGTTAAGATATCACATTTACCTGGTACCTTATTATTACCTGGAACCGGGGAAGTCTGAAACTAATATTTAGCTTAAGTCCCAGGAGAAGGGGGCTGCGGGGACTGTCTTGAGGAGTCCGCAAAGTACCGAGAGAGTCTGAGCAATTTTCCATAGGCACCCCCACATTAAACCTCGACCTTGTGTTACAATTATTACATTATGTAACGATGTGGGCGTGAGGATAAAAATAAATACCCATTCATTTTTTTTCGGAATTTTTTCATTTGGAGAAAAATTAAGTTTTAAAAAGTAAGGTTGGGTAGAGTGGTTTTTAAAACTGAGATTCAGTTGACTTTAAATGTCATTGCACCCATGCCTGTCGATTCAGTAATGCGTGAATAAAACCGTAAAACGTGACCCTAATTTTGTGCTTGTTTACGTTGCCCCGGTAAGAAAAGGGGGTAAAATTCAATTAAATTGTAAAAAGTAAAAGATATAAAGTGACTAAAACTTAATTACGATCCTTTTTTTTTTTACACAGTTCCATTATTTACTTTTTTTTTATTCACTTTAATACAAAAAAGAAAGTGACGAAATATAAACGAATAAATTCATCATTAATAATTACTACTTTCTTCGATCATGCCAAAAAGTCAAATTCCTTGATTATCTCACCTGTACAGTAAACAATATCCAGAACGAACTGCCGCATTTGCTATTTTGTACATTTTGGTAGTCGGTAAAGAATAAAAAAAAATTAGGATTTAGTAATTTTAACCACTTAATCACAGCGGTGAAGGGCAAACATAAAACACGTGTGGAAAAAAAGGTTTGTTCGCAAAATTCTTTTTATACCTTACAAAATGAAAGAGCTATTATAAGGGAGGTAACTCTAATTTTCTTTAGGCAATATAGGAATTAAGATGGAAGACATGAGTAAACAGTTTGAGAGTATAATACTTGAGAATTCGAAGTTCCTGAAAAACTGTTTTTTTTTTTCGCCCAACAGTTTGGTCAACTAATGAATGGCAATGCCGAAGATATTCTGAAACAGTTATTTTTACCATTCCTTCATTCAAATAAATTAAATTCTAAAATAATCCTACACCTTTCTTAGATTTTTACCACCCACTTCTTATTAGAGGTTGAAAAAATTTTCAATCCACTTTTTTTTTATTTAACCCACCGCTTATTTTCATGAAACGAGTTTACTTAGATTGGCAGAGGCTAAAAGTAAGACAACCTGTTATCTCCCTTAGATTATCAAGTTTTTAAGAGTTATCTCCCTTGGAGGAATGTAATTTCTATCTATCTATCTATCTAAATATTCTTCGCTTGCTGAGATTTTTTTTTTTTACTCGTGTGGCAGTGGAAACTTCTGGGGTTATTGGCCCTCGTTCGATGGCGTTCCTTCGGAGGATTGGCGCGATTGCGTTTCGATTAAGAAGGGATAAGCCTCGCGAAATGGAGTGGCTCTTGCAGCGTGTCTCACTGGCGATGGCTCGAGGTAATGCTTTTTCTCCATCATTGGGGCTGGCAGAGGATAGCAAAAAAATTGTTTAGCAAGATAGAATTTGCATTCTCAGTTAATCCTTGTAAAAGTGACGTCATCTATCTATCTATCTATCTATCAAATACTAAGTCTGTGATTGCGTGCGTGCTTATGTGGTGCGTCCGTCAGGCACATAACGGTTTAAGTGAATACGATTTTAAAATACAAGCTGTTTATACAGTAAGTATTTTTATTTTAACTTTCTTCAAACAGACAATTTTTTTAATTAAAATATTTTAAAATTAAAGACAGACACAAAGAGATCCGGCTTTGCTGTTTCGTCCAGTTGTTTGTAGAGTAATTATTTATATTTCAGCTTTCTTTAAACAAACAATATTTTAAATATTTAAAAAAATATTTTTTGGCATATTTAAAGAAATATTTTCAGGTGAATATGATTTAAAAATATTTTTTGGCATATTAAAAAATATTTTTAAGTTAATCTGATTTAAAGTTCAAGTTTATCCCGGAAGTTCTATTCCTATTAAATATTGTAAATCAGTAAAACGTTAAACATGAGCTTGTAAACCAGACCAATGATGACACGAACGAACTGAAATATTTAACTGAATCAGAAGAAAAATCATCTTACATTTCAATGGTATGTTGAAATCAACTTCAGTGTTTTATAAACTGAACCGTCAGTGACCCAACGAGTCACGGGTAGTCTACTCTAGTATAAATATAAAATTTTTTACCTTCTTCCTCAGTCCTCCGAAATTGAAGGGAATTCTAATTATTTAGCACTCACTACACATGTATTGGATCACCTCGTCATGATAAGTTTATTAATATTATTATTATCCTTATTGCTGTTACAACATTTTTCTTTCCTTTTTCTTTTCTTAGATCCCGTTCTTCTCTAAGTGTTGGGAAATATTGGATGAATTACGTCAATCATTCTGTTTATTATTATTATTATTATTATTATTATTATTATTATTATTATCATTATTATTATTATTATTATTATTATTATTAAGAAACCTGACCTCTAATTTTACCGGACCGGTTACCAAGCTTTTACTGAGCTGAGCGTTTTACGTGGAAAAAACCCACGAGGTTTTGAATACTTGGCGTACTTCCACTAAATTTGAAAATGGACCGCGTTGGGTTGAGACTTTGGGTATTTTAAATCGGATATTAAAAATATTAAATCAAATTAAAACGTTACGTCGACATGAAGCAAATAACATTATTAATCTATATCCAACTTGCGCTTTAGATTTTTTTAAGAGAAATCTATTAAATAGTTTTTGTATTAATTCGATTTGTAAGCTTAAAGTACTTTGTAACAATATTTAACATCCATACGGACGAAAAGGGTTAAAGAAAACGATTTTATTTTCTTTATTTCTTTTTATTTCTTTATTTATTTTTTGTCAGAAAGCGATTCATTTTCTCTGGATATTGAAAACAGATGTATGAATTTTGTTGGAAAAAAAACAACAAAATACCATTATTGCTACCTGGCGAGAGACAGCAGACAGGTGCAGGAGTCAGGGGACAGAAGTTAAAGTCGTCCGTTGAAAGGTATCCGATGTCTACGTGCTGAGAAAATTCTCAGTCAAAATTTCCCTGAGAAAAAATTATAATTGTGAAAACAGAAAGAGCAATTGTGAAGGCAGAAGATGACGTCAGGAAGGCTGACGTCATATAAAGAAGGTTCCTCCCAAAAGAGGAGGGGATCTTCCAAAATTGGAAGTGTGAAACAGAAAACGAAAGAAGGAGACTGGTTGAATTTTAGGAGATTTGCATAAAAACCCCTATGCGCCCGCACCACAGCATTTGGAAGGGACACCCATAAATACAAGTGCCCATGGGAAGTAAAGTAGTTGGAGTTGAAGTTGCGGCCCGGAGTTGCAGAAGCCGCGTCGAGGAGTTAAGAGATGTTTTTTTTTACCATAATGCTGTTTTGCCAACCTAATGATAATAATAATAATAATAATAATAATAATAATAATAATAATAATAATCTGCTGAAGAAGAAAAACTCCGGCGATAACCTTGTGCCGTTCTTGAAGGTACAAACAACAGTACTTGAACATAAATCCAGTTGTCAAGTCTTGCCACCCGTAGAAAAGTTAGCCGAAATTTTTGTTCCGTCGCCAAATATTACAAACGGGTTGGGGAAAAAAAGAAAATGAAAAAAAAAAAGAACTGTAAATATATATTTTTTTAATTTTGATAGAAATCTCCTCTAGTAACTTTATTCAGGCGTCGTCTGTTTTATTTTCAATTTTGTGCGCGCGTATTCAACTCCTTGGTTTAGCTTGGTTGAGATACCCCAGTGATAATTCAGCTTGATCCTCTTAAGATCAAAAATCACAACGTGGGTAAGAGAGGTCATAGCTGAAGAGGTCAACTTAAAGATCAGCTGCTGTGTCAAACGCCACCAACGATCGATGAGTGTGAGCTGACGGCATGTTCTCCGATACCAGGATCGATCCTGACCAAAGACAGCAGGCCGCGGCCCCGATCACGCCACCATACCTAAAAGTAGGTACATTTTCAAAGTAGGCTGTCCTTATGAGATCGGTTTCCATAAACGTAGCTCAGATAGATGTGCTTCTTTAGTTTTTTTTATGCTGGTTTGAAGAGACTCCTACCATCTCTCGACGGAGAAACACACGCCAAAGGAGGACAGGAGTAAGGCAGTCTTCTACAAAAGAGTCGAAGACTGTCCTCCCTAAGACGAAGCTCTTGGTAAAAATGGCCAGCCCTCGACTGCCATCTTTGTGATCAAGAGATCAATGGAGGAATGTGCAAGAGAAATTCACTTGGCTTAAAAAAAAAGGGTGAGGGTGTGCGCCTACCGATGATAAAAGAAAAAAACTGGAGCTGAATCATTCCGTCGTTTATAACAGAAAACGGTTGATGGGATAGCCCGGGTGTGTTACCTATGGGGTGGATGGGATAACCCGTATGTACTGGCTATGGATTAATGTACCTGCCTTCGAACGGCATATAAAGTCATTTGCATTGACCAAGACAAAGCGGAAAAGTGGATTTACGGCACTGTGAATTTCTGGCAGTTTGCTACACACTGTCTTCTTTTAGGTGATTGGTTTAGTTTGGTTTGGTTTATTTTGTTTCACGGCATATCAACCTCAATTGGCTATTTAATGCCGATAACATTTTTAGGATAGATTCGTATGAATAGAATATCTATTCTTTGGTTTAGATTGGTGTGGTTTATTTTGTTTTACGGCATATCAACCTCAATTGGTTATTTAATGCCGACAACATTCTTAGGATAGATTCATATGAATAGAATATGTATTCTTTGGTTTAGATTGGTTTGATTTATTTTGTTTTACGGCATATCAACCTCAATGGGTTATTTAATGCCGACAACATTCTTAGGATAGATTCGTATGAATAGAATATGTATTCTTTGGTTTAGATTGGTTTGGTTTATTTTGTTTTATGGCATATCAACCTCAATGGGTTATTTAATGCCGACAACATTCTTAGGATAGATTCGTATGAATCGAATATGTATTCTTTGGTTTAGATTGGTTTGGTTTATTTTGTTTTACGGCATATCAACCTCAATGGGTTATCTAATGCCGACAATATTTTTAGGATAGATTCGTATAAATAGAATATGTATTCTTTGGTTTAGATTGGTTTGGTCTATTTTGTTTCACGGCATATCAACCTCAATGCCGACAATATGTTTTTATTGCTGGTAATATTTTGTTTTGTCAAAAATCTGTTTCTGGTAATATTTTTCCTTCGAAATTGTATTGCTGGTAATAATTTTTTTCGAAAAAGTATTGCTGGCAATAGTTAACTATTTGCCCATAGCTGGGACTCTAACAGAGGCTACCACCCTGAGTCAGGGTGGACATGGGAACACTAGCAATTAAGAGGTTGTTCCACGCTCCTCAAAACCTCCTGATCAGAGGACTTGCTGCAGGATGTAGTTTATCGTCTTATCCAGGACGACTTCTTTTAGTTGATTCGTTTGGGATGCGATATGGACTGCTTAAATGGCCAGTGCCCATCACTTCATATCTGTGCTTGTATACATCTATTACATTTATATTGTGTATGCATTACTAATGATTCGACTGTAGAAATATATCTGAAATTATTCTTTGTTACAGATATTTAATGATAACCTGGATAAATATGTTGTGACTTGCCAGGTATTAATGGAAGCGTTACTATCAAAATAGTGCTGTGATAAAATTATCTTAAATCTTACTAATAGACGGCTATTCGTTTGCTACGGTGGCTAGTCAATCCCTGTTGGAGACGCCTGCTCAGGCATATTTTATGTTTGTTCAAACATCCAACGAGACCATTTGTGGCCTACTTTGCAACTATATTAAGCGAAGTTACAGTTTCTGGGAGAAAGAGCATGTTTTGGCTGGATCAGCCGTTTGATTACGATGACATGTGAGTTCGGGTTAGCACAAGGGTCGAGATCACTTCCCTCTACCTAAACTCACAAAGTTCAACAACTCGTAAAGTTCACTATTTACATTATTCGGACTATTGTCCTCATCTTTGTCGCCATATTTATTACAACGTTTCGGCCGTTGTACGCTGCGACCTTCTTCAGGTGGTTGGAATGTCGAACTGAACCCTTTATTTCGCTCACTGGGGTAGACTGTTCTAGTTCCACGTGCCATGTTTAATGGATGTCAGTTATCAGTTATCTCCTGTTAATTCCCCTCTGAAAGTTCTCCAAAGCCTTAAACGGGTATTGAACTCACACTCTTTGTGTCCTGTCACTGGATCTAACTAACGCCTTTATCCACCGTGCCATATGTCCTTGAGGATAAATATGTCGACAAAGATGAGGACAATAGTCCGAATACTGCAAATAGTGTACATAATACCTCATCTCAGAAATATAGACAGAACTCGTAAGGTTTTCAAACATTTTACAAAGGCACCACACACAGAGATCGCCTAACTAGGAAAATAACACCAAGACGAAATCTTCCTGATATGATGGGATTCGAACACGGATCTCATGTTTGGAAAGCGATATGTTCTAAACCCCTCGCTCACACTCCCATATACTATTTAATGAGAAATAAATAATGTATAAAAATGACAAAAATAAAATATGCACTCTCTGGCTGGATTCGAACCTGCACCCACTACCCGAGAGAGCATATTTTTCTCTAACAGAATTTCTCAAATATTCAGGCTGGTAGACGAAAATATATAAATATAACGGAGCTTGTACTTAAATATGAGTATCCCCTAAAAATAATGTTTATAGTGATAAAATCTGTCAGATTAATAAATAAAAAATTCATTGCTCTTCTAAAAACTCGATGAATTAATTATGATACATATATATATATATATATATATATATATATATATATATATATATATATATCTGTCAGCCCCTGTTAGAATGCATAAGTTAGAATGCATAAGTTAGAATGCATAAGTGTAAAACGAAAGGCACCATCCAATGCTGACCCCCATTTATGGTTCACGATAGGAGAGTCCACCGTATATATATATATATATATATATATATATATATATATATAGATAGATAGATAGATAGATAGATAGATAGAGAGAGAGAGAGAGAGAGAGAGAGAGAGAGAGAGAAAGTGAAAGAGAGAGAGAGATAGATAATATTAGTGGTTAATATATATATATATATATCCTAGAGGATATAATCCAGGTAGAGCTCTATGTCGTAGACGGAGCAAGAATATAATATAAAAAGGCTCAAACACTAATATTTCATGATTATAATTTATTACATTGGAATCGTAATTACGACCCAATTCATCAGACCTACAAATTCTAAAAGAAAAAACAGGAAATATATCTCCGGAGTTTTCTTTTTGAATTTGTTGGTCTGATGAAATGGGTCATGATTACGATTCCAATGTAATAAATTATAATCATGAAATATTAGTGTTTGGGCCTAGTCTGTCTGTGGATGATAATATATATACATGCTCCTGGAAAAAAGTACTTCGGTTGAGCTCTTCGGGGAGAAATGTGAACTTGTAAACAGTGACTATTACTGCTGCTGATGCAAGACTCTTCGTTAAGACGAATCGACTTCTCCGGTCACTGGCGTTTTGTCTAAAAATAAATGCGTCTAAATTCTCCTTCATCCCGGCCGTGCGCCAATGGTTTAGGGGTAAAATCTCCGACTGATACCGAATCAGCCTGGTTGAGGCAATCGAATGTCTAGCCACACTGAAGAAACAGCGAAACACACGGTCTGTGGATGACTATATATATATATATATATATATATATATATATATATATATATATATATATATATATATATATATATATATATATATATAATATCGCACATTGGGCTCCGGTGTTAATGAAATAATAGGCAGTGTAATGTAACAGAAATATTAAATATATATATATATATATATATATATATATATATATATATATATATATATATATAATTCCTCGTCGTTGCGTTAACCATACATTTTTATTTAAATTATATAGCGGTCAGTCTCTATTCAGCATCTAAAGATTGCGTTGTGCATGAAACTCATGCTACTGGTGAGGGATAATATATATATATATATATATATATATATAACATTTCCAAAAATTGTTCGCTCATCCTCTGGGTGTTGTTCTCAGTGGCCACTTATATATAAAGACATTTTTATGTTTATACATTCTTTTTTTATAGATACAAATATTTAAGTAGTAAATGCACTGTTTATAATAAACAGTATTAACAACATTTACCGACCTGAATGTCCGAGAAATTGTCATAGAAAATATGCATCCTCCGACAGGAATCGAACCTGTATCTTATACGGAACCGTCATATAGCCTGACGTGCTTTTACCGATTTCGCCACAGAGGAGCGTTCGGCTATCAGGGTCGATTTTACTGTTTTTAAATTACAATCTCCCATGATTCTCTCATGTACATTCATATCTGCTCGACGCGTATCCAAATGTAAACAAATGAAAGATAGCTTACCCGAGAAGAGAAAATATAACTTACATGAGAAGTAAAACCTGGGACAACTTTCTAAACAGACATTGATGAACATTTATTTTTTTTAATACTTTTCTTTCTTTTACGTCTTATTCTGGTTTGAAGGTTCTCCCTTTAATTATTTCCAAGACAAATCGTTTATTGATTTTGTCCCGTTTATTAAATTTTCTCATTTTTTTCTACCACACCCGTTTACTCCATATTGTTTTTTTCTACCACCACCACCATCTAAACCCCATTTATTACGACCACACTTTTATTTGGTTTGAATGCAAATATTAGTTTTCGCCTAGCAAGTATGTTCGCTTGTATGTTGTCTTGTAATTTGCCTTTGACTTTAATTCACCCTCGCCTACAAACAGCAACACGATACAAGAATGAAACTAAAGTACATGGTGTCCTAAAAAAATTAACATTATTTTATAATCTAATAATATAGACTGTTTTCGCTCAAATGATCTCAGATTTTAACAAAATGTGTAAAAACTAAGTTGTCTATGCGGACTTATCTCAATGAGAATTTACCAGGAAGATTGATCGGGGGCGCCAGTGATAATGACAATGTGCTTTTGAAATGGCCGCCACGTTCACCTCATTTAACACCTGGTGATTGCCTTTTACAGGGCTATGTAAAAGGACAGGACACTATTCCTTCTCTTTCTACAAGATTTAAGCAGAGAATCACTGAGGCGCTGGGGAATGTTACGCAAGACATGGTACCACGTTCACTTGACATCTCATGATTTTATTTCTATGTGGCTATGGGAAAGAACATGTCTATATGTTCCCTCTTCCTACAAGCCAACACACACACACACACACACACACACACATATATATATATATATATATATATATATATATATATATATATATATATAATAAAAAGGCTTAAACACTAATATTCCATGGTCATAATTTATTCCATTGGAATGCACTGTTGAAATGGCCGCCACGTTCACCTGACTTGAGAACTTGTGATTGCCTTTTATAGAGCTACGTGAAAAGAGAGGTCTATATCCGCCCTCTTCCTAGAAGCCTTAAGCAGAGAATCACTGAGGCGCTGGAGAATGTTACTCAAGACATGCTACAGCGTGTTTGGCAGGATCTGGACTCCCGACTTGACGTGTGTCGTGCCACAGGTGTTGCGTATATTGAACATTTGTGAATCGTTATGAAATCGGTTTTAAAAGCTACATCCCGTTGAATATCTTGTTGGAATTTTGATAAATAATTCTGGTATTTTTCAACATGAAGCCTATTTAATTTCGTTTTCGTGTGGCATGTATTTATTCAGATATTTACATTACATATGATGTCAGTTTTATGGGGACATCCTGTATATACACTTAAAAAGAAAGAAGACGGTGTTTTAAGGTTGGGGAATTATGCTAAAAGCCACCAGTTGTCAATTATGATGAGTTAAAATGAAGGGTAGAAGAGAAACAGACTATCAACATATGAAAACTTTCAGAATAGCGAAGATCATTGAAAGATACCATACGTTGAAGACTACATATTCTTTATATACCGTGTCTATTGTAGGCGAACATGGCCCTCCACAACGTTCTGTCCCTTGTAGCTCTTAATAAATTTTGTCTTTTTTTTTCTATTTCTCTTAAACCCTGTTCCCATCAAGTATGTTATGTGCTGTTTTCCTATGTCCCTCTTGCCCTCAATCTGTCCTGTGAGTTTCAGATTTTCCAAGCCCACTTTCCTCATTATGTGCCTCAGAAATTTCAACTATCTCTTCCTGATGTTATGTATAAGTTTCCCTTTTGTTTCCATTTTCTCTAAAATTTTGTCGTTGCTCACATGTTCGATCCACGGTATCCTCAGCATCTTTCTGTAGAACCACATTTCTGTTGCTTCAAGTCTTTTCTTCATCTTTGATGCGATTGTCCTACATTTTCTGCTATATATGAGGACAGGTATCATGTAAATAGTTCAGTGCTCTTTTCTTTGTTTCTAACGAAGTTTTCATGTCTCTTAATACCCTGCTTTGCTTTTGGAAGGCATCTTTAGCCATCCCAAAACGTTTTCGGATTTCAGTGTCACACTTTCTTATAACATTGCCTAGATATTTAAATGCTTGTATTTGTTTGATTTTGGTATCCCCGATTTGTAATTTGAATTGTCGAACTCATTCAGCTTGTGGAATCTTCCACAACATCCAGTTTACCCTCCGCCAGGAAATGCACTCTTCCTGTTACGATTTTACCACCATCATACTTACAAAGTAATCAACAAGCATTCATTGGTTAATCACCTTCAATACAGCTTGCTGATTGGTCAGTTTCCACCAATCAGATCGCTCCCACGCGCAAAATCCATTTAGGCGCCAAGTCAGTTTTGAGCCTCCCACATGGTACAGCGAAGATATATAAACAAAACACGTGTGATACTGGCTCTTTTTTCAGGTTCCTGCTTTTCTCGACTTCTTAACTTCCCTACGTCAATCGTAAATCTCAACACCGCCGCCAAAATGTCACACTAAAGGAACTCTCGTCTAGACTGATCCAGTCAGACATTAAAAGAACTATACATAATTCATGCAAGTATTATCTCTGAACTCTATCTAACTTGTTTAATACATTCCAAACATACTACACTATTCTTATACGTTCTAATAGTCGACTTATTCAATATGAGCTCAGATACAATTTTACCAAGTCAAAGAGACGTAACTCCGTCTAACCTTTCAGTTCAAATACATGTATATTCAGTTCAATAATAAATCCAATTGTTATGTTCTCAACTTTATCTTCTGTCTTGCATTTTGTCATCTGCTATTACACATAAAATGCAATTTGCATGGTTATCAGACATTTGATAGTGACCAACAAGGCATAATTCTTTCCACACCTTTTCGTAGACAAAATAAAATAATTGTGGCGAACACACCTTCACACACGCACAACAAATTATGGCTACTCCATTGTACACAGGGCCCGTCCGCTACAAGCTAATAACCATGCATTCTGTTTCCTTTAAATTTATATTTAGCCCTTTTTCTCTCTTTCTTTCGTTACCTTCGGTCGGGGCTTTTGCAGTTTTCCTTCCGTGTCTGCTGTCAACACTGTGTCATCTGAATATCTTATGTTGTTAAGATTATGACTACCAACAACAAACCCCTGCAGGACATCTAATTATCTCAGAACTGCTTCGCTGTACAGTTTAAACAAATCCGATGAGAAGATACTTCACCTCTTTCCATTTTTGTGTATGTGCTGAACTCATTTTCTATCCGTACTGCTGTCACAGTCCATCAACACATGAAAACTTTCAGAACAGCGAGGAACATCGAAAGATATTACAAGTAGGAAATAACATAAGTTCTGTTTTGCTCAAATAACATTCAGAATGAAATTAAACACTACCTGACCGTATGGCCAGAAATCAGTTTAGAAGTTTTAACGGTCGTGCTAAATAATGTTTTTTTTTTAAATTTTTTTATCGCTATTGTTTATAAATATGCTACATAGCATTTTCTTTGTCGGCAAATGAGACATATTGTATGAGCCTGTACGCATACATACCGAAGACTCCGAAATTAATGAAAGATGCCGCAAGTAGAAAATAACATAAGTTCTGTTTTATTCAAATAACATCAGAAGGAAATTAAATGCTATTTGACCGTACGGCCCGAAACTAGAGGGTGGCCAGTAAAAAAAGCGGCAAATTTATTCTTCCAGAAAATACACCAGCAGTAATTGGTTCTTCTCAGTGACCCTCTAAAAGCCCGGATCTGAATGTTATGGATTACTGTATCTGGAGTAGACTCCTAATTCACTTGCAAAACCATAGTCGTGACATCGTCATTCACTTTCGCACTAATACCGTTGCGTAAGGCATGAATCCATTTCCCTTACCAGATAAGGGTTAAATAGTAGCATAGACGTGGCCACCGGTCTAAGACAAGGGAAACTTTGATTTTCAAAGTGTCGAGAAGGCAATGAGAAACTACTCCACTCTCTTTCCTAAGAAGGCGTGGCAATTCATACTTAATAAAGAAAAAAGAATCTGTGGAGAGTCATGTCCGCCTACGCTATGAAGGAACAGGACACGAAAGAAATTATGGAAACGACAATGGGAAACACCTCCACAGTCTGTCCCAAGAAATCATGCCAATTCACAGATATTAAATGAGATGGAGCTTATCGTCTACGAATAACGGCTGTGAATGAGAAGTCGGAGAGCTCAGTTCGAATTCTGGTCGGGTTCGTTAGATTAATTTACGTGCAAATGCCCTTGAGAAAGCTATGAATCCACTTCATCTCTCCATGCTTAACTTAAGTAAAATTTACAAAAAAAAAAGAAAAAAGAAAAAAAAGAATTATTCAATTAAAAAAAAGGTTGAGAATCCGTAAAAATCTTTATCTGCCACATTGATCGCCTTTGCCCTGAAGAGATATGGCATTTAAAAAAATCATCTTACGGTGTTGAGCGAGAGTACCCCAAGACCTCCTCTGTAGTTCCTGTTTTTAACAACTCTGGAGGACTTTCAGACCCCTCAGATTTTCACAACATCAGTCTCTTAACTTTTTTCGGTAAAGCATTCGAAGCTCTAATCAACGCTGAATTAGATAAGCATCTTACTTCGCACGACCTACTTTCGGGCAAACAATACAGCTTCCGTTTCGCCAGGTCTACCGCCAATGTGTCTATCAAGCTTTGGATGAAAATGGCAAAGCTCGGGCTGCTGCTTTAGATATCTCGAAGGAGTTCTACAGGGTTTCGCATGCTGGCCTTCTACGCAAGCTCAAAGGCTACGATGTCACGGGACGAATATTTGACTTAATGCGATTGTTCATTACAAATCGAACAATAAATGCCACGTTCGACGAGTTCGCTTACAGATCATTTCATACTATCGCAGAGTATTCCAGGGCTCTATCCTAGGACCTACGCTGTTTTTGTTCTTCGTCAATGATAACCCCCAATGTCATCAGTTCCCAACTAAGTGTTTATGCAGATGACAACCATTTACCCCTGTCTTACAATCAACTCCGTCAAATCTGGGAACTGCCCTGGAAAAGGACCTCCAATCAGCGGGTAACTGGGGCAGGAAATGGCTTGTAAATTTGAACGCCTCCAAAACAAAACTGCTTTCATTTAATCACCACAGAAAACCTTTTCTGCCAGCCTCCAGCATGGCTAATGCTGAACTCCAGGAGAGCAACACTCTACGCCTGCTTGACCCCCACGTTTTCCACTGACATGAAGTGGAACGAATATATCGAATCAATTGTTTCGTCTACCTGCAAGGAAAGTTGGTTCACTGTGTCGTGCCAAACATTATTTTTTGCACATTTATAAAGGTGCCATTCGTCCGTACATTGAATAGTGCTACCATATCTTGTCTGGTGCTCCTGCTATTCATCTCGAGATTCTTGACAAAATCCAAAGAAGGATCTGCAATGTAACAGATCCTCACCTGGCATCTCGACATCAGTCACCGACCTGACGTGGCTTCCCTCTGTCTTTTCATGGTAACTGCTCTGACGTATTTTTTTGTCTGGTGCCCTGATTAGATGAATTTAAGCGTACTACTAGCTTGGCACCTAGGTCCCATTTTTTTTACTACTGAAATGTGTTGAAAGTCCTCAAGCGATCCAGTTTCTGTTATTTGCTACAGTTCGGTGTGATTATGTAGCACCAGTTCAAAAGCTTCGAAGAAGACTGGTCTCCATCAAAACTCAAGGCTTCATTCGCTGAAAGCCATGTTTAGCCATTTGTAACTGAAAGCGGTTTTAGAGAGCTGACAGTTTAGCTATTTCTGAGCTAGTCTGGCGCAATGCCTGACATACATGAAAGTCACCATCGGACGAGGCTATTTAAGAACATGACTGGAGTTTTCAAGTTAATGTTTTGGTTTTGTAGCTATTTGCGGTATTGTGCGAAACTACCTCTAGCGCGGTCTATTCTATTTTCAATTTCCTTTATTTCGATATCGATGACGGTTTCCTTCGTAAACGTCTTTGAAATACTGTGGAATACCAACATCTGGATTTATGTCTATTTTCTCTTCGAATTGCATGTGTAATCCATTTTAGCAGTTGTTTGTGTTGAAAGTCCTCAAGCGATCCGGTTATATCAATTGCTTCATCTACTGCAAGGAAAGTTGGTTCACTGTGTCGTGCTAAACATTCTTTATAAAGGTGCCATTCGTCCGTGCATTGAATACTTCTGCCAGATCTTGTCTGGTGCTCCTGCTATTCATCTCGAGATTCTTGACAAAATCCAAAGGAGGATCTGTAATGTAATCAATCCTGATCAGGCATATCGACTTCAGTCACTTTCTCACCAACGTTACGTAGCTTCCCTTTGTCTTTTCTACAAATATTTCCATGGCAACAGCTCTGGTGAGCTTTTTCCCCTGGTGTCCCAACTTTAAGCGTGCTACTAGTTTAGTAACTAGGTCCCACCGTTTTACTGTTGAAACAGTTAAATGTAACCGTCACTTGTATTCGTATATTTTCTCGCGCTTCCCACCTGTGGAACTCCCGTCCAAATTCCTCCTTCCCTAATAACTACAATCTTCAAAATTTTAAATGCAATGCCGATCACCATCTTCTGTCTTCTTGAACGCTGTTGCTTTTTTGTCCTTTCCTCAATCATCCTCATTCTTCTAATTCTCTTTCATTTTCACTTCCGCTCCCTGTAACCTCCTGCATTCAGTGATATTGCCGCCTTTCTTGGGGGTGAAATGATTCTAAAAAATAAATTTTCTATGACTGATCCATACAGCGAGGTATTTAAAGAGTTCGGAATCTATAAAATCTACCATTCAATTTTATGATGGATTCAAGGAAGTTACCATCACTACTCTTATTCCAATTCCCCCAACGCTTTGTTTATTAACCCCCTTTATTACATTGACTGCTCCGCCATTTATTACGACCTTTTCTTTCATTAGGCTCCGAGAATATTAATATACAAGAGTTAGGTTTGTTAGCATTTGTTTACATTTTATTCATCTATCAATATTTCTTCGTCGCCGTTTTTAAATTCCGAAAGTAAGCAAACAAACGACTAAATATTAACATTAACATTATGGTTTTATGATTAATTACAATAGGTATTAATTTTTATCCGATTACCAACTGTCAAAATTATTTATATTCTGTAAGAATAAAATGATTCAAATATTTCGTAATTTTAAACGCGAAAACTATCTCAGCGCCCATTCATTTGATATTTAAAATGTTATTAATACTATTCAACACAGTATTACTGCCTTAAGAATTGCAAACAACCAAAGAAATATTTAAAAAATATATATATATATAATCTTCGAGATGTCATTTTGTGTACACATAAATATTTAAAGGATTGATTGGTGGTATTTTCAAACTGTCGCATTTTCCAGTTTCAGGGAATGGTACATGACCGGACAAAGCTGATAGATTTATTTTCATAATGTCTCTGATTTGACAGGTAATCTGAACAGGTGTGTAAAGTGTTGGAGGAAAAAAAAATAGGGAAAAGCAGACGATTGAGAAAATAGCTTGTTCGGGAGCTACTTTCTTCTATCTTTTCGACACAGCAAAATTCGTTTTGCGCACGCGCAAACTTATAGTCACACAAAGGCATATCGATAGTTATTTAGCTTAGCCTAGTCTGACACAAGGCCACAACAGAAAAGTGAACAACTCAAAAAATAAAGGAGAAAATGCGTCACAAGAAAACTTTTTCCATTTTGTCATATATTTTCCCCAAATATTGTTCTTGATATATATATATATATATATATATATATATATATATATATATATATATATATATATATATATATATATATGACCAAGAAGGGAAATCTGAATTTCCCCAGCCTTTATCTTAAAAACAACTTAAAAGAGGCCGTTTGACCAACACAAGGGCCGACCAAAATTAACGATAAAAACAAATGAAAACGATAAAGTTAATTTTCTTCAGAAAGTCATTCATTCCTGTAATTCACTGCTACTAAAAAGCAGGAATTTTTTTTTATCCTGATGATGGCCATGCTGGCCGAAACTAATCGAGGAATGTAATTGAAATAATAAAACAAAAAAATACTGATATACAACCCTGTGTGTCTGAAAAATTTTTTTTTTTAAATATTTTTTATTGTTCAAAACACACACACACACACACACACACATATATAATTATTGTCATCCACAGACAGACTGCTTCTCTGTATCACAGTTTTTCTGTGCGGCTAGACGTCCGGTTGCTTTTAGCTAGGATCGAAACCCGACTGAATTGGCGTCAGTCGGGAATTCTACCACTAAGCCGTCGGCACAACGGAAGGGATGAATGTGAATTTTAGCGTATTTATTTTTAGATAAACACACAGTGACCGACAGGACTCAATTCGCTTTTGCCGAAGAGTCACACTATATTAGCCTTAATAGTCACTGTTTACAAACCCTCTCTTCCTACCCCAGAGAGCTCAACCGAAATTAATTTTTCAGGAGCCTATATATATATATATATATATATATATATATATATATATATATATATATATATATATATGTGTTGGTGCATAATTATCAAGCGTTTTTAAACAATATTTATGATGAAAAAAGAAACAAAAATTCAACAATAACATTTTTATATGATTTTTTTTCGGAGCGTAGTCACCATCTACTTCAATAACTGCTTCCTATTTGCTTGGAAGACGCTCGATTCCACGGGCAAAGAAGTCACGGTTCTTGAAGGTAATCCACGCTTTGACATCGGCCGCCAAGTTTATGCCAAATCGGCGTAAACTTTGTTCACCTGCCAATCTTTCATCGATCGATTGACGGGTAGTCCGTAGGCGCGTCTCAGTTGCAGCGTGAGGGCGTTCAAGTTGAGCCAGGTAGACATCGCTGTTGGTGTTAAATTGCCGTTTGCCGTTTTTGTCTAAAATCCGACACTGTTGACGCCCATTATAGAGGACCGCTGCTGTGTGGTGAATGGAAGAAGAGAAGATGAGTTATCTCTAGGTTAAGGCTTCCGCTGGCCGGTCCAGCTACATAAGAATGTTGGACTTTAATGGAGTCCAAAGAAACAAACAAGACCGATATACATGCATGTGAACAAATATATATTAATAACAAATAGATTAAAACACAAGTTACAAATACATTTAAGACATGAATAAAACGTTACAGTGTCTGTATGGAAAGTTATTGTGTGTGTGTTGAATTGAAATGTCCGTACGGGTGAATTTTGTTTTTAGCGTGTTCCCTGAACATGGGAAACGCTGGTTGTGTATTAGAGTTCACATATTGGAGATGTTAAGAGAAAGTTTTTGTACCTTGCCCCAGGTGCGAGGTTTTTCTGGCCCCAGGAGAGGCAGTTTGGCCGCACGTGGGCGAAGCCGTGGAAAAGAGAAAGAGGCGAAAGGTCAGCCCGTATTTATACTCCCGGGAGAGAGAGACCCCTGGTGAAGGGTTAAGGAAATGAAGGGGAGCTAACTGCGACAATACCTCCCCTCTGGATTTTTAACATGTGAAAAGTTTTAAATATTGTTCTTGTGTGCTGAAAAGAAAATGTGTCCGTTGTTGCGATGCGTGCTTCGACGAAATGTGCTTTGTATTTCTCTAGTGAGTCAGAGAAACGTCGGTAGTGTTCAGCGTTTATCCACGTTGAGTTGAATTTGTCGTCCCGTCAACCTGTTTGCTGTCCTCGTCGTACTTTTGCTTGAAAAATGAGGTTGTTTTGGGGATGCGAGTATAAAATTTTTCGCCCATGATTTAAGCAGCGTTGTGTGAAGGATGAGGTTGTTTGTTTGCGTTGCTGGCCTGGTCGTAGTTGTTTGAAAGAGGAGTTTGAGCTGATGTGGAATTTCTACTGAGTGTCGAATGAAAGTTGGGAAAATTTGCTGTTATTGACGGTAGAATATCGTTCTCGCAAAATTCTTAAGTCATTCGAATTGCATCGTTGCAGGGTGAGAAAGGACAGTGAGTCGCCTTTGCTTGAGAAATGAGGTTCACACTTTTTCTATTTCAGTTCAGAAGAAAGTTGAGTTTAGTTTAAAATAAAAAATGGCGTCGTGTTCTGTTTGGTAAGCCGGGTGAAGTTGAGGTCAAGCGTTGCCGAGAGAAAGAAAAGGTCAAGCAAATATAGACCAGTAGGGAGAAAGAGTTGTAAAGGCTTGCTTGTAGTAGTAATTGTTATTACCACGTGGTGTAAGAAAAATTCCTTTTTTTGCGTGTAGGAGAAGGCTGTTTTGTAGACATGTCTGAATTAAAAGTTCTTTTGTTAATAGTTCCGCGTGCGTAGAATAGAAAAGTTTCCAATATTGGTGCTGTATGTTTCTCTCATTTGAAAGGTTTATATCAGAATTTGTTCGTACACATATATCGTCCCGTGTGCGTGTTCGTATCACGTTGGGTAGTCACCATTTGTAGAGGACCGCTGCTGTGTGGTGAATGGAAGAAGAGAAGATGAGTTATCTCTAGGTTAAGGCTTCCGCTGGCCGGTCCAGCTACATAAGAATGTTGGACTTTAATGGAGTCCAAAGAAACAAACAAGACCGATATATATGTACAAAACAAATATATATTAATACGTGAATTACGAATAGATTAAAACACAAGTTACAAATACATTTAAGACATGAATAAAACGTTACAGTATCTGTATGGAAAGTTATTGTGTGTGTGTTGAATTGAAATGTCCGTACGGGTGAATTTTGTTTTTAGCGTGTTCCCTGAACATGGGAAACGCTGGTTGTGTATTAGAGTTCACATATTGGCGATGTTAAGAGTAACTTTTTGTACCTCGCCCCACGTGCGAGGTTTTTCCGGCCCCAGGAGAGGCAGTTTGGCCGCACGTGGGCGAAGCCGTGGAAAAGAGAAAGAGGCGAAAGGTCAGCCCGTATTTATACTCCCGGGAGAGAGAGAGACCCCTGGTGAAGGGTTAAGGAAATGAAGGGGAGCTAACTGCGACACCATCGTCGTCATTCCACCAAAAACCAAATCCCGTTTGAGATGATTTCCCAATGGATGATTCCGCTTCTGTCCCACCAAACACGCCACGTTGCCTTCATACACTGCACGTTTTTCGGTATTCCTTTTGGTGAAACTCCTGGCGAAACGTAGACCTTTCTTTTGACTTTTCTCAAGAGAAGCCATGATTCAGCCCCCGTGACAAGATTCTTCAGAAACGGAGCTAGCTTGCTTCGTTGCTGCAAATCAGTGAAAATTAGAACATGTTCTGCTCTCTTGTTGTCGGAGAGTTCATGATGGATACATCCAGCGAATTTCCCTACCTTTCCAAGATTTTTGAGACGACAGACGATGGTTGAATGGTCCAAATTGAAGTCATCGGCCAGCATTCGTGTTGTCAAGCTTTCGCCACCTTCCACGGCCGCCAAAAGTGCTTGGTCGTCGAAATCCGGTGGTCGACCTCTTCCTGGCTTATCTTTCAAGCTAGTTTCTCCAGATTTGAAACGGATAAACCATTCCCTGCATCGACTTTCGCTGATTGTTTCTTCGCCAAAAAGTTCGTTGAGATCGCGAAATGACAGCGCCACTTTCCATCTTTTTTCGACTTGGTAAAGTATAATATGGCGATTATGAATATGATTATCGACACGCATTCTTATAACCTGAAAATAAAATAATACTTTTATTACAAAAGTAAACAAAGCAGCAATTTTTATTAACAGATAACTCGCCTACAAAAACACCTGATAATTATGCACCAACCCAATATATATATATATATATATATATATATATATATATATATATATATATATATATATAATGTCATCCACATACTGGCCTGTTTCTCTGTATCACAGCTCATCAGTGCGGCTAGACATCAGATTGCTTCAAGCCGGGATCGAAACCTATCAGCGCACGTCAGAGGGAAAGGGAAATTCTAGCGTATTATTTTTACGAATGTAAACAAATGCCAGGCAGCCATAGTGCTCGATTCATTTAATGAAGTGAATTAAACATATATATATATATATATATATATATATATATATATATATATATATATATATATAAACCTAAAGAGCCAAATAAACCTACCTAGGTTTCACCTAAACGGATCGTCAGGGTAAAACTACCAGTTTTACACTGACAATCCGTTTAGGTGAAACCTAGGTAGGTTTACCTGGCTCTTTAGGTTTATATTAGGTTTGCTCTACTCCGTGCATTGAGCACTTTACGTAGTTACTTTTACTCGTTTTGGAGTTTTTTTTCTTGTTTTCGCCTCAATTTTATGTTCTTAGTTCTTTGTTTTTTTATTCCTCATTTTTCCTTGGGTACTGGTTTGTTCAACTACAAGCCGAAATACCCAAGGTCTGTCCAAGCGAGTACTACTACTATATATATATATATATATATATATATATATATATATATATATATATATATATATATATATATAATGTCATCCATATACATGCCTGCTTCGCTGTATCACAGCTCATCAGACATCCGATTGCTTGAAGCCGGGATCGAAACCCGACCGATTTTAGCATCAGTCAGAATTTCTACTCCTTAGTTGGCAGCGGACGGCAGAGGGAAAGGGAAATTCTAGCGTATTATTTTTTTACGAATGAAACGAACACCAGACAGCCTTTAAATTTTTCGAGAGCATAATAATGTTTTCCATATACAGGTCTGTTTTGCTGTATCGCAGCTCATCAGTGAGGCTATACACCCGATTACTCCAAACCGGGATCGAAGCCTGACCGATTTGGCATCAGTCGGAGTTTCTACCCCTTAGTTATCAGCGCACGCCAGAGTGAAAGGGAAATTCTAGCGTATTATTTTTTTACGAATGTAAACGAACGCCAGACAGCCATAGTGCTCAGTTCGTTTTAAATGAAGAGCGTTGCGTTAGCGGAGACGGCTGCTGTTTATCCTTTCTCTCAACAGTGCTCAACCGAAATTTTTCGAGTGCATAATAATGTCATCCACATACAGATGTGTTGCGCTGTATCACAGCTTATCAGTGCGTCTTCAGCCCGAGATAGAAAACCGGCCAATATGTTAACACTGCTCCTCGAGATAATTTCAATCATAGAGATTGTGGCTATAATTTATTCTTTAGAAGAAAACATAACGTGTGACTCATTTGAATTACAAAAGTAAATTAATTGCAATAATGGCCTTCTTTTTTGTTTAGCATTATGACAAAATAAATAGGCTGATGATAAATGGCGCGAGGCCTCTGCTTTGTGAAAACAGATTAACTCTGACTCATTCGATTTATTTAAAAAAAAAATCAATGCCGTCCAACATAACCAAATTTATGAGTTTAGAAAAAGGAGAAGGAATTTTACTACAAGTTGGAAAAATGAGGAAAAGTGAAAGTAAAAAGGGGTTAGTATTATTACTAAAAGTATTTTTTTCGGGCGGGAGACCTGAGAACTGATAGTGAAGCATGATTTATTTTGGCAAGCCGGACAAATCTGGGACTTACTGTGAGATCAAGCCGCCTTCAAACTGATATAAAATGAAGTAACTATACAAAAATAGAAAGTCACGTAAGACATTGATATGTCTTCTAACCGGATGTATTCCACCTTTACAGTGTGGAGCTATTTTAAGGGACCTGGTAAGACGATAAACTACAACCAACAACAAGGCCTCTGATGAGGTCTTGAGGAGTGTGGAACCACCTCTTAAACATCGAAAACCGAAAAGAATAAATAAATATATAAAATAAAAAATGAAAATAAATAAAAACAAGTAAAATAAATTAACCCAAAGGAATAAGTAAATGAACAATCCACTCCCGCCAAAATTACGGCCAAAATGGACTACCCACAATGCACCACTAACCCGTATATATAGTCGAGAAAAAAACAACACTCACAACCTGACAATTGCTTCTAACATGAAACAGCCTGTTACCTCTAAGTGTTGACTTCAATGTTCACTTTTATATTGACATACACTCTATATCTGATATTGAGCACTTTATGTCATAAATATAGCATACCTTAAAACTATATTTCCTTATATATATATATATATATATATATATATATATATTAAAAAGTCTTAAACACTAATATTCCATTAGTGTTTAAGCCTTTTTATTATATCCTTACTCTGTCCTGGACATTGAGTTCTACCTGGATTTTATCCTCTTGGAATTATTTTTTATACATATATATATGTATGTGTATATATATATGATTGCATATGTATGTGTATATTTACCACTAATATTTTATATATATACATATATGTGTGTGTGTGTATATATATATATATATATATATATATATATATATATATATATATATATATATATATATGTATGTATGCATATATATATATATATATATATATATATATATATATATATATATATATATATATATATATATATAACCTTTGGAAGTAAAGTCTGATGATCCGCGGTCCTTTAAAAGGGGTGTGGTGAAATAATTTATTACATGGAACCTTAAAGTAGTCTCTTTTTATTTTTATTTAAATTATTAGCTCTGATTTATTTTTATTTTATCCTCCTTTGGTCTACCTATACGGATTACCAAGTTTTTCGTAAACTATATATATATATATATATATATGTATTATAAATTGTTACATAAGGATAAAACAATTACTTACGACAATGATGCATTTTTGTTTCGATGCGAATGCATCTCGACGGGTGAGGAACAAAGATGGTTATGAACGATTCTATTTTAAAATGACCCCTATGGAACATCACTTTCTTTTTCTTGCTATTCAAATTGTTTTTGGTAAAAACGGAACGTGAAACACCATAAAAGGAAAAGGAAAAACAAAAGGGTTTCCGTAAACAAGAAATAATAATAATAATAATAATAATAATAATAATAAT
Source organism: Acanthosepion esculentum (assembly GCA_964036315.1). NCBI lineage: Eukaryota > Metazoa > Mollusca > Cephalopoda > Sepiida > Sepiidae > Acanthosepion > Acanthosepion esculentum. Next base: position 40,042,981 of record OZ038503.1, read on the forward strand.
AATAATAATAATAATAATAATAATAATAATAATAATAATAAGAAGAAGAAGAAGAAGAAGAAGAAGAACAAGAACAAGAACAAGAAAAAGAAGAAAAACAGTAAAAGCAAAGAGAAGCGGGTAAGAAAACAATAGGAAGAATAAAGTGGGGGCAAAGGAAGAGAAATATAAGAGTTAAGAAAATTTAAAAATAAAATAACACGTCGAAAATTCAAAAGAGAAAGGTGTTCCTCCTTCTGGTATCCTACAGGCTTCGATCCCGGTTTGAAGTAATCGGGTGTATAGCCTCACTGATGAGCTGCGATACAGCAAAACAGACCTGTATATGGAAAACATTATTATGCTCTCGAAAAATTTAAAGGCTGTCTGGTGTTCGTTTCATTCGTAAAAAAATAATACGCTAGAATTTCCCTTTCCCTCTGCCGTCCGCTGCCAACTAAGGAGTAGAAATTCTGACTGATGCTAAAATCGGTCGGGTTTCGATCCCGGCTTCAAGCAATCGGATGTCTGATGAGCTGTGATACATTAGTGTCTGAGAAATTATTATTTCTTTTTTTCCCCCTTTTATGGAAACCTTTTAGTTTTTCTTTTCTTTTTATGGTGTTTCTCCTTCTTTTTTTTTTCTATGTTAATAATCACCCCCCCCCACACACACACGCACAAAACAGAATATAAAACTCAATTTTCAGAACAATAGGTTAAATACAACAAATTTGAAAGGCAAAAAGACAAAATTATTCGAATAATAGAAAATATCGTTTTAAATTGATTGAATTTAAATTTTAAATCCAGAAATGAAATATACTTTTCTGAAACTTTATTTGAGGAATATTAGCCGATTTAAAGTGTAAATAATCTGATTTTAAACAAATATTATTTACTTTATGCTTAAAATAACACAGAAATGTATTTTTTAAACAAACGAAAGCTGTGTTTTTAACCGACTGTAGACATGTTTTAAGTGATTGACGAGTGATGACAGCTTTATTGTTGTTTTATGGAGACTTTATCTGTTAAAGATACATAATTTTAAAAAAAATGACGGGTGAGCGCATTTTTTTATATATATAATTTTAAGTACTCAGTAATCTTAAAAATGTTGGAAAATATTCGTAATATAATTTTAGGAATGTTGACTTTAAATTAACGATAGTCATCGCTCTTATTCTCTGATTATGTCGTGTATGGTCGACCATACTTTCAAGAATGGGCACGTTACATAATATTTTATATACATAAAATTTTTTTTAATTATTTTAGAAATCTTGGTGTATAATGATTTGTATTAAATTTTTGATTAATAAATATAGTCTTCACTTAATAACAATATAATCTAACGCAATCAAAGTAATGCAGACATTTTAAAGAATTGAACCGTTATAAATTATTATAATTAAAATTAAGAAATAATTAAAATTAAAAAATGAACAATTCTTGTAAAAATTATTTATTCATCTCAAAAATGTTTTTATTCTTAAGAAGATAGTGTCCTTTATAAATCTTATTTATAAAAATAATTAAAAACTTTTTAATTAAATAATGTCATAGTTTTGTTGTATTTTTATTTTACGATTGAGATTAGATTTTCGGGAAATGATTCGCAGTTTGAAATAAAATTGATGATTTACCTTCTCTAAGAAGTTCAGCTTTTAACTAATAAAAAAACTTTTGCATCAAAATTTAATTTCTCGAAATTTCATGAAATTATGTACGTTGTATAGCATATATAAAAATAGTTTTACCAACAGTTTCTAAAATAACGAAAAAATAATTTCAGTCATTTGTGAATAAGTCCTGAAAGTTTCATTAAAATCCGACAATTATTTGATTTTTGCAAGAATTTTCAAATCAATGTGTTTTTTTTTTACCGGAAGAAAGGTGCTAAAACACCAATAGTAAATATTAGGCCGACCGCTGATGTAAAAAAAAAAACAAGGTTTTTAACAAAAAATGCTAGAAAGGATTAAAAAATTTAATAAAATAATTAAAAAAATACTTTCGTCTTTCCTTTTAATAATAACATAAACATTTAGACGATAAAACTTTGTTTTTATTAATTTGTGACCTTTTTTCATCATGTTATGCTGTTTTTTAGCGAATTAATGGAGGTATTTTATTTAAAACAACTTTTGAAAGATCTGAATAATCTTCATCTGTTTTTAAACATTCCAAGCAATGAACAAGAAGGTTACTCTGTTCTTTGCATACGTTCGACCACAATTATTAGTTTTTACGGTCGTGTAATTGTAATTAACACAAATATTATAATTAACACTAGAAATTCCTCGTAGGTGCTTGAAAGAGATTTTCAGAAAGATACTTGACTAATCACGAAAATTTGACTTGTCACTCACTAAATATCAAGGGAAAACATTTTGTGAGGTGTTCAAAAGCAGAGTTAAGAATGTCTCACATTTCACTATTTGCACTTATAATCATACAATGTTTTCAAATTCTCTTTTATTGTAAAAATAACTACATATTAATAACAAAAAGACATAGTTGCATGCACATTCGCACAAAGGCATGAAACCATCTCTTCTCTTCCACCTCCAGTTGATATAACTATTTATCTATGAACCTCGGAAGGAAGTAAACGTAGGTTCAGTCTCTGGCAAGAGGCTCCTTTCGTTAATAAGGTTTTCGGTCGCCTAGGCCGGTACATGTCAATTTCACTGTACAAAAAAAAAAGAAAAAAAACCTCAAACATGAGTACCTTCTAAACATAACGTTTATTATAATAATAATAATAATAATAATAATAATAATAATAATAATAATAATAATAATAAAAAATAATAATAATAATAAAAAATAATAATAATAATAATGATAATGATAATAATAATAATAATAATAATAATAATAATAAAAAATAATAATAATAAAAAATAATAATAATAATAATGATAATAATAATAATAATAAAAAAAAATAATAATAATAATAATAATAATAAAAAATAATAATAAAATAATAATAATAATAATAATAATAAGAAGAAGAAGAAGAAGAAGAAGAAGAAGAAGAAGAAGGGAGATTGCGTATGATAAAAAAGTGTGACGAAAACCATGTGAGTACAATTCCTGGACGCATCAGCATCTCAGCGGCAAAAGCGATTACTTTGTGAGGAACTGCACATATTATCCGAAAATCCCTCTCCATTTAAACGTAACGCCCCATATGTGCATAGATAACTCTGCAACAGTTTCGTTTTTACTCATAGACCCCGAATGGGACTTGGTAACTAGGCACTTAATATCACTCTCAGGCAAGATGTTGCACAAACAATTATATATAGAGAGGGTGTTCCAATAACTTGGACCGATTTTAAATGTGAATTAAGTTTAAGGGTCTAATGGTTCTTTTTCTTTCACATTCAACAACTTAAGTATTTGCCAATTTCAAGCATGGAAAGATTAACAATCAAACAACGTGTTAAAGTTATCGAAGCCTATTACGAAAATGGACGTTCAAACAGAAATGCATTTCGCGCACTTCGCGATATTTTAGTCAACATAATCGACCAACCGAGAGTGCAATTGGAAACGATGTAAAGTTGATGTGGAGAGGTTCAATTCCTGCGCGCGCTGACGAATAGAGGTGTCGGGATTTTCGGCCACATTCACGTGCACTGCAGCAATGCTTTCATCTGAACGGCGTACACGAGCACACAATGGTGTTTTCACATCTTCCACCGACTCAGTTTGTTTGAATTTACGAACAGTTTTCCAAAGTAAATGGGTGTCAGAACTGCATGGTAATAATTAATTTCATACTTCAAGCGATCTTCAGATCATGACTGATCATTTCAGACATGAAACTGACAGTCATCATGTGTTGTTGATTCCTATGTCCAGTCTCTTGATAATTAGAAGCGCTCTATCTCCGATACTGATTATTTGACTCCCTTATTATTACATCAGATTTTAAACAACACACACACAGATATATATATATATATATATATATATATATATATATATATATATATATGTATATATATATATATATATATATATATATATATATATATATATATATATATGTGTGTGTGTGTATATGTGTGTGTGTGCGTGTGTGCATGTATGCAGAAAAATAGGAAAGAACACGTTAGGCAAATAATCCAGAGTTCTTAAGTATTTTTGTTTTTATTTTAAAAAAGACAGTGCTCCATACAGATGTAGAGCTTATATTATAATATTTTTTTTTAAATATGATTCCTGCGCTACATAAGAGTTCTCATGTTTCAAAAACGAGAGCCGAAACCCTCAATATAATTATTGAAATTAAGTTGAATTAAGGTGGCGAGTCCCGTTTCATCCTCAAGCGAAAATTTAGGAATAAAGCTATCTTGTGGTTTGCGCGTGTTTATAAGTATGGTCTCTTGCAACATTAATTACTATGAAAACGGCTGGGGGCGGCCATATTGGTTAGGTGGTCGAAGAGTTAATTCTTATCTATAGACCAGTCACCTTCGGAAAGTTTATTTAACTATATATATATATATATATATATATATATATATATATATATATATATATATATATGTATGTATGTAGTTAAATTCCCAGAACAATTCTGTGAACAAAAAATGAAATATATCAAATATTATTGTCCACAGAATTGATCTAGGAATTTAACTGTATTGTCGACATGAAAAAAAAAATTCTCTTACTATAAAATTAATTTACATTAACCAGAAAAAAAGGCTTGGACAGAAGCGTCTATCTTTTTAAATTTTGATTTTTTTAATGTAACTATAACAACAGAGACATTTCGATTTCATTTTTGCCTTGAAAAAGTCGGAAGACGAAACGCGTCGGCAGAATCTAAGATTTTTTCCAATTGTCATTTCATACCATATATATATATATATATATATATATATATATATATATATATATATATATATATATATATATATATATTTTAAGACATATACCTGCATCAATGTCCGAGAAATTTTCACAGAAAATATTCGTCCTCCGGTATTCAGGCCGGTAAACGTTGTTTAATACTGTTTATTATAAACAGAGCATTTACTACTTAAATATTTGTATCTATAAAAAGAATGTATAAACATAAAAATGTATTAAAATAATTGTCAGACTTTGTCCATTTCATAATGTGTGACGTCATTTGTTTACATTTGATACGCCATGAGCAGATATGAATGTACGTGAGAGATTCATGGAAGATTAAAGTTTAAAGACAGTCAATTCGACCTTGCAAGCCGAACGCTCCTCTGTGGCCGAAACGGTTAAGGCACGTCAGCCTATATGACAGTTCCGTATAGGATACAGGTTCGATTCCTGTCGGGGGACGAAAATTTTGTATGAAAATTTCTCGGACATTCAGGCCGGTAAATGTTGTTTAATACTGTTTATTACAAACAGAGCATTTACTTAAATATTTGTATCTATAAAAAGAATGTATAAACATAAAAATGTCTTAAAATTTCATAATATATATATATATATATATATATATATATATACATATATATATATATATATATGAGTGTGTGTGGGGGGTTCGTTTTAAAGCAAAATCGCAGAAACTGACACGTCTACACCGAAAAACAATACCTTGTCTGGTGGCGAAAGCTGCTGGTGTATCCAGGGGTGGCACTACCGCCTTAGTCACCGAAACTGTGTTACTTTGCCTCGTTATAGTTATATATCGCACGTAATTTCACACGTTGTATATAAAAAAATCTATCGATCTCACTTGCAGCACCTGTCATACGGAACATTTATTCGATTTTTACAAGTTGATTAATTAATTGCGACCTTGTGCCAGGCAAAGCTAAACGGTTCAATTCTACAGCGCATGTTAGTAGCAGGTTAGTCTGTTAAATAGCAGGGTAGACTGTGCTCTCTAGCCATGATTGGCAACACGTGTAAGAAATAGAAACTCTGAATTCCAAACCATGGAGAAGGTAACGAGAAATCACATCACCATCATTCGTAATAATATAAATAATAAAAAAAAAGGCTGTTGAGAGTGATGACTACCTACGTCCTACATCCTAACGGGAATTTCTGGGCACGATCTACTAAGTTTACTGACTTCATACGATCAGTTGGTAAGTGAAAAGGTCCGGTTGTTGGCAGACTTTCAAGTGGGAGGGTCGTCCAACCTATTTTTTTTAAAAATAATATTTCTAAATTGGATCTTTTACCAATGCGAGTGCACTAACTTCAAGCCAATCTGGGAAATACGCAACGACATCAGTCACTACAGTAGCCCTTGATAACCCGTGTATGTCGATTATTAACCTGAATTATTCATCTTGTCAAAAAAAAAAAAAAATGCTGCCCAGCCTTAGTTTATTGAATGATAAATTTGTGCTCGTAATTCTTTGGCGTTTTCAAGAATTAATTATATATCCGACGTAAAGCAATATATATATATATATATATATATATATATATATATATATATATTGTGTATTTAGGCAGCAATCCCGCTTTCATTCAAATTTCATTAAATACGGACCCTATTCGTAACATACTAGTCAATAATAAAAATATAATAGCATCGTCTGCTCGTATAAAAAAGGTTAAAAGTAATGTAAGTCTTATTAATAAAAACAAAAAAAAACAACATTCAATAATAACAAATATGAACATGGACACAATATGCTGAGTGTGTTTTGAAAATGAAACATTGTATAAATACATACATACAACAATCTATTTCTTGTTAACAGTCAATATATTTCAACCATGAAAATGGCTAAATGTATAGCCGAAAGCGCTCGGAAAGAACAACATTTGAACAGTTTTTTTATCTACTGAAAAGAAAAAATATAAGATCACATGAGAAATTATATATAAAAAATAATCAAATCGCCTTGTCTGTCATATTTAATGAAACTTGCATATATATATATATATATATATATATATATATATATATATATATATATATATATATATATATATATTTGAATTGGACATAGTCCCACAATTTATTTAAAGACATTTATTATAAAACCGAGCATTTGCTTAAATACTTGTATCTATAAAAAGAAGGTTAAACATAATATATATAAATGTCTTTAAATATATATATATATATATATATATATATATATATATATATATATATATATATATTGAAAGATAGATAGATATCAACAGATTAATATATATATATATATATATATATATATATATCGAAAGATAGATAGATTAGTCTGCTATAAAGGATAAATCGTTAAAATCTTAATTAGGATTAAAATCACTGCATTCATAAAAGTCTAAATGATTAACCTGCGAACCGTTTTCTTGGAAGATTTCCACAAAGCTTAGCTGTGACTGGCACAAGGCTACAATAATTGAGATCCCTATCAAGTTCGAATTACATTATCGAATCAATTTTGAGATTAGCCTTACAATCATTTTTTCACAGAAAGTCTTATCGCAGATATTATCATGGCCAAGTCTGGCACAAGGTCAGCATAATGAGCGCCCGAAAATGGTCCAATGTTCTACCTTTTGTCGAAGTCTGTTATGCTAGCTTAGGAGCTATCGCTCAACAGTAGCTACTTTGGACAGTAGCTTTTTTTTTTTTTTACAAAATATCGCCTAATACAAGGCTCAAGTGCCACTTAAGGTAGAGGGTTGCATTCGAAATGGTAATGAAACAGATGTGAAATGAGAGAAGCAGAAAGTGGTAGGAAGTGGGATTTATGAGATGGACAATGGATAACAGGAAGAGATCAAGATTAAAACACTCTGGTGGGAGTCTGTTAAAGAAAGTGGCAGTTTTTTTTGGAAAAAAATCACTCAGAATAGAACTGCCTTACTGCATTTGTAACACGGGAGAGATCAGGATTATTCGACCCCTTGGAAGTAGAAAGACACCTCCTTGCTGTAAAGGTCTAAATTGGTAGGACTAATAAATAAAGCTCTTCGGAACATTTCCTTGGAAATAGAGTAGCAATAAGTTAGGAAATATGTATGCGGGAAAGAGGTTGTATTGTGGAAGATCCCGACTGAATTCTATCAAGGCGAGAAAGTGAGAATTAGGCAACTTAAGTCAGTAATATTTTCTCAGGATAAGTTAAGCTCGTTAAGAAACTATACCAGTGAGTCACCTGAGGAGAATCGAACTACATCTGTACTATTCAGATAAGCAGAAATCAAATAAGTGACTTCAATATATACTGTGATCACCCTGAGAAACACCAAAGTAGAATTTGTGTCACACCAGAACATTAGAGAAGCCTGGTGCATCAGAGGGTTAACATGGAAGGTATGCTCATAGCCACCAGAGGCAGATCCATGCCTCTCAGTATATCAGTGGTAAACAGATGGTCGATCCAACTATAGTCCAGAGTATGACACTAAATTACATCTGGCAGCGAGGACTCTGATCAGGAGACTGGAGGTTTTGAGGGGCTTGAAAATACCTCTAAATTGCTGTTGTTCCCAGGTTCACCCTGACCCGGGGTGGTGGCACCTGTTAGGATTCCGGCTATGGGCGAACAGTGAACTCACAAACAAAAATCAACAGTAATATGCGCCGTGTCTCTTCAGGTCGTTAGCGGTGACAGCTATCCACAATTTCCTGGCCTTTTTACCAATTTGATAAATTTTGTCTTTTTGTTACCTCTCTTACCTAAACGTTGTTTCGCCATCCATTTATTCAGCGTCGTTAGCCCTGGGTATGACGATAAACTGCATCCAGAAGCAAGGCCTCTGATTAGGAGATTGGAGGTTTTGAGGAGCGTGGGCCCACCTGTTAATTATTGCGGTTCCCAGGTCCACCCTGACCCGGGGTGGTAGAACCTGTTTGGGTTCAAACTATCGGCAAATAGCGAACCGCCAAGCAAAAACAAATTACTATGAAAGTGTGAAAGTGCATCTTTGCTTACGGAAATTCTCAAAAATACATTTTTAAAGTAAAATGACTAACAATACATTTTATAGAAGAATTACTAAGAATACATTTTTGAGAAAAACTACCAAGAATACATTTCGGAGAAAAATTACCAACAACAGATTCCATCTGTAGTTTAAAGCATTCAATTGCATTCAAAATATATTTAGTAGAAGCCATAAAATTGTGTTAAAAATATTTAGATTTCGGCATTAAATAACCCTTAGCGTTTGAAATGCCGCTAAACAAAATCAACCATCGATCCAACTGCACATGAGTGTGCGTAGATGAGACAACCGATTGCCAGGAAGATATATACAAGCCCTCATATTCCGGAAAGGTAAAAAAGACAGAGAGATACCCAAATCCTCGCGAAAAGGAGACCAACGCCCGGAGAAAACTTTTAAATATTACATTTACTTCCTAGCCACCAGGTTCAGATTTGGGCGCAGTAGTTGCTGCCAGACATGGAAATCTACCCAACTGCGATTAGGTTGTGCACATGGGGGATAACGGGACGATAGCAAGATATATAAGTGCCCCACCTAAGAGGGAAAAGACAGAAAGTTTCTAAGATCCTCGTTCGGAGATAGCCCCCAAAGCCATATACAGCGTTATACCGGTATTAATTGACGAAGTGAAAAAAATAATAATTTTAAGTAGAAGAGATTTAACCTTGTGTTCTTATTTGTCTTCACAATGATAACGTTACAAGCCCGTTAAATATATATATATATATATATATATATATATATATATATATATATATATATATATATATATATGAGGGTGTTTCATAAAGACGGATCAAAGTCAGCAGTAAATAAATCAGTGTTATTGGTGAAAATTTATTTATTTCTCTATTGGATCATGTTATTTAAGTCATGGCAGTTATGTGTGAAAAATAATATCGCCCAAATGTCCGCCAAGGCTTTGTCGTCACACCTCCACTCGATGGTCAAAATTTTTGATGGCGTCTCTGCATAGTTGCTCCTCGATCTCACCAATATGCTTTATTATCTCATCCTTCAGCTGTTGAATTGTTGTTGGCTTGTTGGCATAAACCTTACTTTTAAGATGACCCCAAAGGAAGAAATCTAAAGGCGTCAAGTCGCACGTTCGTGGTGGCCAATTGACTTCGCTGTTTCGAGAGATGATGCGACCTGGGAAATTCTCATTCAATAAATCCATTGTTGCATTGGCTCTGTGGTATGTGGCGCTGTCAAATTTTCGACATCCATAGCATTCAATTCAGTCCAGAAAAAAAAGTTGGTTATCATGGTCCGGTATCGCTCGCCTGTCACCGTAATAGAATTCCCTGCATCATTTTCGAAGAAATACAACCCAATGATTCTGCTACCAAATGCACACCAAACAGTGACTTTTTGTGGATGCAGTGGCTTTTCGACAATCTTTCTTGGAGTTTCATCAGCCCAAATGCGACAATTCTGCTAATTAACGAATCCACTAAAGAGGATTATTTGCGAAAAAACTTCATCGGCTTGTCTTTACTCGTGCACCCAATTGACGAATGTACAGCGCTCCAAATGGTCAGCAGGCCTCAGTTCTTGTTTGAAATTTTGTAAGCGTGCAGAGAGAAATCTTTTGTCAAAATTCCATGTAACGTTGTTGTGAAGAGGTTCAATTCCTGCGCGCGTTGACGAATAGAGGTGTCTGGATTTTCAGCCACATTCTCTGCAGCACTGTTTTCAGATGGACGGCGTAAACGAGCGGGCAATGGTGTTTTCACATCTGCCACCGACCCAGTCTGTTTGAATTTACGAACAGTTTTTCCAAGTGCACTCTCGGTTGATCGATTATGTTGACCAAAAAAAAGTGCGCGAAATGCATTTCTGTTTGAACGTCCATTTTCGTAATAGGTTTCGATAACTTTAATACGCTTTTTGATTGTTAATCTTTAAATGGTTGAAATTGCTAAAGACTGAAGTTGTTAAAGCTGAAAGAAAAAGAAAAAACATTAGACGCTTAAACTTAATTCACATTTAATATTGATCCAAGTTACTGTAACACCCTTTGTATATATATATATATATATATATATATATATATATATATATATATATATATATATATATATAATATATATATATATAAGAAGAAATATAGTCTTAATATGTGCTATATTTATGGGATATAGTGCTCAATATCAGATATAGAGCGTGTGTAAATATAAAAGTGAACATAGAAGTCAACACTTAGAGGCGACAGTCTGTTTCATGCTAGATGCAATCATCGGGCCCGATGTTGACTTCTATGTTCACTTATATATATATATATATATATATATATATATATATATATATATATATATATATATATATATATATACGAGGGTCATTCAATAAATAAGGTGAATTTTTCGGTATAAGGACTTCTAATACAGATAGAAGCTTACTTTTGTTTTAATTTTTCAACGTCGTCTCCCAGCACTGTCACACAGTTTTCCCATCTGTGCACAAGCTTCCGTATTCCATCAGCGTAAAAATCTTTGGACTGATGTCTCAGCCAGTCGCTCACAACACTTTTGACTTCATCGTCACTTTTAAACTTTCTTGCCTCTCGTGAACGCTTTCAAGGGAGCAAACAGGTGAACGTCTGAAGGGGCAAGGTCTGGGGTGTAAGGGGGATGAGGGAGCAGTTCCCAGCCCAGCTCGTTGGTGGTCTGCACCGTTTGGGCTGCTGTGTGAGGCCTTGCGTTGTCATGATGCAAGATGACTCCTTCTGACTGATGACCCCTGGGTTTGTCCCAACAGATAAGCTCAAAGTCCTTGCAATGTCATCCACTGTCACCCTTCTGTCACGTGACAAGCTTGCCAACCATTACTCCACGTCGAAGTGCTCATATACTTTAATAAATAATATGGAAGACCTGACAAAACATAAACGTTGCTAAAAACTACAAGCGCTGTGGGGAACTATAATCGTCAAATAAGATACTAATGTATACCGTGGGTCGCAGTTTAGCGGGGACGATCGCGATTTCAAGTTCAATCCCAGTGTCTCACGGGAGATATACACTAATAGTATTCGCTTATTTTCTTTAATGTTATCGCTGAAAATTAATGGATATTGTGTCATAAAAACACTTTATGCAGTCACACATAAAATGACGCATATTTTTGATTGGTTGTTGATCCGGTCGTCTAACGGAGTAACCTCCTTAGTATATAAATAAAATCTTGATCTATTTGTCCCTCTTTTCCTTTCCAGATATTTTTTCTTTCAATATACTATTAATACTGTTATTCATAAGCCCAATGAAAATGATTACAATGAAACAATATTGACTAATGGATAAAGTGTCGACTAAATTACGCAAAAATGAAAATAACACTGAAATCTCATTTTAACTAATATATTTACCAAAATTACACAAAATATCTTGAAATACTAAAGAGTAATTTTATTCAATAAAATTGCCATTGGCTTCAACCACAGCCTCCATATGACTTCGGAATCTCCTGCTTCACTTCTGGACGGTCTTCTTGGTGAATGCTGCCATAATCCTTGCCTTCAGTTCATCTTTAGTGTTACAAGGAGTTTTGTTGGTCATGTTGAGCGTATACAAGTTAAACAACCTCAAAGTAATGCACTTTGAACCTTTTGCTATTCAGTGCTGGATGTGTTTCTGGTTCTTAGCATTTGTTTTCATTAAATTTTCGTAACATACTCTTTTCCGAATAACAGTTGTTGAATTTTTAAGTCAACATTAGATGTTTGGTATATAATTTGTAAGACATGTATATATATATATATCACGGCGATATTATTGTATAATGTATTTTTTTACGTTTTAATCTTTTCCTCGTTCGGATTCATTGTACAGTCAAATAGTACAGTTAGGTTGTCACACATGAAATGACGGATATTTTGGTTGGTTGTTCATCCGGTCGTCTCCTTAGCATATAAAAAAAATCTTGCCTTATTTTTGCCTCTATTCCTTTCCAGATATTTTTTCTTTCAATATATTGTTGAAGCTGTGAAGTCAATATCTAGGGATCAACTGATTCGAGTGTAGCAAAAAGTGGAATACCGCTTGGTTTGATTTGGCTTGTTTTACGGCATATCAACCTCAATGGATTATTTAATGCCGACAAGATTTTTATTGCTGGTAATATTGTTTTATTTGTTTTTTTAATGCATTGCTGTTAATATTTTTTCCTTTAAAAATCTATTTCTGGGAATATTTTTTCCTTCAAAAATCTATTTCTTGGAATATTTTTCCTTCAAAAATCTATTTCTGGGAATATTTTTTCTTCAAAAATTCTATTTCTGGAAATATTTTTTCCTTCAAAAATCTATTTCTGGGAATATTTTTTCCTTCAAAAATCTATTTCTGGGAATATTTTTTCCTTCAAAAATCTATTTCAGGGAATATTTTTTTCCTTCAAAAATCTATTTCAGGGAATATTTTTTTCCTTCAAAAATCTATTTCTGGGAATATTTTTTCTTCAAAAATTCTATTTCTGGGAATATTTTTTCCTTCAAAAATCTATTTCTGGGAATATTTTTTCCTTCAAAAATCTATTTCTGGGAATATTTTTTCCTTCAAAAATCTATTTCAGGGAATATTTTTTTCCTTCAAAAATCTATTTCATGGAATATTTTTTTCCTTCAAAAATCTATTTCTGGGAATATTTTTTCCTTCAAAAATCTATTTCAGGTAATATTTTTTTCCTTCAAAAATCTATTTCTGGGAATATTTTTTTCCTTCAAAAATCTATTTCTGGGAATATTTTTTCTTCAAAAAATCTATTTCTGATATTACTTTTTTTCAAAAATGTATTGCTGGTAATGATAATTTTCTTCTAAAATTTATTACTGGTAATAATTTTATACACACTTTCATAGTGTTTTGGCCCCAGTTTCTGGGTTAACTATTTGCCCATAGCTGGGATCCTGACATGTGCTGCCACCCCGGGTCAGGGTGGATTTGGGAACACCAGCAATGAAGAGGTGGTTCCATGCTCCTCAAAACCTCATGATCAGAGGCCTTGCTCTTGGACGTAGTTTATCGTCTTACCCAGAACGCGAATACCGTTTCCATGTTTATCACACAACACATGGTGATAATGTTGAACGTATACAAGTTGAACACCCTTAAAATAATAAACTTTGAACCTTTTCCTAGACAGTAATGTGTTGAATGTATTTCTATCACTTATCATTTGTTTTTATTAGATTTTTCGAAAGCTGTTCATTTTTTTTAAACGACCCTGTATATTCATATATGTGCTGTGTTAAACTGTTCATTTCATACATCACAAGTGAATATATGAAGAGAGAGAAAGACAGAGCAAGAGAGAAATAGAGAGAGGGAGAGAGAGAAACAAAATGAAAGAGGGAGGAGAGAGAGAGAAGGAGAGAGGGAGAGAGAAAGAGATAGGAAAGAGAAGGAGAGAAGAAGAGGGAGAGAGGGAGAAAGAGAGGGGAGAGAGAAAGAGAGAAGTCGTTACTTTCTTCGTGAGTGAGGAATGTGTCAAGGCAGCGCTTCTTAATCTTTTTTTTATTCAGCACCCACCTGGGATCATTATATCCCATTCCGCACCCCAGCGGTTAGGAGAGAAAACTTGAACTGCTAGGTCAAATTTTCCTCTGCTATTTAAGGAACTTGTACGCGTAATTAATACAAATTTTTATAAAATATAATAAAATGTTAACTCAAATCACTTCAATCTCTATTGAGACTTTTCTCCTTGCTTCTTCTCAATTGTGTTTGAATTTTATTTATTTAATAACTTTGAACCTATTCCTATCCAGTAATGAATTGAATGTGTTTCTGTCATTAAATTTTCACAATCTGCTTTTGACTTTTAAATAACCCTATATATATATAAAAAATCAGATGAACGAAAATTATAAACAGGATGAATGCAGAATTAATAACATTATAAAAAAATGCATAACAACAGTTGACAATTGCAAAAAAATTAGATTAATTTTTTATTATAAAGAATTTAAAACATCTAACCTTATAGATAAAAATAATAATTCACCTCCTAGAACAAAATTAAATAGAGCAAATATTATTTACGAATTCAAATGCCCATTAAGGAATTGTATCCCTCAAGAATCAATTTTCCTAAATAATTATATAGGCCACACTACAAATTGTTTAACACGCAGACTAACTCTACACCTTTCTGACAATAGCTCAATTAGATCTCATTTAAATATTCATGGAGACCTACCGGACACTATTCGGAATATACTTGTCGACAACACTAATATAATAGCATCATCCACTTGCAAAAAAGTCTAAAAATAATGGAAGCCTTACTAGTAAAAACAAACAAACCAACACTTAATAATATTAACTTTGAACATGGACATAATATCTTGACCGTGTTTTGAAATAAAAAAATGAATCATTTTATAAAACATACATATAACAAACTATTTCTAATTCTAACAGCTGAAATATAATCCTTGAAAATGGCTAAATGTATAGCCGAAAGCGCTCGGATAAAAAGAACACTCGGACAGTTTTTATATAATTTATCATCTGAAAAGAAAAAAAATTATTAGATCGCACGAGAAATTATATAAAAACTAAATAAAAGCACCTTGTCAGTTGTTTTTAATGAAATGTGCATGAAAGAAGGATTGCTGCCTAAATACACAAATATACATACATACATATATATATATATATATATATATATATATATATATATATATATATATATATAATGACAATAGGAAAACAGTAGTAATTGCTGACGCGTTTCGTCCAATGTGGACTTTTTCAAAGCAAAAAATGAAATGAATTTAATTAAACAAGGAAATTAATAAAAACAAAAAACAGAGTGTTCTTAGCAACTGGAATGTAGGGAACGCTATTTTCATATTGTTAACTGAAAACAACGTCAGTTAATGTCACGTGTGGAGAATATTATCATTAATCTGTGTTGATGGATTCAACCATTTTCTTTTGATTTTAATATATTTTTGTGTACATTTGTTTGTGAGAGCAGTAATTTTGTTAGAAAAGGTGAAATAAGGAAAAAGCATGGGCGTAGATTATAATGTGGGTATTGTTCTATGGCGGCACTCTCTAGAATTTTCCTTTTGAGTGTGCTATTTTCTTTTTTTATAAGTATAGAATTTTTAAAATCAAAATTATGGTTGAATTTATTCCAATGTATTACTAAGGCATTATTTAAGTTGTTTATTCTAAGGTCTCTTTTCTGTTCATAGATACGTTTTTATGTTTCTACTTGTTTCTCCAATATATTTTTGCTTTGAAAAAGTCCACATTGGACGAAACGCATCAGCAATTAATACTGTTTTCCTATTGTCATTTATTTATAAAGATTGTCTTCTCTACAAGTTTTCATATATATATATATATATATATATATATATATATATATATATATATATATATATATATATGCACATTACATTGAATACGACAGACAAGGTGCTTTTATTTAGTTTTTTTATACAATTTCTCATGCGATCTAATAATTGTTTTCTTTTCGGATGATAAATTATATAAAAACTGTCCGAATGTTCTTTTTATCCGAGCGCTTTCGGATATACAATTAGCCATTTTCAAGGATTAAATATTTTAACTGTTAAATAAGAAAACAACAAAGAAACAAACACTTAATAACATTAACTTTGAACGTTAACTGTTAAATAAGAAATAGTTTGTTGTATGTATGTTATATAAAATGTTTTCATTTTTTTCAAAACACGGTCAAGATATTGTGTCCATGTTCAAAGTATATATATGGGGAGTACAATCGGGATTTCCCACCTGAAGAAACTTTAATTTTTAACGCTGAAACAAAATGTACATTTTTGTAGTGGGTATGTATATCTTCTAATGAAACACTGCATAATATATATATATATATATATATATATATATATATATATATATATATATATATATAAATGTAAAAAAACGAAGAGTAAAATTTCAGCGTTCAAAACATTAATTTAAAGCAGGGCTCAATTCAAAAGTAGAGCAATAAATATTTATTTATTATGCACTATTACATTAGAACCCACTACAAAACTGTACATCTTGTTTCAACGTTAAAATTAACGTTTCTTCAGGTGGGAAATCACCATCAAGAGTACCATCGTGATTTCCCGCCTGATGCAAGATGCACAGTTTTTCAGTGAGTATGTACATGTTCTAATGTAACAGTGCATATTATATATATATATATATATATATATATATATATATATATATATATATTCTGATAAATCCCAAAACGGCAAGGCCCTTTTTTTAGTTACCTTGTAGATATAATGGAGTAACTCTAAGCATAAAATATAATAGTAATATAAATGTTGATATATATAATATAATATATATAAATCTTCAAGAATTTTTTGTTTTTGTTTATTGTTTTCATATATATATATATATATATATATATATATATATATATATATATATATATATATATATATGATAAACTATGAAATCTTCACAAATTTTCTTAAATGCCTATAATCGATAACAGAAGCCGTTGATTTATACCAACGGCTTCCCATACTTAATACTTCTCGAATTCACTCTCGCGTGGTCATGTGTGATGTCATGAGCTGCGGTGCGATTTTCGCTTCCAGCGTCTCGTTTGCACGAGTTTGTCATTGCTTGGAAATCTTCCATATGAACTAAAACAGACTATCATTATTGTTTTGTCCGTGTATTGTTTAATATATTGTAATGAAATTGTCATCTTTCATAATGGCTTATGTAAGCCGAAAGCTTAGATAAGATTAAAAATATATGTATCAATATGGTGATTTTCTTTCTTCTTTTAATGATAATGTTATTAAGCTTATCAGACGATATTAAAAGAATTTACATAAAATAAATAGACAAAACTTCTCTATATTATTTAATGAAACATGCATCAATATATATATATATATATATATATTGATGCATGTTTCATTAAATGATATAGACAAGTTTTGTCTATTTTATGTAAATTATTTACATTATTCGGACTATTGTCCTCATCTTTGTCGCCATATTTGTCACAACGTTTCGGCCGTTGTACGCTCCGGCCTTCTTCAGGTGGTTGGAATTTCGAACCGAACCCTTTATTTCGATCACTGGGGTAGACTGTTCTAGTTCCACGAGCCATGTTTGATGGATGTCAGTTATCAGTTATCTCCTGGTAATTTTTCCCTCTGAAAGTTCTCCACTGCCTGAACCGGGTATTGAACTCACACTCTTTTTGGGTCTGTTACTGGATCTAACCAACGTCTTTATCCACCGTACCATGTGTCCTTGAGGACATCTGGGTATGAATTTCTGAGTATTATAAACCTAATTTTTCAGCAACCATTTTTTACCAGTACTCATATTGCAATTTTGCTGTTATCATTGCATGTTCTTTACCAGATCTCATATTGCAACTTTTTGTTATCATTGCTGTTCTCAAAGATGCTCCCATCCTATCCAATCAGATGGTGAGCTTGGACGTGGTGAGTTTGTTCACCAAGGTACCCACGGAGGAGGCACTCTCGGAAGTCAGGGATAGATTGACCTCTGACACTTCCCTAGAAGAACGGACCAGTATTGCAATAGATAATCTGATGGAGATGTTGACTTTCTGTACACAAACAACACACTTTGGATTGGGATCACACATATATCGACAGGATGAGGGCTTAGCAATGGGCTCGCCATTATCACCAGCAATGGCGAATATATACATGGAATACTTTGAAGAAATGGCATTAGAATCCATATCTCTCAAGCCAACTATATGGTTAAGGTACGTAGATGACACCTTCATACTCTGGCCACACCAGGAAGATGTCCAGGTTCTACTGGACCATGTGAACTCAATAAGACCATCGATACAGTTCACAATGGAGAAAGAGAGTAACAACATACTCCCATTCCTGGATGTACTAATATCTCGAACAGAGCATGGGTTCAAGACATCCGTATACCGTAAACCAACATTCACTGGACAGTACCTCAATTTCAACTCCCACCATCCATACAGCGTAAAGAAAGGGATCGTCCGTTGCTTACAACACCGAGCAAAAGTCATAAGTGGCGACCCAGAGACATTAGATAAGGAATTGGTCAGTATAAGTAGTACCCTACAACGTAACAACTACCCTGGGTACATGGCAGCAGCCCCCCAAAACTGGGATAGGCGGGTACAAGAGGAGGAGGAGGAGGAGGACAACAACACTCAGAAAACAGTCTGCCTGCCTTATGTGAAGGGGTTATCAGAGAAAATACAAAGGATCTGCGGTCCATATAACATCAGGACAACCTTCAAAAGCGTGACAACACTTCGCAGATATCTCTCTCGAGTGAGACCCCCCCATAGAGGAGAACGGGACTAAAGACTGTGTGTACGCTATCCCGTGCAGCTGCGGCAAGGAATATAAAGGAGAAACAGGCCGCCCCCTCAAGGTAAGGCTTCAAGAACACCAGAAAGCTGTAATGCGAGGGGAAGTAGAAAAATCAGGCGTGGCTGACCACATATGGAGAGAGAAGGGAGATCACCGTCCCCTGTGGGATCAGGTTGAGATCATAGACAGGGAACACCATTGGAAAATTCGTAAACTTAAGGAATCAGCACATATGCTAGGCCACAAAAATCTCCTGAGTCGGCCAAGCATAGAAATAAATACAATATGGGAACCAGTAATAAGGAGTGCCAGAGAACAGCAATGATAACAAAAAGTTGCAATATGAGATCTGGTAAAGAACATGCAATGATAACAGCAAAATTGCAATATGAGTACTGGTAAAAAATGGTTGCTGAAAAATTAGGTTTATAATACTCAGAAATTCATACCCAGATGTCCTCAAGGACACATGGTACGGTGGATAAAGACGTTGGTTAGATCCAGTAACAGACCCAAAAAGAGTGTGAGTTCAATACCCGGTTCAGGCAGTGGAGAACTTTCAGAGGGAAAAATTACCAGGAGATAACTGATAACTGACATCCATCAAACATGGCTCGTGGAACTTGAACAGTCTACCCCAGTGATCGAAATAAAGGGTTCGGTTCGAAATTCCAACCACCTGAAGAAGGCCGGAGCGTACAACGGCCGAAACGTTGTGACAAATATGGCGACAAAGATGAGGACAATAGTCCGAATAATGTAAATACTGTACATAATACCTCATCTCAGAAATATAGACAGTTTATGTAAATTCTTTTCATATCGTCTGATAAGCTTAATAACATTATCATTAGAAGAAGAAAGAATATATATATAAAGAAAGAATATATATATATGTGTGTGTGTGTGTGTGTGTGTGTGTAATTTGGCAGCAACTTTTCTTTTAAACATGTATTATTGAATGTTAAAACAACATAGTCTTGCATATTTTCTTTTGAATTTTCTCATTCTCTAATGAGACTTTTTATTTGAAAATGGTTTCGAAATATGTATTGTCCATACGATGATCTAGCGCTTTCGAACATCATTGTTCATCTTCAGGGTCAATATTTATATATACGTCTAGCCACACTGATGAGCTGTGATACAGCGAAACAGTCTGTCTGTGGATGACAATATATATATATATATATATATATATATATATATATATATATATATACCAAGAACATTTAACGAAGTCACATCAAACGTGTTAGGCTGAATCCTTAGAAGAATTCCATCTTACTATGAAAAAAGTCTCAATGAAATTATTTGAAATTTTCTGATAATTGAATAAATCAGCTTATATGAAATGACTGCTCCACCGGAAGTCCGTCAGAAGCAAAGAGCAATAACCGAATTCTTTTTGTCGAAGGAGAAACTCGTGTAAACAATGTAATTGAAGTAAGGATGTGAACGTGGGATATATAGATATATCTTCATGTACGATTTGTTTGACTGTGTTTCTTATTTCTTATAGGGTGTCCCCTAAAGTCAGAACACATCGGCAAAAAGGCATATTTATAAGAAATTAAATTTTCAACATTTTATTGAATTGAAATATTAACGAATAATATCTTCAATATGATTTTCATCATTTGTGATGCAAAGGTTGATGCACTTTGCAAGATTCACGTGAACTCGATGCAATAACTCCATATTGCCGTCAGTTTTAGCACATTGACTCTTTATACTTTCAATCAAGTGGGTTGTATCTGACTTTCACTGAGTACACTTTCTCCTTTAGCATACACCAGAAAAAGAAGTCAATTCTTTTGACAAAACCGTGTTTAATCTGTAGAGGTAAAGAAATATAGTTAATGCGATTTCCTACACGCTTGTGCAAATTAATTGAAACAAAACGAATAATTCCGTTATTATTTACATTTTTCATATTTATCTAATGAAACATGACTCAGTGCACATGTTAGCACTTCGTGTGTCCACTTACATTGCCATCAATTTTAGCACATTAACACTATATGCTTTCAATCAAGTGTGTTGCATCTGTGATTTACATTGAGTACACCCTTTCTTTTAACACATCCCAGAAAACGAAGTCAGTTCTTTCTTCTTTCGACAAAAAGCATGTTTTATCTGTAGAGGAAAAATATGATTAAAGAGATTTCCCGTGTCCAGACTTTAGGGACATCCATAATAATAAAAGAAATGACATTAGTTTTGGACTCGCTCTCGTAATTAAATCATATACGCCAACAAGAACTCATCCAAACACTCTCATCCAAACACGACAATAAATACGAAAATGGCCCCTTGGAAATGAATATTGTTTTATTATTTATACCTATTACATTAAACTTAACCTTTCTCCCTGAAAGAAGATAACTAATTTGCATACTGGGTTCAAAGGTCAAATTATCTGCGTTTTGTTATTCTTTTCTAGTTTTCTCTTTTCTGATCTTTATAAATAATCAGCGTATCACGTTGAAACGCAGGTTTTCGTCCGATCACCGAAGTTAAGCAATGTCCAGCCCGGTTAGTACCTAGATGGGTGACCGCTTGATAATACCAGGTGCTGTAAGCTTGGATGTGTGGCGGATGGATAACGGTTTAGAATGAGAAATCAGAGAACCGAGTTCGAATTCTAGTCGAGTTCGTTACATTCACTCATGCATGGTTTCATACCTTTGCGAAAGCCATGAAACCATTTCTTCTCCCCGGCCTGCTATGGGTTAAATAGCAGGACAGACTGGTTTTTATCACATCGTTTAGTAACCAGTCAACCATAGAAAATGATGGCAGCCTATTGCTGGATTCAGGTCAATTATGAATCGATAAATTGACATGATCGACCAAGCGTGTAGCACACGCGGCACCGAAGGAAGGATAAATAAGCGATTGTTTTGTAGATAGCTTTTATAATCAAACTACTTAGTTATTCAAATAAAGATCACAACTTGGGTGTGAAATGAAGTAAGTGTTCCATAAAGAGAAGTGAGGCTTACGACCATATCACGCTGAAACACCGGTTCCTGTACGATCACCGAAGTTAAGCAACGTCGAACCTAGTTAGTAACAACAGTGTGGCCCGAAGGTCTTGCAACAACTCTCTGTGGGGCATTATCAAGGCGAGCGATTTCACATGAACGATACCAGGATACCCATCAGTTGAAAGGCGCCGTTTGGAGAGCCTTTGCAACAATCAACAAAGAACAGCTTCGTAAAATAACACACAGGATATTGCACCATATCATTTTGTGCCATGAAAATTTTTTGTTCATAGAGACCTTCTCAATGTGTGACAGCCTCAATGAAAGTGAATAAACTGAATCCAGTACATATGATTTGTATTACTATATTACTTCTTGTTCTATTGTTCGCATTACTTTTTGGTAAGGGTGACAAGACTTTCAGATCACCCAGTATAGTAACCCTTTCTCTCTGCAGTAGACCAGTATAGAAAATGATGGTGTTCATAGAGACCTTCCCAATGTGTGACAGCGTCAATGAAAGTGAATAAACTGAATCCAGTACATGTGATTTGTTTTACTATATTACTTATTGTTTTATTGTTCACATTACTTTTTGGTAGGGGTGACAAGACTTTCAGATCACCCAGTATAGTAACCCTTTCTCTCTGCAGTAGACCAGTATAGAAAATGATGGTGTTCATAGAGACCTTCTCAATGTGTGACAGCCTCAATGAAAGTGAATAAACTGAATCCAGTACATGTGATTTGTTTTACTATATTACTTATTGTTCTATTGTTCACATTACTTTCTGGTAGGAATGACAAGACTTTCGGATCACACAGTATAGTAACCATTTCTCTCTGCAGTAGACCCGTATAGAAAATGATGGTGTTCATACAGACCTTCTCAATGTGTGACAGCCTCAATGAAAGTGAATAAACTGAATCCAGTACATGTGATTTGTTTTACTATATTACTTATTGTTGTATTGTTCACATTACTTTTTGGTGGGGGTGACAAGACTTTCGGATCACACAGTATAGTAACCATTTCTCTCTGCAGTAGACCAGTATAGAAAATGATGGTGTTCATACAGACCTTCTCGATGTGTGACAGCCTCAATGAAAGTGAATAAACTGAATCCAGTACATGTGATTTGTTTTACTATATTACTTATTGTTGAATTGTTCACATTACTTTTTGGTAGGGGTGACACGACTTTCGGATCACCCAGTATAGTAACCATTTCTCTATGCAGTAGACCAGTATAGAAAATGATGGTGTTCATAGAGACCTTCTCAATGTGTGACAGCCTCAATGAAAGTGAATAAACTGAATCCAGTACATGTGATTTGTTTTACTATATTACTTATTGTTGTATTGTTCACATTACTTTTTGGTGGAAGTGACAAGACTTTCAGATCACCCAGTATAGTAACCATTTCTCTCTGCAGTAGACCAGTATAGAAAATGATGGTGTTCATGGAGACCTTCTCGATGTGTGACAGCCTCAATGAAAGTGAATAAACTGAATCCAGTACATGTGATTTGTTTTACTATATTACTTATTGTTCTATTGTTCACATTACTTTTTGGTGGAAGTGACAAGACTTTCGGATCACCCAGTATAGTAACCATTTCTCTCTGCAGTAGACCAGTATAGAAAATCATGGTGTTCATGGAGACCTTCTCGATGCGTGACAGCCTCAATGAAAGTGAATAAACTGAATCCAGTACATGTGATTTGTTTTACTATATTACTTATTGTTCTATTGTTCACATTACTTTTTGGTGGAAGTGACAAGACTTTCGGATCACCCAGTATAGTAACCATTTCTCTCTGCAGTAGACCAGTATAGAAAATGATGGTGTTCATGGAGACCTTCTCGATGCGTGACAGCCTCAATGAAAGTGAATAAACTGAATCCAGTACATGTGATTTGTTTTACTATATTACTTATTGTTCTATTGTTCACATTACTTTTTGGTGGGGGTGACAAGACTTTCGGATCACACAGTATAGTAACCATTTCTCTCTGCAGTAGACCAGTATAGAAAATGATGGTGTTCATACAGACCTTCTCGATGTGTGACAGCCTCAATGAAAGTGAATAAACTGAATCCAGTACATGTGATTTGTTTTACTATATTACTTATTGTTGAATTGTTCACATTACTTTTTGGTAGGGGTGACACGACTTTCGGATCACCCAGTATAGTAACCATTTCTCTATGCAGTAGACCAGTATAGAAAATGATGGTGTTCATAGAGACCTTCTCAATGTGTGACAGCCTCAATGAAAGTGAATAAACTGAATCCAGTACATGTGATTTGTTTTACTATATTACTTATTGTTGTATTGTTCACATTACTTTTTGGTGTGGATGACAAGACTTTCGGATCACCCAGTATAGTAACCATTTCTCTCTGCAGTAGACCAGTATAGAAAATGATGGTGTTCATATAGACCTTCTCGATGTGTGACAGCCTCAATGAAAGTGAATAAACTGAATCCAGTACATGTGATTTGTTTTACTATATTACTTATTGTTCTATTGTTCGCATTACTTTTTGGTAGGGGTGACAAGACTTTCGGATCACCCAGTATAGTAACCATTTCTCTCTGCAGTAGACCAGTATAGAAAATGATGGTGTTCATAGAGACATTCTCGATGTGTGACAGCCTCAATGAAAGTGAATAAACTGAATCCAGTACATGTGATTTGTTTTACTATATTACTTATTGTTCTATTGTTCACATTACTTTTTGGTGGAAGTGACAAGACTTTCGGATCACCCAGTATAGTAACCATTTCTCTCTGCAGTAGACCAGTATAGAAAATGATGGTGTTCATGGAGACCTTCTCGATGTGTGACAGCCTCAATGAAAGTGAATAAACTGAATCCAGTACATGTGATTTGTTTTACTATATTACTTATTGTTCTATTGTTCACATTACTTTTTGGTGGAAGTGACAAGACTTTCGGATCACCCAGTATAGTAACCATTTCTCTCTGCAGTAGAACCAGTATAGAAAATGATGGTGTTCATGGAGACCTTCTCGATGTGTGACAGCCTCAATAAAAGTGAATAAACTGAATCCAGTACATGTGATTTGTTTTACTATATTACTTATTGTTCTATTGTTCACATTACTTTTTGGTGGAAGTGACAAGACTTTCAGATCACCCAGTATAGTAACCATTTCTCTCTGCAGTAGACCAGTATAGAAAATGATGGTGTTCATGGAGACCTTCTCGATGTGTGACAGCCTCAATGAAAGTGAATAAACTGAATCCAGTACATGTGATTTGTTTTACTATATTACTTATTGTTCTATTGTTCACATTACTTTTTGGTGGAAGTGACAAGACTTTCGGATCACCCAGTATAGTAACCATTTCTCTCTGCAGTAGACCAGTATAGAAAATCATGGTGTTCATGGAGACCTTCTCGATGCGTGACAGCCTCAATGAAAGTGAATAAACTGAATCCAGTACATGTGATTTGTTTTACTATATTACTTATTGTTCTATTGTTCACATTACTTTTTGGTGGAAGTGACAAGACTTTCGGATCACCCAGTATAGTAACCATTTCTCTCTGCAGTAGACCAGTATAGAAAATGATGGTATTCATACAGACCTTCTCAATGTGTGACAGCCTCAATGAAAGTGAATAAACTGAATCCAGTACATGTGATTTGTATTACTATATTACTTATTGTTGTATTGTTCACATTACTATTTGGTAGGGGTGACAAGACTTTCGGATAACCCAGTATAGTAACCATTTCTCTCTGCAGTAGACCAGTATAGAAAATGATGGTGTTCATACAGACATTCTCGATGTGTGACAGCCTCAATGAAAGTGAATAAACTGAATCCAGTACATGTGATTTGTTTTACTATATTACTTATTGTTGTATTGTTCACATTACTATTTGGTAGGGGTGACAAGACTCTCGGATCACCCAGTATAGTAACCATTTCTCTCTGCAGTAGACCAGTATAGAAAATGATGGTGTTCATACAGACATTCTCGATGTGTGACAGCCTCAATGAAAGTGAATAAACTGAATCCAGTACATGTGATTTGTTTTACTATATTACTTCATGTTCTATTGTTCGAATTACTTTTTGGTAGGGGTGACAAGACTTTCGGATCACCCAGTATAGTAACCATTTCTCTCTGCAGTAGACCAGTATAGAAAATGATGGTGTTCATAGAGACCTTCTCAATGTGTGACAGCCTCAATGAAAGTGAATAAACTGAATCCAGTACATGTGATTTGTTTTACTATATTACTTATTGTTGTATTGTTCACATTACTATTTGGTAGGGGTGACAAGACTTTCGGATAACCCAGTATAGTAACCATTTCTCTCTGCAGTAGACCAGTATAGAAAATGATGGTGTTCATACAGACATTCTCGATGTGTGACAGCCTCAATGAAAGTGAATAAACTGAATCCAGTACATGTGATTTGTTTTACTATATTACTTATTGTTGTATTGTTCACATTACTTTTTGGTGGGGGTGACAAGACTTTCAGATCACCCAATATAGTAACCATTTCTCTCTGCAGTAGACCAGTATAGAAAATGATGGTGTTCATACAGACCTTCTCGATGTGTGACAGCCTCAATGAAAGTGAATAAACTGAATCCAGTATATATGATTTGTTTTACTATATTACTTATTGTTGTATTGTTCACATTACTTTTTGGTGGGGGTGACAAGACTTTCGGATAACCCAGTATAGTAATCATTTCTCTCTGCAGTAGACCAGTATAGAAAATGATGGTGTTCATACAAACATTCTCGATGTGTGACAGCCTCAATGAAAGTGAATAAACTGAATCCAGTATATATGATTTGTTTTACTATATTACTTATTGTTGTATTGTTCACATTACTTTTTGGTGGGGGTGACAAGTCTTTCGGATCACCCAGTATAGTAAACATTTCTCTCTGCAGTAGACCAGTATAGAAAATGATGGTGTTCATAGAGACCTTCTCAATGTGTGACAGCCTCAATGAAAGTGAATAAACTGAATCCAGTATATAAGATTTGTTTTACTATATTATTTATTGTTGTATTGTTCACATTACTTTTTGTTGGGGGTGACAAGACTTTCGGATCACCCAGTATAGTAACCATTTCTCTCTGCAGTAGACCAGTATAGAAAATGATGGTGTTCATAGAGACCTTCTCAATGTGTGACAGCCTCAATGAAAGTGAATAAACTGAATCCAGTATATGTGATTTGTTTTACTATATTACTTATTGTTGTATTGTTCACATTACTTTTTGGTGGGGGTGACAAGACTTTCGGATCACACAGTATAGTAACCATTTCTCTCTGCAGTAGACCAGTATAGAAAATGATGGTGTTCATAGAGACCTTCTCAATGTGTGACAGCCTCAATGAAAGTGAATAAACTGAATCCAGTACATGTGATTTGTTTTACTATATTACTTATTGTTGTATTGTTCACATTACTATTTGGTAGGGGTGCAAGACTTTCGGATAACCCAGTATAGTAATCATTTCTCTCTGCAGTAGACCAGTATAGAAAATGATGGTGTTCATACAAACATTCTCGATGTGTGACAGCCTCAATGAAAGTGAATAAACTGAATCCAGTATATATGATTTGTTTTACTATATTACTTATTGTTGTATTGTTCACATTACTTTTTGGTGGGGGTGACAAGTCTTTCGGATCACCCAGTATAGTAAACATTTCTCTCTGCAGTAGACCAGTATAGAAAATGATGGTGTTCATAGAGACCTTCTCAATGTGTGACAGCCTCAATGAAAGTGAATAAACTGAATCCAGTATATGTGATTTGTTTTACTATATTACTTATTGTTGTATTGTTCACATTACTTTTTGGTGTGGGTGACAAGACTTTTCTGATCACACAGTATAGTAACCATTTCTCTCTGCAGTAGACCAGTATAGAAAATGATGGTGTTCATAGAGACCTTCTCAATGTGTGACAGCCTCAATGAAAGTGAATAAACTGAATCCAGTACATGTGATTTGTTTTACTATATTACTTATTGTTGTATTGTTCACATTACTATTTGGTAGGGGTGCAAGACTTTCGGATCACCCAGTATAGAAATCATTTCTCTCTGCAGTAGACCAGTATAGAAAATGATGGTGTTCATACAAACATTCTCGATGTGTGACAGCCTCAATGAAAGTGAATAAACTGAATCCAGTATATATGATTTGTTTTACTATATTACTTATTGTTGTATTGTTCACATTACTTTTTGGTGGGGGTGACAAGTCTTTCGGATCACCCAGTATAGTAAACATTTCTCTCTGCAGTAGACCAGTATAGAAAATGATGGTGTTCATAGAGACCTTCTCAATGTGTGACAGCCTCAATGAAAGTGAATAAACTGAATCCAGTATATATGATTTGTTTTACTATATTATTTATTGTTGTATTGTTCACATTACTTTTTGGTGGGGGTGACAAGACTTTCGGATCACGCAGTATAGTAACCATTTCTCTCTGCAGTAGACCAGTATAGAAAATGATGGTGTTCATAGAGACCTTCTCAATGTGTAACAGCCTCAATGAAAGTGAATAAACTGAATCCAGTATATATGATTTGTTTTACTATATTACTTATTGTTGTATTGTTCACATTACTTTTTGGTGGGGGTGACAAGACTTTCGGATCACCCAGTATAGTAACCATTTCTCTCTGCAGTAGACCAGTATAGAAAATGATGGTGTTCATAGAGACCTTCTCAATGTGTGACAGCCTCAATGAAAGTGAATAAACTGAATCCAGTATATGTGATTTGTTTTACTATATTACTTATTGTTGTATTGTTCACATTACTTTTTGGTGGGGGTGACAAGACTTTCGGATCACCCAGTATAGTAACCATTTCTCTCTGCAGTAGACCAGTATAGAAAATGATGGTGTTCATACAGACCTTCTCGATGTGTGACAGCCTCAATGAAAGTGAATAAACTGAATCCAGTATATGTGATTTGTTTTACTATATTACTTATTGTTGTATTGTTCATATTACTTTTTGGTGTGGGTGACAAGACTTTCGGATCACCCAGTATAGTAACCATTTCTCTCTGCAGTAGACCAGTATAGAAAATGATGGTGTTCATAGAGACCTTCTCAATGTGTGACAGCCTCAATGAAAGTGAATAAACTGAATCCAGTATATGTGATTTGTTTTACTATATTACTTATTGTTGTATTGTTCACATTACTTTTTGGTGGGGGTGACAAGACTTTCGGATCACCCAGTATAGTAACCATTTCTCTCTGCAGTAGACCAGTATAGAAAATGATGGTGTTCATAGAGACCTTCTCAATGTGTGACAGCCTCAATGAAAGTGAATAAACTGAATCCAGTATATATGATTTGTTTTACTATATTACTTATTGTTGTATTGTTCACATTACTTTTTGGTGCGGGTGACAAGTCTTTCGGATCACCCAGTATAGTAAACATTTCTCTCTGCAGTAGACCAGTATAGAAAATGATGGTGTTCATAGAGACCTTCTCAATGTGTGACAGCCTCAATGAAAGTGAATAAACTGAATCCAGTATATATGATTTGTTTTACTATATTACTTATTGTTGTATTGTTCACATTACTTTTTGGTGGGGGTGACAAGACTTTCGGATCACCCAGTATAGTAACCATTTCTCTCTGCAGTAGACCAGTATAGAAAATGATGGTGTTCATAGAGACCTTCTCAATGTGTGACAGCCTCAATGAAAGTGAATAAACTGAATCCAGTATATATGATTTGTTTTACTATATTACTTATTGTTGTATTGTTCACATTACTTTTTGGTGGGGGTGACAAGACTTTCGGATCACCCAGTATAGTAACCATTTCTCTCTGCAGTAGACCAGTATAGAAAATGATGGTGTTCATAGAGACCTTCTCAATGTGTGACAGCCTCAATGAAAGTGAATAAACTGAATCCAGTATATATGATTTGTTTTACTATATTATTTATTGTTGTATTGTTCACATTACTTTTTGGTGGGGGTGACAAGACTTTCGGATCACGCAGTATAGTAACCATTTCTCTCTGCAGTAGACCAGTATAGAAAATGATGGTGTTCATAGAGACCTTCTCAATGTGTGACAGCCTCAATGAAAGTGAATAAACTGAATCCAGTATATATGATTTGTTTTACTATATTACTTATTGTTGTATTGTTCACATTACTTTTTGGTGGGGGTGACAAGACTTTCGGATCACCCAGTATAGTAACCATTTCTCTCTGCAGTAGACCAGTATAGAAAATGATGGTGTTCATAGAGACCTTCTCAATGTGTGACAGCCTCAATGAAAGTGAATAAACTGAATCCAGTATATGTGATTTGTTTTACTATATTACTTATTGTTGTATTGTTCACATTACTTTTTGGTGGGGGTGACAAGACTTTCGGATCACACAGTATAGTAACCATTTCTCTCTGCAGTAGACCAGTATAGAAAATGATGGTGTTCATACAGACCTTCTCGATGTGTGACAGCCTCAATGAAAGTGAATAAACTGAATCCAGTATATGTGATTTGTTTTACTATATTACTTATTGTTGTATTGTTCACATTACTTTTTGGTGTGGGTGACAAGACTTTTCTGATCACACAGTATAGTAACCATTTCTCTCTGCAGTAGACCAGTATAGAAAATGATGGTGTTCATACAGACCTTCTCGATGTGTGACAGCCTCAATGAAAGTGAATAAACTGAATCCAGTATATGTGATTTGTTTTACTATATTACTTATTGTTGTATTGTTCACATTACTTTTTAGTGGGGGTGACAAGACTTTCGGATCACCCATTATAGTAACCATTTCTCTCTGCAGTAGACCAGTATAGAAAATGATGGTGTTCATACAGACCTTCTCAATGTGTGACAGCCTCAATGAAAGTGAATAAACTGAATCCAGTATATATGATTTGTTTTACTATATTACTTATTGTTGTATTGTTCATATTACTTTTTGGTGTGGGTGACAAGACTTTCGGATCACCCAGTATAGTAACCATTTCTCTCTGCAGTAGACCAGTATAGAAAATGATGGTGTTCATAGAGACCTTCTCAATGTGTGACAGCCTCAATGAAAGTGAATAAACTGAATCCAGTATATGTGATTTGTTTTACTATATTACTTATTGTTGTATTGTTCACATTACCTTTTGGTGGGGGTGACAAGACTTTCGGATCACCCAGTATAGTAACCATTTCTCTCTGCAGTAGACCAGTATAGAAAATGATGGTGTTCATAGAGACCTTCTCAATGTGTGACAGCCTCAATGAAAGTGAATAAACTGAATCCAGTATATATGATTTGTTTTACTATATTACTTATTGTTGTATTGTTCACATTACTTTTTGGTGCGGGTGACAAGTCTTTCGGATCACCCAGTATAGTAAACATTTCTCTCTGCAGTAGACCAGTATAGAAAATGATGGTGTTCATAGAGACCTTCTCAATGTGTGACAGCCTCAATGAAAGTGAATAAACTGAATCCAGTATATATGATTTGTTTTACTATATTACTTATTGTTGTATTGTTCACATTACTTTTTGGTGTGGGTGACAAGACTTTCGGATCACCCAGTATAGTAACCATTTCTCTCTGCAGTAGACCAGTATAGAAAATGATGGTGTTCATAGAGACCTTCTCAATGTGTGACAGCCTCAATGAAAGTGAATAAACTGAATCCAGTATATGTGATTTGTTTTACTATATTACTTATTGTTGTATTGTTCACATTACTTTTTGGTGGGGGTGACAAGACTTTCGGATCCCCCAGTATAGTAACCATTTCTCTCTGCAGTAGACCAGTATAGAAAATGATGGTGTTCATAGAAACCTTCTCAATGTGTGACAGCCTCAATGAAAGTGAATAAACTGAATCCAGTATATGTGATTTGTTTTACTATATTACTTATTGTTGTATTGTTCACATTACTTTTTGGTGGGGGTGACAAGACTTTCGGATCACCCAGTATAGTAACCATTTCTCTCTGCAGTAGACCAGTATGGAAAATGATGGTGTTCATACAGACCTTCTCGATGTGTGACAGCCTCAATGAAAGTGAATAAACTGAATCCAGTATATGTGATTTGTTTTACTATATTACTTATTGTTGTATTGTTCATATTACTTTTTGGTGTAGGTGACAAGACTTTTCGGATCACACAGTATAATAAACATTTCTCTCTGCAGTAGACCAGTATAGAAAATGATGGTGTTCATAGAGACCTTCTCAATGTGTGACAGCCTCAATGAAAGTGAATAAACTGAATCCAGTATATGTGAATTGTTTTACTATATTACTTATTGTTCTATTGTTCACATTACTTTTTGGTGGGGGTGCAAGACTTTCGGATCACACTGTATAGTAACCATTTCTCTCTGCAGTAGACCAGTATAGAAAATGATGGTGTTCATAGAGACCTTCTCAATGTGTGACAGCCTCAATGAAAGTGAATAAACTGAATCCAGTATATATGATTTGTTTTACTATATTACTTATTGTTGTATTGTTCACATTACTTTTTGGTGTGGGTGACAAGACTTTCGGATCACCCAGTATAGTAACCATTTCTCTCTGCAGTAGACCAGTATAGAAAATGATGGTGTTCATAGAGACCTTCTCAATGTGTGACAGCCTCAATGAAAGTGAATAAACTGAATCCAGTATATGTGATTTGTTTTACTATATTACTTATTGTTGTATTGTTCACATTACTTTTTGGTGGGGGTGACAAGACTTTCGGATCACCCAGTATAGTAACCATTTCTCTCTGCAGTAGACCAGTATAGAAAATGATGGTGTTCATACAGACCTTCTCAATGTGTGACAGCCTCAATGGAAGTGAATAAACTGAATCCAGTACATGAGATTTGTTTTACTATATTACTTATTGTTGTATTGTTCACATTACTTTTTGGTGGCGGTGACAAGACTTTCGGATCACACAGTATAGTAACCATTTCTCTCTGCAGTAGACCAGTATAGAAAATGATGGTGTTCATAGAGACCTTCTCAATGATTGACAGCCTCAATGAAAGTGAATAAACTGAATCCAGTACATGTGATTTGTATTACTATATTACTTCTTGTTCTATTGTTCTCATTACTTTTTGGTGGGGGTGACAAGTCTTTCGGATCAACCAGTATAGTAACCATTTCTCTCTGCAGTAGACCAGTATAGAAAATGATGGTGTTCATACAGACCTTCTCAATGAGTGACAGCCTCAATGAAAGTGAATAAACTGAATCCAGTATATGTGATTTGTTTTACTATATTACTTATTGTTGTATTGTTCACATTACTTTTTGGTGGAGGTGACAAGACTTTCGGATCATACAGTATAGTAACCATTTCTCTGCCGTAGACCAGTATAGAAAATGATGGTGTTCATAGAGACCTTCCCAATGTGTGACAGCCTCAATGAAAGTGAATAAACTGAATCCAGTACATGTGATTTGTATTACTATATTACTTCTTGTTCTATTGTTCTCATTACTTTTTGGTGGGGGTGACAAGACTTTCGGATCACCCAGTATAGTAACAATTCCACTCTGCAGTAGAGCAGTATAGAAAATGATGGTGTTCATAGAGACCTTCCTAATGTGTGACAGCCTCAATGAAAGTGAATAAACTGAATCCAGTACATGTGATTTGTTTTACTATGTTACTTATTGTTGTATTGTTCACATTACTTTTTGGTAGGGGTGACAAGACTTTCGGATCACCCAGTATAGTAACCATTTCTCTCTGCATTAGACCAGTATAGAAAATGATGGTGTTCATAGAGACCTTCTCAATGTGTGACAGCCTCAATGAAAGTGAATAAACTGAATCCAGTACATGTGATTTGTTTTACTATATTACTTATTGTTGTATTGTTCACATTACTTTTTGGTAGGGGTGACAAGACTTTCGGATCACTCAGTATAGTAACCATTCCTCTCTGCAGTAGACCAGTATAGAAAATGATGGTGTTCATGGAGACCTTCCTAATGTGTGACAGCCTCAATGAAAGTGAATAAACTGAATCCAGTACATGTGATTTGTTTTACTATATTACTTATTGTTGTATTGTTCACATTACTTTTTGGTGGGGGTGACAAGACTTTCGGATCACCCAGTATAGTAACCATTCCTCTCTGCAGTAGACCAGTATAGAAAACGATGGTGTTCATACAGACCTTCTCAATGTGTGACAGCCTCAATGAAAGTGAATAAACTGAATCCAGTACATGTGATTTGTTTTACTATATTACTTATTGTTGTATTGTTCACATTACTTTTTGGGGCCGGTGACAAGACTTTCGGATCACCGAGTATAGTAACCATTTCTCTCTGGAGTAGACCAGTATAGAAAATGATGGTGTTCATAGAGACCTTCTCAATGTGTGACAGCCTCAATTAAAGTGAATAAACTGAATCCAGTATATGTGATTTGTATTACTATATTACTTATTGTTGTATTGTTCACATTACTTTTTGGTGGGGGTGACAAGACTTTTGGATCACACAGTATAGTAACCATTTCTCTCTGCAGTAGACCAGTATAGAAAATGATGGTGTTCATAGAGACCTTCTCAATGTGTGACAGCCTCAATTAAAGTGAATAAACTGAATCCAGTACATGTGATTTGTTTTACTATATTATTTATTGTTGTATTGTACACATTACTTTTTGGTGGCGGTGACAAGACTTTCAGATCACACAGTATAGTAACCATTTCTCTATGCAGTAGACCAGTATAGAAAATGATGGTGTTCATAGAGACCTTCTCAATGTGTGACAGCCTCAATGAAAGTGAATAAACTGAATCCAGTATATGTGATTTGTTTTACTATATTACTTATTGTTGTATTGTTCACATTACTTTTTGGTGGGGGTGACAAGACTTTCGGATCCCCCAGTATGGTAACCATTTCTCTATGCAGTAGACCAGTATAGAAAATGATGGTGTTCATACAGACCTTCTCAATGTGTGACAGCTTCAATGAAAGTGAATAAACTGAATCCAGTATATGTGATTTGTTTTACTATATTACTTCTTGTCCTATTGTTCGCATTACATTTTGGTATGGGTGACAAGACTTTCGGATCACCCAGTATAGTAACCATTTCTCTCTGCAGTAGACCAGTATAGAAAATGATGGTGTTCATAGAGACCTTCTCAATGTGTGACAGCCTCAATGAAAGTGAATAAACTGAATCCAGTATATGTGATTTGTATTACTATATTACTTCTTGTTCTATTGTTCGCATTACATTTTGGTAGGGGTGACAAGACTTTCGGATCACCCAGTATAGTAACCATTTCTCTCTGCAGTAGACCAGTATAGAAAATGATGGTGTTCATAGAGACCTTCTCCATGTGTGACAGCCTCAATGAAAGTGAATAAACTGAATCCAGTATATGTGATTTGTTTTACTATATTACTTATTGTTGTATTGTTCACATTACTTTTTGGTGGGGGTGACAAGACTTTTGGATCACATAGTATAGTAACCATTTCTCTCTGCAGTAGACCAGTATAGAAAATGATGGTGTTCATAGAGACCTTCTCAATGTGTGACAGCCTCAATGAAAGTGAATAAACTGAATCCAGTAGATGTGATTTGTTTTACTATATTACTTATTGTTGTATTGTTCACATTACTTTTTGGTGGGGGTGACAAGACTTTCGGATCACACAGTAGAGTAACCATTTCTCTCTGCAGTAGACCAGTATAGAAAATGATGATGTTCATACAGACCTTCTCAATATGTGACAGCCTCAATGAAAGTGAATAAACTGAATCCAGTATATGTGATTTGTTTTACTATATTACTTATTGTTGTATTGTCACATTACTTTTTGGTGGGGGTGACAAGACTTTCGGATCACACATTATAGTAACCATTTCTCTCTGCAGTAGTCCAGTATAGAAAATGATGGTGTTCATAGAGACCTTCTCAATGTGTGACAGCCTCAATGAAAGTGAATAAACTGAATCCAGTACATGTGATTTGTTTTACTATATTACTTATTGTTGTATTGTTCACATAACTTTTTGGGGCCGGTGACAAGACTTTCAGATCACCGAGTATAGTAACCATTTCTCTCTGCAGTAGACCAGTATAGAAAATGATGGTGTTTATAGAGACCTTCTCAATGTGTGACAGCCTCAATGAAAGTGAATAAACTGAATCCAGTACATGTGATTTGTTTTACTATATTACTTATTGTTGTATTGTTCACATTACTTTTTGGTGGGGGTGACAAGACTTTCGGATCACACAGTATAGTAACCATTTCTCTCTGCAGTAGACCAGTATAGAAAATGATGGTGTTCATAGAGACCTTCTCAATGTGTGACAGCCTCAATGAAAGTGAATAAACTGAATCCAGTATATGTGATTTGTTTTACTATATTACTTATTGTTGTATTGTTCACATTACTTTTTGGAGGGGGTGACAAGACTTTCGGATCCCCCAGTATAGTAAACATTTCTCTATGCAGTAGACCAGTATAGAAAATGATGGTGTTTATACAGACCTTCTCAATGTGTGACAGCTTCAATGAAAGTGAATAAACTGAATCCAGTATATGTGATTTGTTTTACTATATTACTTATTGTTCTATTGTTCGCATTACTTTTTGGTACGGGTGACAAGACTTTCGGATCACAGAGTATACTAACCATTTCTCTCTGCAGTAGACCAGTATAGAAAATGATGGTGTTCATACAGACCTTCTAAATGTGTGACAGCCTCAATGAAAGTGAATAAACTGAATCCAGTATATATGATTTGTTTTACTATATTACTTATTGTTGTATTGTTCACATAACTTTTTGGGGCCGGTGACAAGACTTTCGGATCACCCAGTATAGAAACCATTTCTCTATGCAGTAGACCAGTATAGAAAATGATGGTGTTCATAGACACCTTCTCAATGTGTGACAGCCTCAATGAAAGTGAATAAACTGAATCCAGTACATGTGATTTGTTTTACTATATTACTTATTGTTGTATTGTTCACATAACTTTTTGGGGCCGGTGACAAGACTTTTGGATCACCCAGTAAAGTAACCATTTCTCTCTGCAGTAGACCAGTATAGAAAATGATGGTGTTCATAGAGACCTTCTCGATGTGTGACAGCCTCAATGAAAGTGAATAAACTGAATCCAGTACATGTGATTTGTTTTACTATATTACTTATTCTTCTATTGTTCTCATTACTTTTTGTTGGGGGTGACAAGACTTTCGGATCACCCAGTATAGTAACCATTTCTCTCTGCAGTAGACCAGTATAGAAAATGATGGTGTTCATAGAGACCTTCTCGATGTGTGACAGCCTCAATGAAAGGGAATAAACTGAATCCAGTACATGTAATTTGTATTACTATATTACTTATTGTTGTATTGTTCACATTACTTTTTGGTAGAGGTGACAAGACTTTCAGATCACCCAGTATAGTAACCATTTCTCTCTGCAGTAGACCAGTATAGAAAATGATGGTGTTCATAGAGACCTTCTCGATGTGTGACAGCCTCAATGAAAGTGAATAAACTGAATCCAGTACATGTGATTTGTATTACTATATTACTTATTGTTGTATTGTTCACATTACTTTTTGGTAGGGGTGACAAGACTTTCGGATCACCCAGTATAGAAATCAGTTCTCTCTGCAGTAGACCAGTAAAGAAAATGATGGTGTTCATAGAGACCTTCTCGATGTGTGACAGCCTCGATGAAAGTGAATAAACTGAATCCAGTACATGTGATTTGTATTACTATATTACTTATTGTTGTATTGTTCACATTACTTTTTGGTAGGGGTGACAAGACTTTCGGATCACCCAGTATAGAAACCATTTCTCTCTGCAGTAGACCAGTATAGAAAATGATGGTGTTCATAGAGACCTTCTCGATGTGTGACAGCCTCGATGAAAGTGAATAAACTGAATCCAGTACATGTGATTTGTATAACTATATTACTTATTGTTGTATTGTTCACATTACTTTTTGGTAGGGGTGACAAGACTTTCGGATCACACATTATAGTAACCATTTCTCTCTGCAGTAGACCAGTATAGAAAATGATGGTGTTTATAGAGACCTTCTCAATGTGTGACAGCCTCAATGAAAGGGAATAAACTGAATCCAGTACATGTGATTTGTTTTACTATATTACTTATTGTTGTATTGTTCACATTACTTTTTGGTGGGGGTGACAAGACTTTCGGATCACACAGTATAGTAACCATTTCTCTCTGCAGTAGACCAGTATAGAAAATGATGGTGTTCATAGAGACCTTCTCAATGTGTGACAGCCTCAATGAAAGTGAATAAACTGAATCCAGTATATGTGATTTGTTTTACTATATTATTTATTGTTGTATTGTTCACATTACTTTTTGGTGGGGGTGACAAGACTTTCGGATCCCCCAGTATAGTAAATATTTCTCTATGCAGTAGACCAGTATAGAAAATGATGGTGTTTATACAGACCTTCTCAATGTGTGACAGCTTCAATGAAAGTGAATAAACTGAATCCAGTATATGTGATTTATTTTACTATATTACTTATTGTTCTATTGTTCGCATTACTTTTTGGTACGGGTGACAAGACTTTCGGATCACAGAGTATACTAACCATTTCTCTCTGCAGTAGACCAGTATAGAAAATGATGGTGTTCATACAGACCTTCTCAATGTGTGACAGCCTCAATGAAAGTGAATAAACTGAATCCAGTATATGTGATTTGTTTTACTATATTACTTATTGTTGTATTGTTCACATAACTTTTTGGGGCCGGTGACAAGACTTTCGGATCACCCAGTATAGAAACCATTTCTCTATGCAGTAGACCAGTATAGAAAATGATGGTGTTCATAGACACCTTCTCAATGTGTGACAGCCTCAATGAAAGTGAATAAACTGAATCCAGTACATGTGATTTGTTTTACTATATTACTTATTGTTGTATTGTTCACATAACTTTTTGGGGCCGGTGACAAGACTTTTGAATCACCCAGTAAAGTAACCATTTCTCTCTGCAGTAGACCAGTATAGAAAATGATGGTGTTCATAGAGACCTTCTCGATGTGTGACAGCCTCAATGAAAGTGAATAAACTGAATCCAGTACATGTGATTTGTTTTACTATATTACTTATTCTTCTATTGTTCTCATTACTTTTTGTTGGGGGTGACAAGACTTTCGGATCACCCAGTATAGTAACCATTTCTCTCTGCAGTAGACCAGTATAGAAAATGATGGTGTTCATAGAGACCTTCTCGATGTGTGACAGCCTCGATGAAAGGGAATAAACTGAATCCAGTACATGTGATTTGTATTACTATATTACTTATTGTTGTATTGTTCACATTACTTTTTGGTAGAGGTGACAAGACTTTCAGATCACCCAGTATAGTAACCATTTCTCTCTGCAGTAGACCAGTATAGAAAATGATGGTGTTCATAGAGACCTTCTCGATGTGTGACAGCCTCGATGAAAGTGAATAAACTGAATCCAGTACATGTGATTTGTATTACTATATTACTTATTGTTGTATTGTTCACATTACTTTTTGGTAGGGGTGACAAGACTTTCGGATCACCCAGTATAGAAATCATTTCTCTCTGCAGTAGACCAGTATAGAAAATGATGGTGTTCATAGAGACCTTCTCGATGTGTGACAGCCTCGATGAAAGTGAATAAACTGAATCCAGTACATGTGATTTGTATTACTATATTACTTATTGTTGTATTGTTCACATTACTTTTTGGTAGGGGTGACAAGACTTTCGGATCACCCAGTATAGAAACCATTTCTCTCTGCAGTAGACCAGTATAGAAAATGATGGTGTTCATAGAGACCTTCTCGATGTGTGACAGCCTCGATGAAAGTGAATAAACTGAATCCAGTACATGTGATTTGTATTACTATATTACTTATTGTTGTATTGTTCACATTACTTTTTGGTAGGGGTGACAAGACTTTCGGATCACCCAGTATAGAAATCATTTCTCTCTGCAGTAGACCAGTATAGAAAATGATGGTGTTCATAGAGACCTTCTCGATGTGTGACAGCCTCGATGAAAGTGAATAAACTGAATCCAGTACATGTGATTTGTATTACTATATTACTTATTGTTGTATTGTTCACATTACTTTTTGGTAGGGGTGACAAGACTTTCGGATCACCCAGTATAGAAACCATTTCTCTCTGCAGTAGACCAGTATAGAAAATGATGGTGTTCATAGAGACCTTCTCAATGTGTGACAGCCTCGATGAAAGTGAATAAACTGAATCCAGTACATGTGATTTGTATTACTATATTACTTATTGTTGTATTGTTCACATTACTTTTTGGTAGGGGTGACAAGACTTTCGGATCACCCAGTATAGAAACCATTTCTCTCTGCAGTAGACCAGTATAGAAAATGATGGTGTTCATAGAGACCTTCTCGATGTGTGACAGCCTCGATGAAAGTGAATAAACTGAATCCAGTACATGTGATTTGTATTACTATATTACTTATTGTTGTATTGTTCACATTACTTTTTGGTAGGGGTGACAAGACTTTCGGATCACCCAGTATAGAAACCATTTCTCTCTGCAGTAGACCAGTATAGAAAATGATGGTGTTCATAGAGACCTTCTCGATGTGTGACAGCCTCGATGAAAGTGAATAAACTGAATCCAGTACATGTGATTTGTATTACTATATTAATTATTGTTGTATTGTTCACATTACTTTTTGGTAGGGGTGACAAGACTTTCGGATCACCCAGTATAGAAATCATTTCTCTCTGCAGTAGACCAGTATAGAAAATGATGGTGTTCATAGAGACCTTCTCGATGTGTGACAGCCTCGATGAAAGTGAATAAACTGAATCCAGTACATGTGATTTGTATTACTATATTACTTCTTGTTCTATTGTTCGCATTACTCTTTTGTAGGGGTGACAAGACTTTCGGATCACCCAGTATAGAAACC
Source organism: Acanthosepion esculentum (assembly GCA_964036315.1). Taxonomy (NCBI): domain Eukaryota; kingdom Metazoa; phylum Mollusca; class Cephalopoda; order Sepiida; family Sepiidae; genus Acanthosepion; species Acanthosepion esculentum. Next base: position 40,084,310 of record OZ038503.1, read on the forward strand.
ATTTCTCTCTGCAGTAGACCAGTATAGAAAATGATGGTGTTCATAGAGACCTTCTCGGTGTGTGACAGCCTCGATGAAAGTGAATAAACTGAATCCAGTATATGTGATTTGTTTTACTATATTACTTATTGTTGTATTGTTCACATTACTTTTTGGTAAGGGTGACAAGACGTTCGGATCACCCAGTATAGAAATCATTTCTCTCTGCAGTAGACCAGTATAGAAAATGATGGTGTTCATAGAGACCTTCTCGATGTGTGACAGCCTCGATGAAAGTGAATAAACTGAATCCAGTACATGTGATTTGTATTACTATATTACTTATTGTTGTATTGTTCACATTACTTTTTGGTAGGGATGACAAGACTTTCGGATCACCCAGTATAGAAAACATTTCTCTCTGCAGTAGACCAGTATAGAAAATGATGGTGTTCATAGAGACCTTCTCGGTGTGTGAAAGCCTCGATGAAAGTGAATAAACTGAATCCAGTATATGTGATTTGTTTTACTATATTACTTATTGTTGTATTGTTCACATTACTTTTTGGTAAGGGTGACAAGACGTTCGGATCACCCAGTATAGAAATCATTTCTCTCTGCAGTAGACCAGTATAGAAAATGATGGTGTTCATAGAGACCTTCTCGATGTGTGACAGCCTCGATGAAAGTGAATAAACTGAATCCAGTACATGTGATTTGTATTACTATATTACTTATTGTTGTATTGTTCACATTACTTTTTGGTAGGGGTGACAAGACTTTCGGATCACCCAGTATAGAAACCATTTCTCTCTGCAGTAGACCAGTATAGAAAATGATGGTGTTCATAGAGACCTTCTCGATGTGTGACAGCCTCAATGAAAGTGAATAAACTGAATCCAGTACATGTGATTTGTATTACTATATTACTTATTCTTCTATTGTTCTCATTACTTTTTGTTGGGGGTGACAAGACTTTCAGATCACCCAGTATAGTAACCATTTCTCTCTGCAGTAGACCAGTATAGAAAATGATGGTGTTCATACAGACCTTCTCAATGTGTAACAGCCTCAATGAAAATGAATAAACTGAATCCAGTACATGTGATTTGTATTACTATATTACTTATTGTTGTATTGTTCACATTACTTTTTGGTAGGGGTGACAAGACTTTAGGATAACCCAGTATAGTAACCATTCCTCTCAGCAGTAGACCAGTATAGAAAATGATGGTGTTCATACAGACCTTCTCAATGTGTAACAGCCTCAATGAAAATGAATAAACTGAATCCAGTACATGTGATTTGTATTACTATATTACTTATTGTTGTATTGTTCACATTACTTTTTGGTAGGGGTGACAAGACTTTCGAATAGCCAAGTATAGTAACCATTCCTCTCTGCAGTAGACCAGTATAGAAAATGATGGTGTTCATACAGACCTTCTCAATGTGTAACAGCCTCAATGAAAATGAATAAACTGAATCCAGTACATGTGATTTGTATTACTATATTACTTCTTGTTGTATTGTTCACATTACTTTTTGGTAGGGGTGACAAGACTTTCGGATAGCCAAGTATAGTAACCATTCCTCTCTGCAGTAGACCAGTATAGAAAATGATGGTGTTCATACAGACCTTCTCAATGTGTAACAGCCTCAATGAAAGTGAATAAACTGAATCCAGTATATGTGATTTGTATTACTATATTACTTATTGTTGTATTGTTCACATTACTTTTTGGTAGGGGTGACAAGACTTTCGGATAACCCAGTATCGTAACCATTCCTCTCTACAGTAGACCAGTATAGAAAATGATGGTGTTCATACAGACCTTCTCAATGTGTTACAGCCTCAATGAAAATGAATAAACTGAATCCAGTATATGTGATTTGTATTAATATATTACTTATTGTTGTATTGTTCACATTACTTTTTGGTAGGGGTGACAAGACTTTCGGATCACCCAGTATAGTAACCATTTGTCTCTGCAGTAGACCAGTATAGAAAATGATGGTGTTCATACAGACCTTCTCAATGTGTAACAGCCTCAATGAAAATGAATAAACTGAATCCAGTACATGTGATTTGTATTACTATATTACTTATTCTTCTATTGTTCTCATTACTTTTTGTTGGGGGTGACAAGACTTTCAGATCACCCAGTATAGTAACCATTTCTCTCTGCAGTAGACCAGTATAGAAAATGATGGTGTTCATACAGACCTTCTCAATGTGTAACAGCCTCAATGAAAATGAATAAACTGAATCCAGTATATGTGATTTGTATTACTATATTACTTATTGTTGTATTGTTCACATTACTTTTTGGTAGGGGTGACAAGACTTTCGGATAACCCAGTATAGTAACCATTCCTCTCTGCAGTAGACCAGTATAGAAAATGATGGTATTCATACAGACCTTCTCAATGTGTAACAGCCTCAATGAAAATGAATAAACTGAATACAGTATATGTGATTTGTATTACTATATTACTTATTGTTGTATTGTTCACATTACTTTTTGGTAGGGGTGACAAGACTTTCGGATCACCCAGTATAGTAACCATTTCTCTCTGCAGTAGACCAGTATAGAAAATGATGGTGTTCATACAGACCTTCTCAATGTGTGACAGCCTCGATGAAAGTGAATAAACTGAATCCAGTACATGTGATTTGTATTACTATATTACTTATTGTTGTATTGTTCACATTACTTTTTGGTAGGGGTGACAAGACTTTCGGATCACCCAGTATAGTAACCATTTATCTCTGCAGTAGACCAGTATAGAAAATGATGGTGTTCATAGAGACCTTCTCGATGTGTGACAGCCTCGATGAAAGTGAATAAACTGAATCCAGTACATGTGATTTGTATTACTATATTACTTCTTGTTGTATTGTTCACATTACTTTTTGGTAGGGGTGACAAGACTTTCGGATAACCCAGTATAGTAACCATTCCTCTCTGCAGTAGACCAGTATAGAAAATGATGGTGTTCATACAGACCTTCTCAATGTGTAACAGCCTCAATGAAAATGAATAAACTGAATCCAGTACATGTGATTTGTATTACTATATTACTTATTGTTGTATTGTTCACATTACTTTTTGGTAGGGGTGACAAGACTTTCGAATAGCCAAGTATAGTAACCATTCCTCTCTGCAGTAGACCAGTATAGAAAATGATGGTGTTCATACAGACCTTCTCAATGTGTAACAGCCTCAATGAAAATGAATAAACTGAATCCAGTACATGTGATTTGTATTACTATATTACTTATTGTTGTATTGTTCACATTACTTTTTGGTAGGGGTGACAAGACTTTAGGATAAACCAGTATAGTAACCATTCCTCTCAGCAGTAGACCAGTATAGAAAATGATGGTGTTCATACAGACCTTCTCAATGTGTAACAGCCTCAATGAAAATGAATAAACTGAATCCAGTACATGTGATTTGTATTACTATATTACTTATTGTTGTATTGTTCACATTACTTTTTGGTAGGGGTGACAAGACTTTCGAATAGCCAAGTATAGTAACCATTCCTCTCTGCAGTAGACCAGTATAGAAAATGATGGTGTTCATACAGACCTTCTCAATGTGTAACAGCCTCAATGAAAATGAATAAACTGAATCCAGTACATGTGATTTGTATTACTATATTACTTCTTGTTGTATTGTTCACATTACTTTTTGGTAGGGGTGACAAGACTTTCGGATAGCCAAGTATAGTAACCATTCCTCTCTGCAGTAGACCAGTATAGAAAATGATGGTGTTCATACAGACCTTCTCAATGTGTAACAGCCTCAATGAAAGTGAATAAACTGAATCCAGTATATGTGATTTGTATTACTATATTACTTATTGTTGTATTGTTCACATTACTTTTTGGTAGGGGTGACAAGACTTTCGGATAACCCAGTATCGTAACCATTCCTCTCTGCAGTAGACCAGTATAGAAAATGATGGTGTTCATACAGACCTTCTCAATGTGTTACAGCCTCAATGAAAATGAATAAACTGAATCCAGTATATGTGATTTGTATTAATATATTACTTATTGTTGTATTGTTCACATTACTTTTTGGTAGGGGTGACAAGACTTTCGGATCACCCAGTATAGTAACCATTTCTCTCTGCAGTAGACCAGTATAGAAAATGATGGTGTTCATACAGACCTTCTCAATGTGTAACAGCCTCAATGAAAATGAATAAACTGAATCCAGTACATGTGATTTGTATTACTATATTACTTATTGTTGTATTGTTCACATTACTTTTTGGTAGGGGTGACAAGACTTTAGGATAACCCAGTATAGTAACCATTCCTCTCAGCAGTAGACCAGTATAGAAAATGATGGTGTTCATACAGACCTTCTCAATGTGTAACAGCCTCAATGAAAATGAATAAACTGAATCCAGTACATGTGATTTGTATTACTATATTACTTATTGTTGTATTGTTCACATTACTTTTTGGTAGGGGTGACAAGACTTTCGAATAGCCAAGTATAGTAACCATTCCTCTCTGCAGTAGACCAGTATAGAAAATGATGGTGTTCATACAGACCTTCTCAATGTGTAACAGCCTCAATGAAAATGAATAAACTGAATCCAGTACATGTGATTTGTATTACTATATTACTTCTTGTTGTATTGTTCACATTACTTTTTGGTAGGGGTGACAAGACTTTCGGATAGCCAAGTATAGTAACCATTCCTCTCTGCAGTAGACCAGTATAGAAAATGATGGTGTTCATACAGACCTTCTCAATGTGTAACAGCCTCAATGAAAGTGAATAAACTGAATCCAGTATATGTGATTTGTATTACTATATTACTTATTGTTGTATTGTTCACATTACTTTTTGGTAGGGGTGACAAGACTTTCGGATAACCCAGTATCGTAACCATTCCTCTCTGCAGTAGACCAGTATAGAAAATGATGGTGTTCATACAGACCTTCTCAATGTGTTACAGCCTCAATGAAAATGAATAAACTGAATCCAGTATATGTGATTTGTATTAATATATTACTTATTGTTGTATTGTTCACATTACTTTTTGGTAGGGGTGACAAGACTTTCGGATAATCCAGTATAGTAACCATTCCTCTCTGCAGTAGACCAGTATAGAAAATGATGGTGTTCATACAGACCTTCTCAATGTGTAACAGCCTCAATGAAAATGAATAAACTGAATCCAGTATATGTGATTTGTATTACTATATTACTTATTGTTGTATTGTTCACATTACTTTTTGGTAGGGGTGACAAGACTTTCGGATCACCCAGTATAGTAACCATTTCTCTCTGCAGTAGACCAGTATAGAAAATGATGGTGTTCATACAGACCTTCTCGATGTGTAACAGCCTCAATGAAAATGAATAAACTGAATCCAGTACATGTGATTTGTATTACTATATTACTTATTGTTGTATTGTTCACATTACTTTTTGGTAGGGGTGACAAGACTTTCGGATAGCCAAGTATAGTAACCATTCCTCTCTGCAGTAGACCAGTATAGAAAATGATGGTGTTCATAGAGACCTTCCCAATGTGTGACAGCCTCAATGAAAGTGAATAAACTGAATCCAGTACATGTGATTTGTATTACTATATTACTTATTGTTGTATTGTTCACATTACTTTTTGGTAGGGGTGACAAGACTTTCTGATAACCCAGTATAGTAACCATTCCTCTCTGCAGTAGACCAGTATAGAAAATTATGGTGTTCATACAGACCTTCTCAATGTGTAACAGCCTCAATGAAAATGAATAAACTGAATCCAGTACATGTGATTTGTATTACTATATTACTTATTGTTGTATTGTTCACATTACTTTTTGGTAGGGGTGACAAGACTTTCGGATAACCCAGTATAGTAAGCATTCCTCTCTGCAGTAGACCAGTATAGAAAATGATGGTGTTCATACAGACCTTCTCAATGTGTAACAGCCTCAATGAAAATGAATAAACTGAATCCAGTACATGTGATTTGTATTACTATATTACTTATTGTTGTATTGTTCACATTACTTTTTGGTAGGGGTGACAAGACTTTCGGATCACCCAATATAGAAACCATTTCTCTCTGCAGTAGACCAGTATAGAAAATGATGGTGTTCATACAGACCTTCTCAATGTGTGACAGCCTCAATGAAAGTGAATAAACTGAATCCAGTACATGTGATTTGTATTACTATATTACTTCTTGTTCTATTGTTCGCATTACTTTTTGGTAGGGGTGACAAGTCTTTCGGATCACCCAGTATCGTAACCATTTCTCTCTGCAGTAGACCAGAATAGAAAATGATGGTGTTCATAGAGACCTTCTCGATGTGTGACAGCCTCAATGAAAGTGAATAAACTGAATCCAGTACATATGATTTGTATTACTATATTACTTCTTGTTCTATTGTTCGCATTACTCTTTGGTAGGGGTGACAAGACTTTCAGATCACACAGTATAGTAACCATTCCTCTCTGCAGTAGACCAGTATAGAAAATGATGGTGTTCATAGAGACCTTCCCAATGTGTGACAGCCTCAATGAAAGTGAATAAACTGAATCCAGTACATGTGATTTGTTTTACTATATTACTTATTGTTGTATTGTTCACATTACTTTTTGGTAGGGGTGACAAGACTTTCGGATCACCCAGTATAGTAACCATTTCTCTCTGCAGTAGACCAGTATAGAAAATGATGGTGTTCATAGAGACCTTCTCAATGTGTGACAGCCTCAATTAAAATGAATAAACTGAATCCAGTATATGTGATTTGTATTACTATATTACTTATATTTGTATTGTTCACATTACTTTTTGGTAGGGGTGACAAGAGTTTCGGATCACCCAGTATAGTAACCATTTCTCTCTGCAGTAGACCAGTATAGAAAATGATGGTGTTCATAGAGACCTTCTCGATGTGTGACAGCCTCGATAAAAAGTGAATAATCTGAATCCAGTACATGTGATTTGTATTACTATATTACTTATTGTTGTATTGTTCACATTACTTTTTGGTAGGGGTGACAAGACTTTCGGATAGCCAAGTATAGTAACCATTTCTCTCTGCAGTAGACCAGTATAGAAAATGATGGTGTTCATAGAGACCTTCTCAATGTGTGACAGCCTCAATGAAAGTGAATAAACTGAATCCAGTACATGTGATTTGTATTACTATATTACTTATTGTTGTATTGTTCACATTACTTTTTGGTAGGGGTGACAAGACTTTGAGATCACCCAGTATAGTAACCATTTCTCTTTGCAGTAGACCAGTATAGAAAATGATGGTGTTCATAGAGACCTTCTCGATGTGTGACAGCCTCAATGAAAGTGAATAAACTGAATCCAGTACATGTGATTTGTATTACTATATTACTTATTGTTGTATTGTTCGCATTACTTTTTGGTAGGGGTGACAAGACTTTCGGATCACCCAATATAGTAACCATTTCTCTCTGCAGTAGACCAGTATAGAAAATGATGGTGTTCATAGAGACCTTCTCGATGTGTGACAGCCTCAATGAAAGTGAATAAACTGTATCCAGTACATGTGATTTGTATTACTATATTACTTATTGTTGTATTGTTCGCATTACTTTTTGGTAGGGGTGACATGACTTTCGGATCACCCAGTATAGTAGCCATTTCTCTCTGCAGTAGACCAGTATAGAAAATGATAGTGTTCATAGAGACCTTGCCAATGTGTGACAGCCTCGATGAAAGTGAATAAACTGAATCCAGTACATGTGATTTGTATTAATATATTACTTATTGTTGTATTGTTCACATTACTTTTTGGTAGGGGTGACAAGACTTTCGGATCACCCAATATAGAAACCATTTCTCTCTGCAGTAGACCAGTATAAAAATGATGGTGTTCATAGAGACCTTCTCGATGTGTGACAGCCTCGATGAAATTGAATAAACTGAATCCAGTATATGTGATTTGTTTTACTATATTACTTATTGTCGTATTGTTCACATTACTTTTTGTTAGGGGTGACAAGACTTTCGGATCACCCAGTATAGAATCCATTTCTCTCTGCAGTAGACCAGTATAGAAAATGATGGTGTTCATAGAGACCTTCTCAATGTGTGACAGCCTCAATGTGAATAAACTGAATCCAGTACACGTGATTTGTATTACTATATTACTTATTGTTGTATTGTTCACATTACTTTTTGGTGGGGGTGACAAGACTTTCGGATCACTCAGTATAGTAACCATTTCTCTCTGCAGTAGACCAGTATAGAAAATGATGGTGTTCATAGAGAACTTCTCAATGTGTGACAGCCTCAATGAAAGTGAATAAACTGAATCCAGTACATGTGATTTGTATTACTATATTACTTCTTGTTCTATTGTTCGCATTACTCTTTGGTAGGGGTGACAAGACTTTCGGATCACACAGTATAGTAACCATTTCTATCTGCAGTAGACCAGTATAGAAAATGATGGTGTTCATAGAGACCTTCCCAATGTGTGACAGCCTCAATGAAAGTGAATAAACTGAATCCAGTACATGTGATTTGTATTACTATATTACTTATTGTTGTATTGTTCACATTACTTTTTGGTAGGGGTGACAAGACTTTCGGATAACTCAGTATAGTAACCATTCCTCTCTGCAGTAGACCAGTATAGAAAATAATGGTGTTCATACAGACCTTCTCAATGTGTAACAGCCTCAATGAAAATGAATAAACTGAATCCAGTACATGTGATTTGTATTACTATATTACTTATTGTTGTATTGTTCACATTACTTTTTGGTAGGGGTGACAAGACTTTCAGATAGCCAAGTATAGTAACCATTCCTCTCTGCAGTAGACCAGTATAGAAAATGATGGTGTTCATACAGACCTTCTCAATGTGTGACAGCCTCAATGGAAGTGAATAAACTGAATCCAGTACATGAGATTTGTTTTACTATGTTACTTATTGTTGTATTGTTCACATTACTTTTTGGTGGGGGTGACAAGACTTTCGGATCACACAGTATAGTAACCATTTCTCTCTGCAGTAGACCAGTATAGAAAATGATGGTGTTCATAGAGACCTTCCCAATGTGTGACAGCCTCAATGAAAGTGAATAAACTGAATCCAGTACATGTGATTTGTATTACTATATTACTTATTGTTGTATTGTTCACATTACTTTTTGGTAGGGGTGACAAGACTTTCTGATAACCCAGTATAGTAACCATTCCTCTCTGCAGTAGACCAGTATAGAAAATGATGTTGTTCATACAGACCTTCTCAATGTGTAACAGCCTCAATGAAAATGAATAAACTGAATCCAGTACATGTGATTTGTATTACTATATTACTTATTGTTGTATTGTTCACATTACTTTTTGGTAGGGGTGACAAGACTTTCGGATAACCCAGTATAGTAAGCATTCCTCTCTGCAGTAGACCAGTATAGAAAATGATGGTGTTCATACAGACCTTCTCAATGTGTAACAGCCTCAATGAAAATGAATAAACTGAATCCAGTACATGTGATTTGTATTACTATATTACTTATTGTTGTATTGTTCACATTACTTTTTGGTAGGGGTGACAAGACTTTCGGATCACCCAATATAGAAACCATTTCTCTCTGCAGTAGACCAGTATAAAAATGATGGTGTTCATAGAGACCTTCTCGATGTGTGACAGCCTCGAGGAAATTGAATAAACTGAATCCAGTATATGTGATTTGTTTTACTATATTACTTATTGTCGTATTGTTCACATTACTTTTTGTTAGGGGTGACAAGACTTTCGGATCACCCAGTATAGAATCCATTTCTCTCTGCAGTAGACCAGTATAGAAAATGATGGTGTTCATAGAGACCTTCTCAATGTGTGACAGCCTCAATGAAAGTGAATAAACTGAATCCAGTACATGTGATTTGTATTACTATATTACTTATTGTTGTATTGTTCACATTACTTTTTGGTAGGGGTGACAAGACTTTCGGATAGCCAAGTATATTAACCATTCCTCTCTGCAGTAGACCAGTATAGAAAATGATGGTGTTCATACAGACCTTCTCAATGTGTGACAGCCTCAATGGAAGTGAATAAACTGAATCCAGTACATGAGATTTGTTTTACTATGTTACTTATTGTTGTATTGTTCACATTACTTTTTGGTGGGGGTGACAAGACTTTCGGATCACCCAGTATAGTAAACATTTCTCTCTGCAGTAGACCAGTATAGAAAATGATGGTGTTCATAGAGACCTTCCCAATGTGTGACAGCCTCAATGAAAGTGAATAAACTGAATCCAGTACATGTGATTTGTTTTACTATATTACTTATTGTTGTATTGTTCACATTACTTTTTGGTAGGGGTGACAAGACTTTCGGATCACCCAGTATAGTAACCATTTCTCTCTGCAGTAGACCAGTATAGAAAATGATGGTGTTCATAGAGACCTTCTCAATGTGTGACAGCCTCAATTAAAATGAATAAACTGAATCCAGTATATGTGATTTGTATTACTATATTACTTATATTTGTATTGTTCACATTACTTTTTGGTAGGGGTGACAAGAGTTTCGGATCACCCAGTATAGTAACCATTTCTCTCTGCAGTAGACCAGTATAGAAAATGATGGTGTTCATAGAGACCTTCTCGATGTGTGACAGCCTCGATAAAAAGTGAATAATCTGAATCCAGTACATGTGATTTGTATTACTATATTACTTATTGTTGTATTGTTCACATTACTTTTTGGTAGGGGTGACAAGACTTTCGGATAGCCAAGTATAGTAACCATTTCTCTCTGCAGTAGACCAGTATAGAAAATGATGGTGTTCATAGAGACCTTCTCAATGTGTGACAGCCTCAATGAAAGTGAATAAACTGAATCCAGTACATGTGATTTGTATTACTATATTACTTATTGTTGTATTGTTCACATTACTTTTTGGTAGGGGTGACAAGACTTTGAGATCACCCAGTATAGTAACCATTTCTCTTTGCAGTAGACCAGTATAGAAAATGATGGTGTTCATAGAGACCTTCTCGATGTGTGACAGCCTCAATGAAAGTGAATAAACTGAATCCAGTACATGTGATTTGTATTACTATATTACTTATTGTTGTATTGTTCGCATTACTTTTTGGTAGGGGTGACAAGACTTTCGGATCACCCAATATAGTAACCATTTCTCTCTGCAGTAGACCAGTATAGAAAATGATGGTGTTCATAGAGACCTTCTCGATGTGTGACAGCCTCAATGAAAGTGAATAAACTGTATCCAGTACATGTGATTTGTATTACTATATTACTTATTGTTGTATTGTTCGCATTACTTTTTGGTAGGGGTGACATGACTTTCGGATCACCCAGTATAGTAGCCATTTCTCTCTGCAGTAGACCAGTATAGAAAATGATAGTGTTCATAGAGACCTTGCCAATGTGTGACAGCCTCGATGAAAGTGAATAAACTGAATCCAGTACATGTGATTTGTATTAATATATTACTTATTGTTGTATTGTTCACATTACTTTTTGGTAGGGGTGACAAGACTTTCGGATCACCCAATATAGAAACCATTTCTCTCTGCAGTAGACCAGTATAAAAATGATGGTGTTCATAGAGACCTTCTCGATGTGTGACAGCCTCGATGAAATTGAATAAACTGAATCCAGTATATGTGATTTGTTTTACTATATTACTTATTGTCGTATTGTTCACATTACTTTTTGTTAGGGGTGACAAGACTTTCGGATCACCCAGTATAGAATCCATTTCTCTCTGCAGTAGACCAGTATAGAAAATGATGGTGTTCATAGAGACCTTCTCAATGTGTGACAGCCTCAATGTGAATAAACTGAATCCAGTACACGTGATTTGTATTACTATATTACTTATTGTTGTATTGTTCACATTACTTTTTGGTGGGGGTGACAAGACTTTCGGATCACTCAGTATAGTAACCATTTCTCTCTGCAGTAGACCAGTATAGAAAATGATGGTGTTCATAGAGAACTTCTCAATGTGTGACAGCCTCAATGAAAGTGAATAAACTGAATCCAGTACATGTGATTTGTATTACTATATTACTTCTTGTTCTATTGTTCGCATTACTCTTTGGTAGGGGTGACAAGACTTTCGGATCACACAGTATAGTAACCATTTCTATCTGCAGTAGACCAGTATAGAAAATGATGGTGTTCATAGAGACCTTCCCAATGTGTGACAGCCTCAATGAAAGTGAATAAACTGAATCCAGTACATGTGATTTGTATTACTATATTACTTATTGTTGTATTGTTCACATTACTTTTTGGTAGGGGTGACAAGACTTTCGGATAACTCAGTATAGTAACCATTCCTCTCTGCAGTAGACCAGTATAGAAAATAATGGTGTTCATACAGACCTTCTCAATGTGTAACAGCCTCAATGAAAATGAATAAACTGAATCCAGTACATGTGATTTGTATTACTATATTACTTATTGTTGTATTGTTCACATTACTTTTTGGTACGGGTGACAAGACTTTCAGATAGCCAAGTATAGTAACCATTCCTCTCTGCAGTAGACCAGTATAGAAAATGATGGTGTTCATACAGACCTTCTCAATGTGTGACAGCCTCAATGGAAGTGAATAAACTGAATCCAGTACATGAGATTTGTTTTACTATGTTACTTATTGTTGTATTGTTCACATTACTTTTTGGTGGGGGTGACAAGACTTTCGGATCACACAGTATAGTAACCATTTCTCTCTGCAGTAGACCAGTATAGAAAATGATGGTGTTCATAGAGACCTTCCCAATGTGTGACAGCCTCAATGAAAGTGAATAAACTGAATCCAGTACATGTGATTTGTATTACTATATTACTTATTGTTGTATTGTTCACATTACTTTTTGGTAGGGGTGACAAGACTTTCTGATAACCCAGTATAGTAACCATTCCTCTCTGCAGTAGACCAGTATAGAAAATGATGTTGTTCATACAGACCTTCTCAATGTGTAACAGCCTCAATGAAAATGAATAAACTGAATCCAGTACATGTGATTTGTATTACTATATTACTTATTGTTGTATTGTTCACATTACTTTTTGGTAGGGGTGACAAGACTTTCGGATAACCCAGTATAGTAAGCATTCCTCTCTGCAGTAGACCAGTATAGAAAATGATGGTGTTCATACAGACCTTCTCAATGTGTAACAGCCTCAATGAAAATGAATAAACTGAATCCAGTACATGTGATTTGTATTACTATATTACTTATTGTTGTATTGTTCACATTACTTTTTGGTAGGGGTGACAAGACTTTCGGATCACCCAATATAGAAACCATTTCTCTCTGCAGTAGACCAGTATAAAAATGATGGTGTTCATAGAGACCTTCTCGATGTGTGACAGCCTCGAGGAAATTGAATAAACTGAATCCAGTATATGTGATTTGTTTTACTATATTACTTATTGTCGTATTGTTCACATTACTTTTTGTTAGGGGTGACAAGACTTTCGGATCACCCAGTATAGAATCCATTTCTCTCTGCAGTAGACCAGTATAGAAAATGATGGTGTTCATAGAGACCTTCTCAATGTGTGACAGCCTCAATGAAAGTGAATAAACTGAATCCAGTACATGTGATTTGTATTACTATATTACTTATTGTTGTATTGTTCACATTACTTTTTGGTAGGGGTGACAAGACTTTCGGATAGCCAAGTATATTAACCATTCCTCTCTGCAGTAGACCAGTATAGAAAATGATGGTGTTCATACAGACCTTCTCAATGTGTGACAGCCTCAATGGAAGTGAATAAACTGAATCCAGTACATGAGATTTGTTTTACTATGTTACTTATTGTTGTATTGTTCACATTACTTTTTGGTGGGGGTGACAAGACTTTCGGATCACCCAGTATAGTAAACATTTCTCTCTGCAGTAGACCAGTATAGAAAAAGATGGTGTTCATAGAGACCTTCCCAATGTGTGACAGCCTCAATGAAAGTGAATAAACTGAATCCAGTACATGTGATTTGTTTTACTATATTACTTATTGTTCTATAGTTCGCATTACTTTTTGGTAGGGGTGATAAGACTTTCGGATCACCCCGTAGAGTAACCATTTCTCTCTGCAATAGACCAGTATAGAAAATGATGGTGTTCATACAGACCTTCTCAATGTGTGACAGCCTCAATGAAAGTGAATAAACTGAATCCAGTACATGTGATTTGTATTACTATATTACTTCTTGTTCTATTGTTCGCATTACTTTTTGGTAGGGGTGACAAGTCTTTCGGATCACCCAGTATCGTAACCATTTCTCTCTGCAGTAGACCAGAATAGAAAATGATGGTGTTCATAGAGACCTTCTCGATGTGTGACAGCCTCAATGAAAGTGAATAAACTGAATCCAGTACATATGATTTGTATTACTATATTACTTCTTGTTCTATTGTTCGCATTACTCTTTGGTAGGGGTGACAAGACTTTCAGATCACACAGTATAGTAACCATTCCTCTCTGCAGTAGACCAGTATAGAAAATGATGGTGTTCATAGAGACCTTCCCAATGTGTGACAGCCTCAATGAAAGTGAATAAACTGAATCCAGTACATGTGATTTGTTTTACTATATTACTTATTGTTGTATTGTTCACATTACTTTTTGCTAGGGGTGACAAGACTTTCGGATCACCCAGTATAGTAACCATTTCTCTCTGCAGTAGACCAGTATAGAAAATGATGGTGTTCATAGAGACCTTCTCAATGTGTGACAGCCTCAATTAAAATGAATAAACTGAATCCAGTATATGTGATTTGTATTACTATATTACTTATATTTGTATTGTTCACATTACTTTTTGGTAGGGGTGACAAGACTTTCGGATCACCCAGTATAGTAACCATTTCTCTCTGCAGTAGACCAGTATAGAAAATGATGGTGTTCATAGAGACCTTCTCGATGTGTGACAGCCTCGATAAAAAGTGAATAATCTGAATCCAGTACATGTGATTTGTATTACTATATTACTTATTGTTGTATTGTTCACATTACTTTTTGGTAGGGGTGACAAGACTTTCGGATAGCCAAGTATAGTAACCATTTCTCTCTGCAGTAGACCAGTATAGAAAATGATGGTGTTCATAGAGACCTTCTCAATGTGTGACAGCCTCAATGAAAGTGAATAAACTGAATCCAGTACATGTGATTTGTATTACTATATTACTTATTGTTGTATTGTTCACATTACTTTTTGGTAGGGGTGACAAGACTTTGAGATCACCCAGTATAGTAACCATTTCTCTTTGCAGTAGACCAGTATAGAAAATGATGGTGTTCATAGAGACCTTCTCGATGTGTGACAGCCTCAATGAAAGTGAATAAACTGAATCCAGTACATGTGATTTGTATTACTATATTACTTATTGTTGTATTGTTCGCATTACTTTTTGGTAGGGGTGACAAGACTTTCGGATCACCCAATATAGTAACCATTTCTCTCTGCAGTAGACCAGTATAGAAAATGATGGTGTTCATAGAGACCTTCTCGATGTGTGACAGCCTCAATGAAAGTGAATAAACTGTATCCAGTACATGTGATTTGTATTACTATATTACTTATTGTTGTATTGTTCGCATTACTTTTTGGTAGGGGTGACAAGACTTTCGGATCACCCAATATAGTAACCATTTCTCTCTGCAGTAGACCAGTATAGAAAATGATGGTGTTCATAGAGACCTTCTCGATGTGTGACAGCCTCGATGAAATTGAATAAACTGAATCCAGTATATGTGATTTGTTTTACTATATTACTTATTGTCGTATTGTTCACATTACTTTTTGTTAGGGGTGACAAGACTTTCGGATCACCCAGTATAGAATCCATTTCTCTCTGCAGTAGACCAGTATAGAAAATGATGGTGTTCATAGAGACCTTCTCAATGTGTGACAGCCTCAATGAAAGTGAATAAACTGAATCCAGTACACGTGATTTGTATTACTATATTACTTATTGTTGTATTGTTCACATTACTTTTTGGTGGGGGTGACAAGACTTTCGGATCACTCAGTATAGTAACCATTTCTCTCTGCAGTAGACCAGTATAGAAAATGATGGTGTTCATACAGACCTTCTCAATGTGTGACAGCCTCAATGAAAGTGAATAAACTGAATCCAGTACATGTGATTTGTATTACTATATTACTTCTTGTTCTATTGTTCGCATTACTTTTTGGTAGGGGTGACAAGTCTTTCGGATCACCCAGTATCGTAACCATTTCTCTCTGCAGTAGACCAGAATAGAAAATGATGGTGTTCATAGAGACCTTCTCGTTGTGTGACAGCCTCAATGAAAGTGAATAAACTGAATCCAGTACATATGATTTGTATTACTATATTACTTATTGTTGTATTGTTCACATTACTTTTTGGTAGGGGTGACAAGACTTTCGGATCACCCAGTATAGTAACCATTTCTCTCTGCAGTAGACCAGTATAGAAAATGATGGTGTTCATAGAGACCTTCTCAATGTGTGACAGCCTCAATTAAAATGAATAAACTGAATCCAGTATATGTGATTTGTATTACTATATTACTTATTGTTGTATTGTTCAAATTACTTTTTGGTGTGGGTGACAAGACTTTCGGATCACACAGTATAGTAACCAATTCTCTCTGCAGTAGACCAGTATAGAAAATGATGGTGTTCATACAGACCTTCTCAATGTGTAACAGCCTCAATGAAAATGAATAAACTGAATCCAGTACATGTGATTTGTATTACTATATTACTTATTGTTGTATTGTTCACATTACTTTTTGGTAGGGGTGACAAGACTTTCGGATAGCCAAGTATAGTAACCATTCCTCTCTGCAGTAGACCAGTATAGAAAATGATGGTGTTCATAAAGACCTTCTCAATGTGTAACAGCCTCAATGAAAATGAATAAACTGAATCCAGTACATGTGATTTGTATTACTATATTACTTATTGTTGTATTGTTCACATTACTTTTTGGTAGGGGTGACAAGACTTTCGGATAACCCAGTATAGTAACCATTCCTCTCTGCAGTAGACCAGTATAGAAAATGATGATGTTCATACAGACCTTCTCAATGTGTAACAGCCTCAATGAAAATGAATAAACTGAATCCAGTACATGTGATTTGTATTACTATATTACTTATTGTTGTATTGTTCACATTACTTTTTGGTAGGGGTGACAAGACTTTCGGATAACCCAGTATAGTAACCATTCCTCTCTGCAGTAGACCAGTATAGAAAATGATGGTGTTCATACAGACCGTCTCAATGTGTAACAGCCTCAATGAAAATGAATAAACTGAATCCAGTACATGTGATTTGTATTACTATATTACTTATTGTTGTATTGTTCACATTACTTTTTGGTAGGGGTGACAAGACTTTCGGATAGCCAAGTATAGTAACCATTCCTCTCTGCAGTAGACCAGTATAGAAAATGATGGTGTTCATAGAGACCTTCTCGATGTGTGACAGCCTCGATGAAAGTGAATAAACTGAATCCAGTACATGTGATTTGTATTACTATATTACTTATTGTTGTATTGTTCACATTACTTTTTGGTAGGGGTGACAAGACTTTCGGATCACCCAGTATAGTAACCATTTCTCTCTGCAGTAGACCAGTATAGAAAATGATGGTGTTCACAGAGACCTTCTCGATGTGTGACAGCCTCGATAAAAAGTGAATAATCTGAATCCAGTACATGTGATTTGTATTACTATATTACTTCTTGTTCTATTGTTCTCATTACTTTTTGGTAGGGGTGACAAGACTTTCGGATCACCCAGTATAGTAACCATTTCTCTCTGCAGTAGACCAGTATAGAAAATGATGGTGTTCATAGAGACCTTCCCAATGTGTGACAGCCTCAATAAAAGTGAATAAACTGAATCCAGTACATGTGATTTGTATTACTATATTACTTATATTTGTATTGTTCACATTACTTTTTGGTAGGGGTGACAAGACTTTCGGATCACCCAGTATAGTAACCATTTCTCTCTGCAGTAGACCAGTATAGAAAATGATGGTGTTCATAGAGACCTTCTCGATGTGTGACAGCCTCGATAAAAAGTGAATAATCTGAATCCAGTACATGTGATTTGTATTACTATATTACTTATTGTTGTATTGTTCACATTACTTTTTGGTAGGGGTGACAAGTCTTTCAGATCACCCAGTATAGTAACCATTTCTCTCTGCAGTAGACCAGTATAGAAAATGATGGTGTTCATAGAGACCTTCTCGATGTGTGACAGCCTCAATAAAAGTGAATAAACTGAATCCAGTATATGTGATTTGTATTACTATATTACTTCTTGTTCTATTGTTCGCATTACTTTTTGGTAGGGGTGACAAGACTTTCGGATCACCCAGTATAGTAACCATTTCTCTCTGCAGTAGACCAGTATAGAAAATGATGGTGTTCATAGAGACCTTCTCAATGTGTGACAGCCTCAATGAAAGTGAATAAACTGAATCCAGTACATGTGATTTGTATTACTATATTACTTATTGTTGTATTGTTCACATTACTTTTTGGTAGGGGTGACAAGACTTTGAGATCACCCAGTATAGTAACCATTTCTCTTTGCAGTAGACCAGTATAGAAAATGATGGTGTTCATAGAGACCTTCTCGATGTGTGACAGCCTCAATGAAAGTGAATAAACTGAATCCAGTACATGTGATTTGTATTACTATATTACTTATTGTTGTATTGTTCGCATTACTTTTTGGTAGGGGTGACAAGACTTTCGGATCACCCAATATAGTAACCATTTCTCTCTGCAGTAGACCAGTATAGAAAATGATGGTGTTCATAGAGACCTTCTCGATGTGTGACAGCCTCAATGAAAGTGAATAAACTGTATCCAGTACATGTGATTTGTATTACTATATTACTTATTGTTGTATTGTTCGCATTACTTTTTGGTAGGGGTGACATGACTTTCGGATCACCCAGTATAGTAGCCATTTCTCTCTGCAGTAGACCAGTATAGAAAATGATAGTGTTCATAGAGACCTTGCCAATGTGTGACAGCCTCGATGAAAGTGAATAAACTGAATCCAGTACATGTGATTTGTATTACTATATTACTTATTGTTGTATTGTTCACATTACTTTTTGGTAGGGGTGACAAGACTTTCGGATCACCCAATATAGAAACCATTTCTCTCTGCAGTAGACCAGTATAAAAATGATGGTGTTCATAGAGACCTTCTCGATGTGTGACAGCCTCGATGAAATTGAATAAACTGAATCCAGTATATGTGATTTGTTTTACTATATTACTTATTGTCGTATTGTTCACATTACTTTTTGTTAGGGGTGACAAGACTTTCGGATCACCCAGTATAGAATCCATTTCTCTCTGCAGTAGACCAGTATAGAAAATGATGGTGTTCATAGAGACCTTCTCAATGTGTGACAGCCTCAATGAAAGTGAATAAACTGAATCCAGTACATGTGATTTGTATTACTATATTACTTATTGTTGTATTGTTCACATTACTTTTTGGTGGGGGTGACAAGACTTTCGGATAACCCAGTATAGTAACCATTTCTCTCTGCAGTAGACCAGTATAGAAAATGATGGTGTTCATAAAGAACTTCTCAATGTGTGACAGCCTCAATGAAAGTGAATAAACTGAATCCAGTACATGTGATTTGTATTACTATATTACTTCTTGTTCTATTGTTCGCATTACTCTTTGGTAGGGGTGACAAGACTTTCGGATCACACAGTATAGTAACCATTTCTATCTGCAGTAGACCAGTATAGAAAATGATGGTGTTCATAGAGACCTTCCCAATATGTGACAGCCTCAATGAAAGTGAATAAACTGAATCCAGTACATGTGATTTGTATTACTATATTACTTATTGTTGTATTGTTCACATTACTTTTTGGTAGGGGTGACAAGACTTTCGGATAACTCAGTATAGTAACCATTCCTCTCTGCAGTAGACCAGTATAGAAAATAATGGTGTTCATACAGACCTTCTCAATGTGTAACAGCCTCAATGAAAATGAATAAACTGAATCCAGTACATGTGATTTGTATTACTATATTACTTATTGTTGTATTGTTCACATTACTTTTTGGTAGGGGTGACAAGACTTTCGGAGAGCCAAGTATAGTAACCATTCCTCTCTGCAGTAGACCAGTATAGAAAATGATGGTGTTCATACAGACCTTCTCAATGTGTGACAGCCTCAATGGAAGTGAATAAACTGAATCCAGTACATGAGATTTGTTTTACTATGTTACTTATTGTTCTATTGTTCGCATTACTTTTTGGTAGGGGTGACAAGTCTTTCGGATCACCCAGTATCGTAACCATTTCTCTCTGCAGTAGACCAGAATAGAAAATGATGGTGTTCATAGAGACCTTCTCGATGTGTGACAGCCTCAATGAAAGTGAATAAACTGAATCCAGTACATGTGATTTGTATTACTATATTACTTATTGTCGTATTGTTCACATTACTTTTTGTTAGGGGTGACAAGACTTTCGGATCACCCAGTATAGTAACCATTTCTCTCTGCAGTAGACCAGTATAGAAAATGATGGTGTTCATAGAGAACTTCTCAATGTGTGACAGCCTCAATGAAAGTGAATAAACTGAATCCAGTACATGTGATTTGTATTACTATATTACTTCTTGTTCTATTGTTCGCATTACTCTTTGGTAGGGGTGACAAGACTTTCGGATCACACAGTATAGTAACCATTTCTATCTGCAGTAGACCAGTATAGAAAATGATGGTGTTCATAGAGACCTTCCCAATATGTGACAGCCTCAATGAAAGTGAATAAACTGAATCCAGTACATGTGATTTGTATTACTATATTACTTATTGTTGTATTGTTCACATTACTTTTTGGTAGGGGTGACAAGACTTTCGGATAACTCAGTATAGTAACCATTCCTCTCTGCAGTAGACCAGTATAGAAAATGATGGTGTTCATACAGACCTTCTCAATGTGTGACAGCCTCAATGGAAGTGAATAAACTGAATCCAGTACATGAGATTTGTTTTACTATGTTACTTATTGTTGTATTGTTCACATTACTTTTTGGTGGGGGTGACAAGACTTTCGGATCACCCAGTATAGTAAACATTTCTCTCTGCAGTAGACCAGTATAGAAAAAGATGGTGTTCATAGACACCTTCCCAATGTGTGACAGCCTCAATGAAAGTGAATAAACTGAATCCAGTACATGTGATTTGTATTACTATATTACTTATTGTTGTATTGTTCACATTACTTTTTGGTAGGGGTGACAAGACTTTCGGATAGCCAAGTATAGTAACCATTCCTCTCTGCAGTAGACCAGTATAGAAAATGATGGTGTTCATACAGACCTTCTCAATGTGTGACAGCCTCAATGGAAGTGAATAAACTGAATCCAGTACATGAGATTTGTTTTACTATGTTACTTATTGTTCTATTGTTCGCATTACTTTTTGGTAGGGGTGACAAGTCTTTCGGATCACCCAGTATCGTAACCATTTCTCTCTGCAGTAGACCAGAATAGAAAATGATGGTGTTCATAGAGACCTTCTCGATGTGTGACAGCCTCAATGAAAGTGAATAAACTGAATCCAGTACATGTGATTTGTATTACTATATTACTTATTGTTGTATTGTTCACACTACTTTTTGGTAGGGGTGACAAGACTTTCGGATCACCCAATATAGAAACCATTTCTCTCTGCAGTAGACCAGTATAAAAATGATGGTGTTCATAGAGACCTTCTCGATGTGTGACAGCCTCGATGAAATTGAATAAACTGAATCCAGTATATGTGATTTGTTTTACTATATTACTTATTGTCGTATTGTTCACATTACTTTTTGTTAGGGGTGACAAGACTTTCGGATCACCCAGTATAGTAACCATTTCTCTCTGCAGTAGACCAGTATAGAAAATGATGGTGTTCATAGAGAACTACTCAATGTGTGACAGCCTCAATGAAAGTGAATAAACTGAATCCAGTACATGTGATTTGTATTACTATATTACTTCTTGTTCTATTGTTCGCATTACTCTTTGGTAGGGGTGACAAGACTTTCGGATCACACAGTATAGTAACCATTTCTATCTGCAGTAGACCAGTATAGAAAATGATGGTGTTCATAGAGACCTTCCCAATATGTGACAGCCTCAATGAAAGTGAATAAACTGAATCCAGTACATGTGATTTGTATTACTATATTACTTATTGTTGTATTGTTCACATTACTTTTTGGTAGGGGTGACAAGACTTTCGGATAACTCAGTATAGTAACCATTCCTCTCTGCAGTAGACCAGTATAGAAAATGATGGTGTTCATACAGACCTTCTCAATGTGTGACAGCCTCAATGGAAGTGAATAAACTGAATCCAGTACATGAGATTTGTTTTACTATGTTACTTATTGTTGTATTGTTCACATTACTTTTTGGTGGGGGTGACAAGACTTTCGGATCACCCAGTATAGTAAACATTTCTCTCTGCAGTAGACCAGTATAGAAAAAGATGGTGTTCATAGACACCTTCCCAATGTGTGACAGCCTCAATGAAAGTGAATAAACTGAATCCAGTACATGTGATTTGTTTTACTATATTACTTATTGTTCTATACTTCGCATTACTTTTTGGTAGGGGTGATAAGACTTTCGGATCACCCCGTAGAGTAACCATTTCTCTCTGCAATAGACCAGTATAGAAAATGATGGTGTTCATACAGACCTTCTCAATGTGTGACAGCCTCAATGAAAGTGAATAAACTGAATCCAGTACATGTGATTTGTATTACTATATTACTTCTTGTTCTATTGTTCGCATTACTTTTTGGTAGGGGTGACAAGTCTTTCGGATCACCCAGTATCGTAACCATTTCTCTCTGCAGTAGACCAGAATAGAAAATGATGGTGTTCATAGAGACCTTCCCAATGTGTGACAGCCTCAATAAAAGTGAATAAACTGAATCCAGTACATGTGATTTGTATTACTATATTACTTATATTTGTATTGTTCACATTACTTTTTGGTAGGGGTGACAAGACTTTCGGATCACCCAGTATAGTAACCATTTCTCTCTGCAGTAGACCAGTATAGAAAATGATGGTGTTCATAGAGACCTTCTCGATGTGTGACAGCCTCGATAAAAAGTGAATAATCTGAATCCAGTACATGTGATTTGTATTACTATATTACTTATTGTTGTATTGTTCACATTACTTTTTGGTAGGGGTGACAAGTCTTTCAGATCACCCAGTATAGTAACCATTTCTCTCTGCAGTAGACCAGTATAGAAAATGATGGTGTTCATAGAGACCTTCTCGATGTGTGACAGCCTCAATAAAAGTGAATAAACTGAATCCAGTATATGTGATTTGTATTACTATATTACTTCTTGTTCTATTGTTCGCATTACTTTTTGGTAGGGGTGACAAGACTTTCGGATCACCCAGTATAGTAACCATTTCTCTCTGCAGTAGACCAGTATAGAAAATGATGGTGTTCATAGAGACCTTCTCAATGTGTGACAGCCTCAATGAAAGTGAATAAACTGAATCCAGTACATGTGATTTGTATTACTATATTACTTATTGTTGTATTGTTCACATTACTTTTTGGTAGGGGTGACAAGACTTTGAGATCACCCAGTATAGTAACCATTTCTCTTTGCAGTAGACCAGTATAGAAAATGATGGTGTTCATAGAGACCTTCTCGATGTGTGACAGCCTCAATGAAAGTGAATAAACTGAATCCAGTACATGTGATTTGTATTACTATATTACTTATTGTTGTATTGTTCGCATTACTTTTTGGTAGGGGTGACAAGACTTTCGGATCACCCAATATAGTAACCATTTCTCTCTGCAGTAGACCAGTATAGAAAATGATGGTGTTCATAGAGACCTTCTCGATGTGTGACAGCCTCAATGAAAGTGAATAAACTGTATCCAGTACATGTGATTTGTATTACTATATTACTTATTGTTGTATTGTTCGCATTACTTTTTGGTAGGGGTGACATGACTTTCGGATCACCCAGTATAGTAGCCATTTCTCTCTGCAGTAGACCAGTATAGAAAATGATAGTGTTCATAGAGACCTTGCCAATGTGTGACAGCCTCGATGAAAGTGAATAAACTGAATCCAGTACATGTGATTTGTATTACTATATTACTTATTGTTGTATTGTTCACATTACTTTTTGGTAGGGGTGACAAGACTTTCGGATCACCCAATATAGAAACCATTTCTCTCTGCAGTAGACCAGTATAAAAATGATGGTGTTCATAGAGACCTTCTCGATGTGTGACAGCCTCGATGAAATTGAATAAACTGAATCCAGTATATGTGATTTGTTTTACTATATTACTTATTGTCGTATTGTTCACATTACTTTTTGTTAGGGGTGACAAGACTTTCGGATCACCCAGTATAGAATCCATTTCTCTCTGCAGTAGACCAGTATAGAAAATGATGGTGTTCATAGAGACCTTCTCAATGTGTGACAGCCTCAATGAAAGTGAATAAACTGAATCCAGTACATGTGATTTGTATTACTATATTACTTATTGTTGTATTGTTCACATTACTTTTTGGTGGGGGTGACAAGACTTTCGGATCACCCAGTATAGTAACCATTTCTCTCTGCAGTAGACCAGTATAGAAAATGATGGTGTTCATAGAGAACTTCTCAATGTGTGACAGCCTCAATGAAAGTGAATAAACTGAATCCAGTACATGTGATTTGTATTACTATATTACTTCTTGTTCTATTGTTCGCATTACTCTTTGGTAGGGGTGACAAGACTTTCGGATCACACAGTATAGTAACCATTTCTATCTGCAGTAGACCAGTATAGAAAATGATGGTGTTCATAGAGACCTTCCCAATATGTGACAGCCTCAATGAAAGTGAATAAACTGAATCCAGTACATGTGATTTGTATTACTATATTACTTATTGTTGTATTGTTCACATTACTTTTTGGTAGGGGTGACAAGACTTTCGGATAACTCAGTATAGTAACCATTCCTCTCTGCAGTAGACCAGTATAGAAAATAATGGTGTTCATACAGACCTTCTCAATGTGTAACAGCCTCAATGAAAATGAATAAACTGAATCCAGTACATGTGATTTGTATTACTATATTACTTATTGTTGTATTGTTCACATTACTTTTTGGTAGGGGTGACAAGACTTTCGGATAGCCAAGTATAGTAACCATTCCTCTCTGCAGTAGACCAGTATAGAAAATGATGGTGTTCATACAGACCTTCTCAATGTGTGACAGCCTCAATGGAAGTGAATAAACTGAATCCAGTACATGAGATTTGTTTTACTATGTTACTTATTGTTCTATTGTTCGCATTACTTTTTGGTAGGGGTGACAAGTCTTTCGGATCACCCAGTATCGTAACCATTTCTCTCTGCAGTAGACCAGAATAGAAAATGATGGTGTTCATAGAGACCTTCTCGATGTGTGACAGCCTCAATGAAAGTGAATAAACTGAATCCAGTACATGTGATTTGTATTACTATATTACTTATTGTTGTATTGTTCACACTACTTTTTGGTAGGGGTGACAAGACTTTCGGATCACCCAATATAGAAACCATTTCTCTCTGCAGTAGACCAGTATAAAAATGATGGTGTTCATAGAGACCTTCTCGATGTGTGACAGCCTCGATGAAATTGAATAAACTGAATCCAGTATATGTGATTTGTTTTACTATATTACTTATTGTCGTATTGTTCACATTACTTTTTGTTAGGGGTGACAAGACTTTCGGATCACCCAGTATAGTAACCATTTCTCTCTGCAGTAGACCAGTATAGAAAATGATGGTGTTCATAGAGAACTTCTCAATGTGTGACAGCCTCAATGAAAGTGAATAAACTGAATCCAGTACATGTGATTTGTATTACTATATTACTTCTTGTTCTATTGTTCGCATTACTCTTTGGTAGGGGTGACAAGACTTTCGGATCACACAGTATAGTAACCATTTCTATCTGCAGTAGACCAGTATAGAAAATGATGGTGTTCATAGAGACCTTCCCAATATGTGACAGCCTCAATGAAAGTGAATAAACTGAATCCAGTACATGTGATTTGTATTACTATATTACTTATTGTTGTATTGTTCACATTACTTTTTGGTAGGGGTGACAAGACTTTCGGATAACTCAGTATAGTAACCATTCCTCTCTGCAGTAGACCAGTATAGAAAATGATGGTGTTCATACAGACCTTCTCAATGTGTGACAGCCTCAATGGAAGTGAATAAACTGAATCCAGTACATGAGATTTGTTTTACTATGTTACTTATTGTTGTATTGTTCACATTACTTTTTGGTGGGGGTGACAAGACTTTCGGATCACCCAGTATAGTAAACATTTCTCTCTGCAGTAGACCAGTATAGAAAAAGATGGTGTTCATAGACACCTTCCCAATGTGTGACAGCCTCAATGAAAGTGAATAAACTGAATCCAGTACATGTGATTTGTTTTACTATATTACTTATTGTTCTATACTTCGCATTACTTTTTGGTAGGGGTGATAAGACTTTCGGATCACCCCGTAGAGTAACCATTTCTCTCTGCAATAGACCAGTATAGAAAATGATGGTGTTCATACAGACCTTCTCAATGTGTGACAGCCTCAATGAAAGTGAATAAACTGAATCCAGTACATGTGATTTGTATTACTATATTACTTCTTGTTCTATTGTTCGCATTACTTTTTGGTAGGGGTGACAAGTCTTTCGGATCACCCAGTATCGTAACCATTTCTCTCTGCAGTAGACCAGAATAGAAAATGATGGTGTTCATAGAGACCTTCTCGATGTGTGACAGCCTCAATGAAAGTGAATAAACTGAATCCAGTACATATGATTTGTATTACTATATTACTTCTTGTTCTATTGTTCGCATTACTCTTTGGTAGGGGTGACAAGACTTTCAGATCACACAGTATAGTAACCATTCCTCTCTGCAGTAGACCAGTATAGAAAATGATGGTGTTCATAGAGACCTTCCCAATGTGTGACAGCCTCAATGAAAGTGAATAAACTGAATCCAGTACATGTGATTTGTATTACTATATTACTTATTGTTGTATTGTTCACATTACTTTTTGGTAGGGGTGACAAGACTTTCGGG
The DNA here is from genome assembly GCA_964036315.1 of Acanthosepion esculentum. Taxonomy (NCBI): domain Eukaryota; kingdom Metazoa; phylum Mollusca; class Cephalopoda; order Sepiida; family Sepiidae; genus Acanthosepion; species Acanthosepion esculentum. Next base: position 40,111,526 of record OZ038503.1, read on the forward strand.
TAACCCAGTATAGTAACCATTCCTCTCTGCAGTAGACCAGTATAGAAAATGATGGTGTTCATACAGACCTTCTCAATGTGTAACAGCCTCAATGAAAATGAATAAACTGAATCCAGTACATGTGATTTGTATTACTATATTACTTATTGTTGTATTGTTCACATTACTTTTTGGTAGGGGTGACAAGACTTTCGGATAGCCAAGTATAGTAACCATTCCTCTCTGCAGTAGACCAGTATAGAAAATGATGGTGTTCATACAGACCTTCTCAATGTGTAACAGCCTCAATGAAAATGAATAAACTGAATCCAGTACATGTGATTTGTATTACTATATTACTTATTGTTGTATTGTTCACATTACTTTTTGGTAGGGGTGACAAGACTTTCGGATAACCCAGTATAGTAACCATTCCTCTCTGCAGTAGACCAGTATAGAAAATGATGATGTTCATACAGACCTTCTCAATGTGTAACAGCCTCAATGAAAATGAATAAACTGAATCCAGTACATGTGATTTGTATTACTATATTACTTATTGTTGTATTGTTCACATTACTTTTTGGTAGGGGTGACAAGACTTTCGGATAACCCAGTATAGTAACCATTCCTCTCTGCAGTAGACCAGTATAGAAAATGATGGTGTTCATACAGACCTTCTCAATGTGTAACAGCCTCAATGAAAATGAATAAACTGAATCCAGTACATGTGATTTGTATTACTATATTACTTATTGTTGTATTGTTCACATTACTTTTTGGTAGGGGTGACAAGACTTTCGGATAACCCAGTATAGTAACCATTCCTCTCTGCAGTAGACCAGTATAGAAAATGATGGTGTTCATACAGACCTTCTCAATGTGTAACAGCCTCAATGAAAATGAATAAACTGAATCCAGTACATGTGATTTGTATTACTATATTACTTATTGTTGTATTGTTCACATTACTTTTTGGTAGGGGTGACAAGACGTTCGGATAGCCAAGTATAGTAACCATTCCTCTCTGCAGTAGACCAGTATAGAAAATAATGGTGTTCATACAGACCTTCTCAATGTGTAACAGCCTCAATGAAAATGAATAAACTGAATCCAGTACATGTGATTTGTATTACTATATTACTTATTGTTGTATTGTTCACATTACTTTTTGGTAGGGGTGACAAGACTTTCGGATAGCCAAGTATAGTAACCATTCCTCTCTGCAGTAGACCAGTATAGAAAATGATGGTGTTCATACAGACCTTCTCAATGTGTGACAGCCTCAATGGAAGTGAATAAACTGAATCCAGTACATGAGATTTGTTTTACTATGTTACTTATTGTTGTATTGTTCACATTACTTTTTGGTGGGGGTTACAAGACTTTCGGATCACCCAGTATAGTAAACATTTCTCTCTGCAGTAGACCAGTATAGAAAAAGATGGTGTTCATAGAGACCTTCCCAATGTGTGACAGCCTCAATGAAAGTGAATAAACTGAATCCAGTACATGTGATTTGTTTTACTATATTACTTATTGTTCTATAGTTCGCATTACTTTTTGGTAGGGGTGACAAGACTTTCGGATAGCCAAGTATAGTAACCATTCCTCTCTGCAGTAGACCAGTATAGAAAATGATGGTGTTCATACAGACCTTCTCAATGTGTAACAGCCTCAATGAAAATGAATAAACTGAATCCAGTACATGTGATTTGTATTACTATATTACTTATTGTTGTATTGTTCACATTACTTTTTGGTAGGGGTGACAAGACTTTCGGATAACCCAGTATAGTAACCATTCCTCTCTGCAGTAGACCAGTATAGAAAATAATGGTGTTCATACAGACCTTCTCAATGTGTAACAGCCTCAATGAAAATGAATAAACTGAATCCAGTACATGTGATTTGTATTACTTTATTACTTATTGTTGTATTGTTCACATTACTTTTTGGTAGGGGTGACAAGACTTTCGGATAGCCAAGTATAGTAACCATTCCTCTCTGCAGTAGACCAGTATAGAAAATGATGGTGTTCATACAGACCTTCTCAATGTGTGACAGCCTCAATGGAAGTGAATAAACTGAATCCAGTACATGAGATTTGTTTTACTATGTTACTTATTGTTGTATTGTTCACATTACTTTTTGGTGGGGGTGACAAGACTTTCGGATCACCCAGTATAGTAAACATTTCTCTCTGCAGTAGACCAGTATAGAAAAAGATGGTGTTCATAGAGACCTTCCCAATGTGTGACAGCCTCAATGAAAGTGAATAAACTGAATCCAGTACATGTGATTTGTTTTACTATATTACTTATTGTTCTATAGTTCGCATTACTTTTTGGTAGGGGTGACAAGACTTTCGGATAGCCAAGTATAGTAACCATTCCTCTCTGCAGTAGACCAGTATAGAAAATGATGGTGTTCATACAGACCTTCTCAATGTGTAACAGCCTCAATGAAAATGAATAAACTGAATCCAGTACATGTGATTTGTATTACTATATTACTTATTGTTGTATTGTTCACATTACTTTTTGGTAGGGGTGACAAGACTTTCGGATCACCCAGTATAGTAACCATTTCTCTCTGCAGTAGACCAGTATAGAAAATGATGGTGTTCATAGAGACCTTCTCGATGTGTGACAGCCTCGATAAAAAGTGAATAATCTGAATCCAGTACATGTGATTTGTATTACTATATTACTTATTGTTGTATTGTTCACATTACTTTTTGGTAGGGGTGACAAGTCTTTCAGATCACCCAGTATAGTAACCATTTCTCTCTGCAGTAGACCAGTATAGAAAATGATGGTGTTCATAGAGACCTTCTCGATGTGTGACAGCCTCAATAAAAGTGAATAAACTGAATCCAGTATATGTGATTTGTATTACTATATTACTTCTTGTTCTATTGTTCGCATTACTTTTTGGTAGGGGTGACAAGACTTTCGGATCACCCAGTATAGTAACCATTTCTCTCTGCAGTAGACCAGTATAGAAAATGATGTTGTTCATAGAGACCTTCTCAATGTGTGACAGCCTCAATGAAAGTGAATAAACTGAATCCAGTACATGTGATTTGTATTACTATATTACTTATTGTTGTATTGTTCACATTACTTTTTGGTAGGGGTGACAAGACTTTGAGATCACCCAGTATAGTAACCATTTCTCTTTGCAGTAGACCAGTATAGAAAATGATGGTATTCATAGAGACCTTCTCGATGTGTGACAGCCTCAATGAAAGTGAATAAACTGAATCCAGTACATGTGATTTGTATTACTATATTACTTATTGTTGTATTGTTCGCATTACTTTTTGGTAGGGGTGACAAGACTTTCGGATCACCCAATATAGTAACCATTTCTCTTTGCAGTAGACCAGTATAGAAAATGATGGTGTTCATAGAGACCTTCTCGATGTGTGACAGCCTCAATGAAAGTGAATAAACTGTATCCAGTACATGTGATTTGTATTACTATATTACTTATTGTTGTATTGTTCGCATTACTTTTTGGTAGGGGTGACATGACTTTCGGATCACCCAGTATAGTAGCCATTTCTCTCTGCAGTAGACCAGTATAGAAAATGATAGTGTTCATAGAGACCTTGCCAATGTGTGACAGCCTCGATGAAAGTGAATAAACTGAATCCAGTACATGTGATTTGTGTTACTATATTACTTATTGTTGTATTGTTCACATTACTTTTTGGTAGGGGTGACAAGACTTTCGGATCCCCCAATATAGAAACCATTTCTCTCTGCAGTAGACCAGTATAAAAATGACGGTGTTCATAGAGACCTTCTCGATGTGTGACAGCCTCGATGAAATTGAATAAACTGAATCCAGTATATGTGATTTGTTTTACTATATTACTTATTGTCGTATTGTTCACATTACTTTTTGTTAGGGGTGACAAGACTTTCGGATCACCCAGTATAGAATCCATTTCTCTCTGCAGTAGACCAGTATAGAAAATGATGGTGTTCATAGAGACCTTCTCAATGTGTGACAGCCTCAATGAAAGTGAATAAACTGAATCCAGTACATGTGATTTGTTTTACTATATTACTTATTGTTCTATAGTTCGCATTACTTTTTGGTAGGGGTGACAAGACTTTCGGATAGCCAAGTATAGTAACCATTCCTCTCTGCAGTAGACCAGTATAGAAAATGATGGTGTTCATACAGACCTTCTCAATGTGTAACAGCCTCAATGAAAATGAATAAACTGAATCCAGTACATGTGATTTGTATTACTATATTACTTATTGTCGTATTGTTCACATTACTTTTTGTTAGGGGTGACAAGACTTTCGGATCACCCAGTATAGAATCCATTTCTCTCTGCAGTAGACCAGTATAGAAAATGATGGTGTTCATAGAGACCTTCTCAATGTGTGACAGCCTCAATGAAAGTGAATAAACTGAATCCAGTACATGTGATTTGTTTTACTATATTACTTATTGTTCTATAGTTCGCATTACTTTTTGGTAGGGGTGACAAGACTTTCGGATAGCCAAGTATAGTAACCATTCCTCTCTGCAGTAGACCAGTATAGAAAATGATGGTGTTCATACAGACCTTCTCAATGTGTAACAGCCTCAATGAAAATGAATAAACTGAATCCAGTACATGTGATTTGTATTACTATATTACTTATTGTTGTATTGTTCACATTACTTTTTGGTAGGGGTGACAAGACTTTCGGATAACCCAGTATAGTAACCATTCCTCTCTGCAGTAGACCAGTATAGAAAATGATGGTGTTCATACAGACCTTCTCAATGTGTAACAGCCTCAATGAAAATGAATAAACTGAATCCAGTACATGTGATTTGTATTACTATATTACTTATTGTTGTATTGTTCACATTACTTTTTGGTAGGGGTGACAAGACTTTCGGATCACCCAGTATAGTAACCATTCCTCTCTGCAGTAGACCAGTATAGAAAATGATGGTGTTCATAGAGACCTTCTCGATGTGTGACAGCCTCGATAAAAAGTGAATAATCTGAATCCAGTACATGTGATTTGTATTACTATATTACTTATTGTTGTATTGTTCACATTACTTTTTGGTAGGGGTGACAAGACTTTCGGATAGCCAAGTATAGTAACCATTCCTCTCTGCAGTAGACCAGTATAGAAAATGATGGTGTTCATACAGACCTTCTCAATGTGTAACAGCCTCAATGAAAATGAATAAACTGAATCCAGTACATGTGATTTGTATTACTATATTACTTATTGTTGTATTCTTCACATTACTTTTTGGTAGGGGTGACAAGACTTTCGGATAGCCAAGTATAGTAACCATTCCTCTCTGCAGTAGACCAGTATAGAAAATGATGGTGTTCATACAGACCTTCTCAATGTGTAACAGCCTCAATGAAAATGAATAAACTGAATCCAGTACATGTGATTTGTATTACTATATTACTTATTGTTGTATTGTTCACATTACTTTTTGGTAGGGGTGACAAGACTTTCGGATAGCCAAGTATAGTAATCATTCCTCTCTGCAGTAGACCAGTATAGAAAATGGTGTTCATCCAGACCTTCTCAATGTGTAACAGCCTCAATGAAAATGAATAAACTGAATCCAGTACATGTGATTTGTATTACTATATTACTTATTGTTGTATTGTTCACATTACTTTTTGGTAGGGGTGACATGACTTTCGGATAGCCAAGTATAGTAACCATTCCTCTCTGCAGTAGACCAGTATAGAAAATGATGGTGTTCATAGAGACCTTCTCGATGTGTGACAGCCTCGATGAAAGTGAATAAACTGAATCCAGTACATGTGATTTGTATTACTATATTACTTATTGTTGTATTGTTCACATTACTTTTTGGTAGGGGTGACAAGACTTTCGGATCACCCAGTATAGTAACCATTTCTCTCTGCAGTAGACCAGTATAGAAAATGATGGTGTTCACAGAGACCTTCTCGATGTGTGACAGCCTCGATGAAAATGAATAAACTGAATCCAGTACATGTGATTTGTATTACTATATTACTTCTTGTTCTATTGTTCTCATTACTTTTTGGTAGGGGTGACAAGACTTTCGGATCACCCAGTATAGTAACCATTTCTCTCTGCAGTAGACCAGTATAGAAAATGATGGTGTTCATAGAGACCTTCTCGATGTGTGACAGCCTCGATAAAAAGTGAATAATCTGAATACAGTACATGTGATTTGTATTACTATATTACTTATTGTTGTATTGTTCACATTACTTTTTGGTAGGGGTGACAAGTCTTTCAGATCACCCAGTATAGTAACCATTTCTCTCTGCAGTAGACCAGTATAGAAAATGATGGTGTTCATAGAGACCTTCTCGATGTGTGACAGCCTCAATAAAAGTGAATAAACTGAATCCAGTATATGTGATTTGTATTACTATATTACTTCTTGTTCTATTGTTCGCATTACTTTTTGGTAGGGGTGACAAGACTTTCGGATCACCCAGTATAGTAACCATTTCTCTCTGCAGTAAACCAGTATAGAAAATGATGGTGTTCATAGAGACCTTCTCAATGTGTGACAGCCTCAATGAAAGTGAATAAACTGAATCCAGTACATGTGATTTGTATTACTATATTACTTATTGTTGTATTGTTCACATTACTTTTTGGTAGGGGTGACAAGACTTTGAGATCACCCAGTATAGTAACCATTTCTCTTTGCAGTAGACCAGTATAGAAAATGATGGTATTCATAGAGACCTTCTCGATGTGTGACAGCCTCAATGAAAGTGAATAAACTGAATCCAGTACATGTGATTTGTATTACTATATTACTTATTGTTGTATTGTTCGCATTACTTTTTGGTAGGGGTGACAAGACTTTCGGATCACCGAATATAGTAACCATTTCTCTCTGCAGTAGACCAGTATAGAAAATGATGGTGTTCATAGAGACCTTCTCGATGTGTGACAGCCTCAATGAAAGTGAATAAACTGTATCCAGTACATGTGATTTGTATTACTATATTACTTATTGTTGTATTGTTCGCATTACTTTTTGGTAGGGGTGACATGACTTTCGGATCACCCAGTATAGTAGCCATTTCTCTCTGCAGTAGACCAGTATAGAAAATGATAGTGTTCATAGAGACCTTGCCAATGTGTGACAGCCTCGATGAAAGTGAATAAACTGAATCCAGTACATGTGATTTGTGTTACTATATTACTTATTGTTGTATTGTTCACATTACTTTTTGGTAGGGGTGACAAGACTTTCGGATCCCCCAATATAGAAACCATTTCTCTCTGCAGTAGACCAGTATAAAAATGACGGTGTTCATAGAGACCTTCTCGATGTGTGACAGCCTCGATGAAATTGAATAAACTGAATCCAGTATATGTGATTTGTTTTACTATATTACTTATTGTCGTATTGTTCACATTACTTTTTGTTAGGGGTGACAAGACTTTCGGATCACCCAGTATAGAATCCATTTCTCTCTGCAGTAGACCAGTATAGAAAATGATGGTGTTCATAGAGACCTTCTCAATGTGTGACAGCCTCAATGAAAGTGAATAAACTGAATCCAGTACATGTGATTTGTTTTACTATATTACTTATTGTTCTATAGTTCGCATTACTTTTTGGTAGGGGTGACAAGACTTTCGGATAGCCAAGTATAGTAACCATTCCTCTCTGCAGTAGACCAGTATAGAAAATGATGGTGTTCATACAGACCTTCTCAATGTGTAACAGCCTCAATGAAAATGAATAAACTGAATCCAGTACATGTGATTTGTATTACTATATTACTTATTGTTGTATTGTTCACATTACTTTTTGGTAGGGGTGACAAGACTTTCGGATAACCCAGTATAGTAACCATTCCTCTCTGCAGTAGACCAGTATAGAAAATGATGGTGTTCATACAGACCTTCTCAATGTGTAACAGCCTCAATGAAAATGAATAAACTGAATCCAGTACATGTGATTTGTATTACTATATTACTTATTGTTGTATTGTTCACATTACTTTTTGGTAGGGGTGACAAGACTTTCGGATAGCCAAGTATAGTAACCATTCCTCTCTGCAGTAGACCAGTATAGAAAATGGTGTTCATCCAGACCTTCTCAATGTGTAACAGCCTCAATGAAAATGAATAAACTGAATCCAGTACATGTGATTTGTATTACTATATTACTTATTGTTGTATTGTTCACATTACTTTTTGGTAGGGGTGACATGACTTTCGGATAGCCAAGTATAGTAACCATTCCTCTCTGCAGTAGACCAGTATAGAAAATGATGGTGTTCATAGAGACCTTCTCGATGTGTGACAGCCTCGATGAAAGTGAATAAACTGAATCCAGTACATGTGATTTGTATTACTATATTACTTATTGTTGTATTGTTCACATTACTTTTTGGTAGGGGTGACAAGACTTTCGGATCACCCAGTATAGTAACCATTTCTCTCTGCAGTAGACCAGTATAGAAAATGATGGTGTTCACAGAGACCTTCTCGATGTGTGACAGCCTCGATGAAAATGAATAAACTGAATCCAGTACATGTGATTTGTATTACTATATTACTTCTTGTTCTATTGTTCTCATTACTTTTTGGTAGGGGTGACAAGACTTTCGGATCACCCAGTATAGTAACCATTTCTCTCTGCAGTAGACCAGTATAGAAAATGATGGTGTTCATAGAGACCTTCCCAATGTGTGACAGCCTCAATAAAAGTGAATAAACTGAATACAGTACATGTGATTTGTATTACTATATTACTTATATTTGTATTGTTCACATTACTTTTTGGTAGGGGTGACAAGACTTTCGGATCACCCAGTATAGTAACCATTTCTCTCTGCAGTAGACCAGTATAGAAAATGATGGTGTTCATAGAGACCTTCTCGATGTGTGACAGCCTCGATAAAAAGTGAATAATCTGAATCCAGTACATGTGATTTGTATTACTATATTACTTATTGTTGTATTGTTCACATTACTTTTTGGTAGGGGTGACAAGTCTTTCAGATCACCCAGTATAGTAACCATTTCTCTCTGCAGTAGACCAGTATAGAAAATGATGGTGTTCATAGAGACCTTCTCGATGTGTGACAGCCTCAATAAAAGTGAATAAACTGAATCCAGTACATGTGATTTGTATTACTATATTACTTATTGTTGTATTGTTCACATTACTTTTTGGTAGGGGTGACAAGACTTTGAGATCACCCAGTATAGTAACCATTTCTCTTTGCAGTAGACCAGTATAGAAAATGATGGTATTCATAGAGACCTTCTCGATGTGTGACAGCCTCAATGAAAGTGAATAAACTGAATCCAGTACATGTGATTTGTATTACTATATTACTTATTGTTGTATTGTTCGCATTACTTTTTGGTAGGGGTGACAAGACTTTCGGATCACCCAATATAGTAACCATTTCTCTCTGCAGTAGACCAGTATAGAAAATGATGGTGTTCATAGAGACCTTCTCGATGTGTGACAGCCTCAATGAAAGTGAATAAACTGTATCCAGTACATGTGATTTGTATTACTATATTACTTATTGTTGTATTGTTCGCATTACTTTTTGGTAGGGGTGACATGACTTTCGGATCACCCAGTATAGTAGCCATTTCTCTCTGCAGTAGACCAGTATAGAAAATGATAGTGTTCATAGAGACCTTGCCAATGTGTGACAGCCTCGATGAAAGTGAATAAACTGAATCCAGTACATGTGATTTGTGTTACTATATTACTTATTGTTGTATTGTTCACATTACTTTTTGGTAGGGGTGACAAGACTTTCGGATCCCCCAATATAGAAACCATTTCTTTCTGCAGTAGACCAGTATAAAAATGACGGTGTTCATAGAGACCTTCTCGATGTGTGACAGCCTCGATGAAATTGAATAAACTGAATCCAGTACATGTGATTTGTATTACTATATTACTTATTGTTGTATTGTTCACATTACTTTTTGGTGGGGGTGACAAGACTTTCGGATCACCCAGTATAGAATCCATTTCTCTCTGCAGTAGACCAGTATAGAAAATGATGGTGTTCATAGAGACCTTCTCAATGTGTGACAGCCTCAATGAAAGTGAATAAACTGAATCCAGTACATGTGATTTGTATTACTATATTACTTATTGTTGTATTGTTCACATTACTTTTTGGTGGGGGTGACAAGACTTTCGGATCACCCAGTATAGTAACCATTTCTCTCTGCAGTAGACCAGTATAGAAAATGATGGTGTTCATAGAGAACTTCTCAATGTGTGACAGCCTCAATGAAAGTGAATAAACTGAATCCAGTACATGTGATTTGTTTTACTATGTTACTTATTGTTGTATTGTTCACATTACTTTTTGGTAGGGGTGACAAGACTTTCGGATCACCCAGTATAGTAAACATTTCTCTCTGCATTAGACCAGTATAGAAAAAGATGGTGTTCATAGAGACCTTCCCAATGTGTGACAGCCTCAATGAAAGTGAATAAACTGAATCCAGTACATGTGATTTGTTTTACTATATTACTTATTGTTCTATAGTTTGCATTACTTTTTGGTAGGGGTGATAAGACTTTCGGATCACCCCGTAGAGTAACCATTTCTCTCTGCAATAGACCAGTATAGAAAATGATGGTGTTCATACAGACCTTCTCAATGTGTGACAGCCTCAATGAAAGTGAATAAACTGAATCCAGTACATGTGATTTGTATTACTATATTACTTCTTGTTCTATTGTTCGCATTACTTTTTGGTAGGGGTGACAAGTCTTTCGGATCACCCAGTATCGTAACCATTTCTCTCTGCAGTAGACCAGAATAGAAAATGATGGTGTTCATAGAGACCTTCTCGATGTGTGACAGCCTCAATGAAAGTGAATAAACTGAATCCAGTACATGTGATTTGTTTTACTATATTACTTATTGTTGTATTGTTCACATTACTTTTTGGTAGGGGTGACAAGACTTTCGGATCACCCAGTATAGTAACCATTTCTCTCTGCAGTAGACCAGTATAGAAAATGATGGTGTTCATAGAGACCTTCTCAATGTGTGACAGCCTCAATTAAAATGAATAAACTGAATCCAGTATATGTGATTTGTATTACTATATTACTTATTGTTGTATTGTTCAAATTACTTTTTGGTGTGGGTGACAAGACTTTCGGATCACACAGTATAGTAACCATTTCTCTCTGCAGTAGACCAGTATAGAAAATGATGGTGTTCATACAGACCTTCTCAATGTGTGACAGCCTCAATGAAAGTGAATAAACTGAATCCAGTATATGTGATTTGTATTACTATATTACTTATTGTTGTATTGTTCACATAACTTTTTGGGGCCGGTGACAAGACTTTCGGATCACCCAGTATAGTAACCATTTCTCTCTGCAGTAGACCAGTATAGAAAATGATGGTGTTCATAGAGACCTTCCCAATGTGTGACAGCCTCAATGAAAGTGAATAAACTGAATCCAGTACATGTGATTTGTATTACTATATTACTTATTGTTGTATTGTTCACATTACTTTTTGGTAGGGGTGACAAGACTTTCGGATAGCCAAGTATAGTAACCATTCCTCTCTGCAGTAGACCAGTATAGAAAATGATGGTGTTCATACAGACCTTCTCAATGTGTGACAGCCTCAATGGAAGTGAATAAACTGAATCCAGTACATGAGATTTGTTTTACTATATTACTTATTGTTCTATAGTTCGCATTACTTTTTGGTAGGGGTGACAAGACTTTCGGATAGACAAGTATAGTAACCATTCCTCTCTGCAGTAGACCAGTATAGAAAATGATGGTGTTCATACAGACCTTCTCAATGTGTGACAGCCTCAATGGAAGTGAATAAACTGAAGCCAGTACATGAGATTTGTTTTACTATATTACTTATTGTTCTATAGTTCGCATTACTTTTTGGTAGGAGTGATAAGACTTTCGGATCACCCCGTAGAGTAACCATTTCTCTCTGCAATAGACCAGTATAGAAAATGATGGTGTTCATACAGACCTTCTCAATGTGTGACAGCCTCAATGAAAGTGAATAAACTGAATCCAGTACATGTGATTTGTATTACTATATTACTTCTTGTTCTATTGTTCGCATTACTTTTTGGTAGGGGTGACAAGTCTTTCGGATCACCCAGTATCGTAACCATTTCTCTCTGCAGTAGACCAGAATAGAAAATGATGGTGTTCATAGAGACCTTCTCGATGTGTGACAGCCTCAATGAAAGTGAATAAACTGAATCCAGTACATATGATTTGTATTACTATATTACTTCTTGTTCTATTGTTCGCATTACTCTTTGGTAGGGGTGACAAGACTTTCAGATCACACAGTATAGTAACCATTCCTCTCTGCAGTAGACCAGTATAGAAAATGATGGTGTTCATAGAGACCTTCCCAATGTGTGACAGCCTCAATGAAAGTGAATAAACTGAATCCAGTACATGTGATTTGTTTTACTATATTACTTATTGTTGTATTGTTCACATTACTTTTTGGTAGGGGTGACAAGACTTTCGGATCACCCAGTATAGTAACCATTTCTCTCTGCAGTAGACCAGTATAGAAAATGATGGTGTTCATAGAGACCTTCTCAATGTGTGACAGCCTCAATTAAAATGAATAAACTGAATCCAGTATATGTGATTTGTATTACTATATTACTTATTGTTGTATTGTTCAAATTACTTTTTGGTGTGGGTGACAAGACTTTCGGATCACACAGTATAGTAACCATTTCTCTCTGCAGTAGACCAGTATAGAAAATGATGGTGTTCATACAGACCTTCTCAATGTGTGACAGCCTCAATGAAAGTGAATAAACTGAATCCAGTATATGTGATTTGTATTACTATATTACTTATTGTTGTATTGTTCACATTACTTTTTGGTGGGGGTGACAAGACTTTCGGATCACACAGTATAGTAACCATTTCTCTCTGCAGTTGACCAGTATAGAAAAATGATGGTGTTCATAGAGACCTTCTCAATGTGTGACAGCCTCAATGAAAGTGAATAAACTGAATCCAGTACATGTGATTTGTTTTACTATATTACTTATTGTTCTATAGTTCGCATTACTTTTTGGTAGGGGTGATAAGACTTTCGGATCACCCCGTAGAGTAACCATTTCTCTCTGCAGTAGACCAGTATAGAAAATGATGGTGTTCATACAGACCTTCTCAATGTGTGACAGCCTCAATGAAAGTGAATAAACTGAATCCAGTATATGTGATTTGTTTTACTATATTACTTATTGTTCTATTGTTCGCATTACTTTTTGGTACGGGTGACAAGACTTTCGGATCACAGAGTATAGTAACCATTTCTTTCTGCAGTAGACCAGTATAGAAAATGATGGTGTTCATACAGACCTTCACAATGTGTGACAGCCTCAATGAAAGTGAATAAACTGAATCCAGTATATGTGATTTGTTTTACTATATTACTTATTGTTGTATTGTTCACATAACTTTTTGGGGCCGGTGACAAGACTTTCGGATCACCCAGTATAGAAACCATTTCTCTATGCAGTAGACCAGTATAGAAAATGATGGTGTTCATAGAGACCTTCTCAATGTGTGACAGCCTCAATGAAAGTGAATAAACTGAATCCAGTATATGTGATTTGTTTTACTATATTACTTATTGTTGTATTGTTCACATTACTTTTTGTTGGCGGTGACAAGACTTTCGGATCACACAGTATAGTAACCATTTCTCTCTGCAGTAGACCAGTATAGAAAATGATGGTGTTCATAGAGACCTTCTCGATGTGAGACAGCCTCAATGAAAGTGAATAAACTGAATCCAGTACATGTGATTTGTATAACTATATTACTTCTTGTTCTATTGTTCGCATTACTTTTTGGTAGGGGTGACAAGACTTTCGGATCACCCAGTATCGTAACCATTTCTCTCTGCAGTAGACCAGTATAGAAAATGATGGTGTTCATAGAGACCTTCTCGATGTGTGACAGCCTCAATGAAAGTGAAGAAACTGAATCCAGTACATATGATTTGTATTACTATATTACTTATTGTTGTATTGTTCGCATTACTTTTTGTTGGCGGTGACAAGACTTTCGGATCACACAGTATAGTAACCATTCCTCTCTGCAGTAGACCAGTATAGAAAATGATGGTGTTCATAGAGACCTTCCCAATATGTGACAGCCTCAATGAAAGTGAATAAACTGAATCCAGTACATGTGATTTGATTTACTATATTACTTATTGTTGTATTGTTCATATTACTTTTTGGTAGGGGTGACAAGACTTTCGGATCACCCAGTATAGTAACCATTTCTCTCTGCAGTAGACCAGTATAGAAAATGATGGTGTTCATAGAGACCTTCTCAATGTGTGACAGCCTCAATTAAAGTGAATAAACTGAATCCAGTATATGTCATTTGTATTACTATATTACTTATTGTTCTATTGTTCGCATTACTTTTTGGTAGGGGTGACAAGACTTTCGGATCACCCAGTATCGTAACCGTTTCTCTCTGCAGTAGACCAGTATAGAAAATGATGGTGTTCATAGAGACCTTCCCAATGTGTGACAGCCTCAATGAAAGTGAATAAACTGAATCCAGTACATGTGATTTGTTTTACTATATTACTTATTGTTGTATTGTTCACATTACTTTTTGGTAGGGGTGACAAGACTTTCGGATCACCCAGTATAGTAACCATTTCTCTCTGCAGTAGACCAGTATAGAAAATGATGGTGTTCATAGAGACCTTCCCAATGTGTGACAGCCTCAATGAAAGTGAATAAACTGAATCCAGTACATGTGATTTGTTTTACTATATTACTTATTGTTGTATTGTTCACATTACTTTTTGGTAGGGGTGACAAGACTTTCGGATCACCCAGTATAGTAACCATTTCTCTCTGCAGTAGACCAGTATAGAAAATGATGGTGTTCATAGAGACCTTCTCAATGTGTGACAGCCTCAATTAAAGTGAATAAACTGAATCCAGTATATGTGATTTGTATTACTATATTACTTATTGTTGTATTGTTCACATTACTTTTTGGTGTGGGTGACAAGACTTTCGGATCACACAGTATAGTAACCATTTCTCTCTGCAGTAGACCAGTATAGAAAATGATGGTGTTCATAGAGACCTTCCCAATGTGTGAAAGCCTCAATGAAAGTGAATAAACTGAATCCAGTATATGTGATTTGTTTTACTATATTACTTATTGTTGTATTGTTCACATTACTTTTTGGTGGCGGTAACAAGACTTTCGGATCACACAGTATAGTAACCATTTCTCTCTGCAGTAGACCAGTATAGAAAATGATGGTGTTCATAGAGACCTTCTCAGTGTGTGACAGCCTCAATGAAAGTGAATAAACTGAATCCAGTATATGTGATTTGTTTTACTATATTACTTATTGTTGTATTGTTCACATTACTTTTTGGGGCCGGTGACAAGACTTTCGGATCACACAGTATAGTAACCATTTCTCTCTGCAGTAGACCAGTATAGAAAATGATGGTGTTCATAGAGACCTTCTCGATGTGTGACAGCCTCAATGAAAGTGAATAAACTGAATCCAGTACATGTGATTTGTATAACTATATTACTTATTGTTCTATTGTTTGCATTACTTTTTGGTAGGGGTGACAAGACTTTCGGATCACCCAGTATAGTAACCATTTCTCTCTGCAGTAGACCAGTATAGAAAATGATGGTGTTCATAGAGACCTTCCCAATGTGTGACAGCCTCAATGAAAGTGAATAAACTGAATCCAGTACATGTGATTTGTTTTACTATATTACTTATTGTTCTATTGTTCGCATTACTTTTTGGTAGGGGTGACAAGACTTTCGGATCACCCAGTATCGTAACCATTTCTCTCTGCAGTAGACCAGTATAGAAAATGATGGTGTTCATAGAGACCTTCTCAATGTGTGACAGCCTCAATTAAAGTGAATAAACTGAATCCAGTATATGTGATTTGTATTACTATATTACTTATTGTTGTATTGTTCACATTACTTTTTGGTGTGGGTGACAAGACTTTCGGATCACACAGTATAGTAACAATTTCTCTCTGCAGTAGACCAGTATAGAAAATGATGGTGTTCATAGAGACCTTCCCAATGTGTGAAAGCCTCAATGAAAGTGAATAAACTGAATCCAGTATATGTGATTTGTTTTACTATATTACTTATTGTTGTATTGTTCACATTACTTTTTGGTGGCAGTAACAAGACTTTCGGATCACACAGTATAGTAACCATTTCTCTCTGCAGTAGACCAGTATAGAAAATGATGGTGTTCATAGAGACCTTCTCAATGTGTGACAGCCTCAATGAAAGTGAATAAACTGAATCCAGTATATGTGATTTGTTTTACTATATTACTTATTGTTGTATTGTTCACATTACTTTTTGGGGCCGGTGACAAGACTTTCGGATCACACAGTATAGTAACAATTTCTCTCTGCAGTAGACCAGTATAGAAAATGATGGTGTTCATAGAGACCTTCTCGATGTGTGACAGCCTCAATGAAAGTGAATAAACTGAATCCAGTACATGTGATTTGTATAACTATATTACTTCTTGTTCTATTGTTTGCATTACTTTTTGGTAGGGGTGACAAGACTTTCGGATCACCCAGTATCGTAACCATTTCTCTCTGCAGTAGACCAGTATAGAAAATGATGGTGTTCATAGAGACCTTCTCGATGTGTGACAGCCTCAATGAAAGTGAATAAACTGAATCCAGTACATATGATTTGTATTACTATATTACTTCTTGTTCTATTGTTCGCATTACTCTTTGGTAGGGGTGACAAGACTTTCGGATCACACAGTATAGTAACCATTCCTCTCTGCAGTAGACCAGTATAGAAAATGAAGGTGTTCATAGAGACCTTCCCAATGTGTGACAGCCTCAATGAAAGTGAATAAACTGAATCCAGTACATGTGATTTGATTTACTATATTACTTATTGTTCTATTGTTCACATTACTTTTTGGTGGGGGTGACAAGACTTTCGGATCAAACCAGTATAGTAACCATTCCTCTCTGCAGTAGACCAGTATAGAAAATGATGGTGTTCATACAGACCTTCTCAATGTGTGACAGCCTCAATGAAAGTGAATAAACTGAATCCAGTACATGTGATTTGTTTTACTATGTTACTTATTGTTGTATTGTTCACATTACTTTTTGGTGGGGGTGACAAGACTTTCGGATCACCCAGTATAGTAACCATTTCTCTCTGCAGTAGACCAGTATAGAAAATGATGGTGTTCATAGAGACCTTCCCAATGTGTGACAGCCTCAATGAAAGTGAATAAACTGAATCCAGTACATGTGATTTGATTTACTATGTTACTCATTGTTGTATTGTTCACATTACTTTTTGGTGGGGGTGACAAGACTTTCGGATCAAACCAGTATAGTAACCATTCCTCTCTGCAGTAGACCAGTATAGAAAATGATGGTGTTCATACAGACCTTCTCAATGTGTGACAGCCTCAATGAAAGTGAATAAACTGAATCCAGTACATGTGATTTGTTTTACTATGTTACTTATTGTTGTATTGTTCACATTACTTTTTGGTGGGGGTGACAAGACTTTCGGATCACCCAGTATAGTAACCATTTCTCTCTGCAGTAGACCAGTATAGAAAATGATGGTATTCATAGAGACCTTCCCAATGTGTGACAGCCTCAATCAAAGTGAATAAACTGAATCCAGTACATGTGATTTGTTTTACTATATTAATTATTGTTGTATTGTTCACATTACTTTTTGGTGGGGGTGACAAGACTTTCGGATCACCCAGTATAGTAACCATTTCTCTCTGCAGTAGACCAGTATAGAAAATGATGGTGTTCATACAGACCTTCTCAATGTGTGACAGCCTCAATGAAAGTGAATAAACTGAATCCAGTACATGTGATTTGTTTTACTATATTACTTATTGTTGTATTGTTCACATTACTTTTTGGTGTGGGTGACAAGACTTTCGGATCACCCAGTATAGTAACCATTTCTCTCTGCAGTAGACCAGTATAGAAAATGATGGTGTTCATAGAGACCTTCTCAATGTGTGACAGCCTCAATGAAAGTGAATAAACTGAATCCAGTACATGTGATTTGTTTTACTATGTTACTTATTGTTGTATTGTTCACATTACTTTTTGGTGGGGGTGACAAGACTTTCGGATCACCCAGTATAGTAACCATTTCTCTCTGCAGTAGACCAGTATAGAAAATGATGGTGTTCATAGAGACCTTCTCAATGTGTGACAGCCTCAATGAAAGTGAATAAACTGAATCCAGTACATGCGATTTGTTTTACTATATTACTTATTGTTCTATAGTTCGCATTACTTTTTGGTGGGGGTTACATGACTTTCGGATCACCCAGTATAGTAACGATTTCTCTCTGCAGTAGACCAGTATAGAAAATGATGGTGTTCATACAGACCTTCTCAATGTGTGACAGCCTCAATGAAAGTGAATAAACTGAATCCAGTACATGTGATTTGTTTTACTATATTACTTATTGTTCTATAGTTCGCATTACTTTTAAGTGGGGGTGACAAGACTTTCGGATCACCCAGTATAGTAACCATTTCTCTCTGCAGTAGACCAGAATAGAAAATGATGGTGTTCATACAGACCTTCTCAATGTGTGACAGCCTCAATGAAAGTGAATAAACTGAATCCAGTACATGTGATTTGTTTTACTATATTACTTATTGTTGTATTGTTCACATTACTTTTTGGTGGGGGTGACAAGACTTTCGGATCACCCAGTATAGTAACCATTTCTCTCTGCAGTAGACCAGTATAGAAAATGATGGTGTTCATAGAGACCTTCTCAATGTGTGACAGCCTCAATGAAAGTGAATAAACTGAATCCAGTACATGTGATTTGTTTTACCATGTTACTTATTGTTGTATTGTTCACATTACTTTTTGGTGGGGGTGACATGACTTTCGGATCACCCAGTATAGTAACGATTTCTCTCTGCAGTAGACCAGTATAGAAAATGATGGTGTTCATACAGACCTTCTCAATGTGTGACAGCCTCAATGAAAGTGAATAAACTGAATCCAGTACATGTTATTTGTTTTACCATGTTACTTATTGTTGTATTGTTCCCATTACTTTTTGGTGGGGGTGACAAGACTTTCGGATCAAACCAGTATAGTAACCATTCCTCTCTGCAGTAGACCAGTATAGAAAATGATGGTGTTCATACAGACCTTCTCAATGTGTGACAGCCTCAATGAAAGTGAATAAACTGAATCCAGTACATGTGATTTGTTTTACTATGTTACTTATTGTTGTATTGTTCACATTACTTTTTGGTGGGGGTGACAAGACTTTCGGATCACCCAGTATAGTAACCATTTCTCTCTGCAGTAGACCAGTATAGAAAATGATGGTATTCATAGAGACCTTCCCAATGTGTGACAGCCTCAATCAAAGTGAATAAACTGAATCCAGTACATGTGATTTGTTTTACTATATTAATTATTGTTGTATTGTTCACATTACTTTTTGGTGGGGGTGACAAGACTTTCGGATCACCCAGTATAGTAACCATTTCTCTCTGCAGTAGACCAGTATAGAAAATGATGGTGTTCATACAGACCTTCTCAATGTGTGACAGCCTCAATGAAAGTGAATAAACTGAATCCAGTACATGTGATTTGTTTTACTATATTACTTATTGTTGTATTGTTCACATTACTTTTTGGTGTGGGTGACAAGACTTTCGGATCCCCCAGTATAGTAACCATTTCTCTCTGCAGTAGACCAGTATAGAAAATGATGGTGTTCATAGAGACCTTCTCAATGTGTGACAGCCTCAATGAAAGTGAATAAACTGATTCCAGTACATGTGATTTGTTTTACTATGTTACTTATTGTTGTATTGTTCACATTACTTTTTGGTGGGGGTGACAAGACTTTCGGATCACCCAGTATAGTAACCATTTCTCTCTGCAGTAGACCAGTATAGAAAATGATGGTGTTCATAGAGACCTTCTCAATGTGTGACAGCCTCAATGAAAGTGAATAAACTGAATCCAGTACATGCGATTTGTTTTACTATATTATTTATTGTTCTATAGTTCGCATTACTTTTTGGTGGGGGTTACATGACTTTCGGATCACCCAGTATAGTAACGATTTCTCTCTGCAGTAGACCAGTATAGAAAATGATGGTGTTCATACAGACCTTCTCAATGTGTGACAGCCTCAATGAAAGTGAATAAACTGAATCCAGTACATGTGATTTGTTTTACTATATTACTTATTGTTCTATAGTTCGCATTACTTTTAAGTGGGGGTGACAAGACTTTCGGATCACCCAGTATAGTAACCATTTCTCTCTGCAGTAGACCAGAATAGAAAATGATGGTGTTCATACAGACCTTCTCAATGTGTGACAGCCTCAATGAAAGTGAATAAACTGAATCCAGTACATGTGATTTGTTTTACTATATTACTTATTGTTGTATTGTTCACATTACTTTTTGGTGGGGGTGACAAGACTTTCGGATCACCCAGTATAGTAACCATTTCTCTCTGCAGTAGACCAGTATAGAAAATGATGGTGTTCATAGAGACCTTCTCAATGTGTGACAGCCTCAATGAAAGTGAATAAACTGAATCCAGTACATGTGATTTGTTTTACCATGTTACTTATTGTTGTATTGTTCACATTACTTTTTGGTGGGGGTGACATGACTTTCGGATCACCCAGTATAGTAACGATTTCTCTCTGCAGTAGACCAGTATAGAAAATGATGGTGTTCATACAGACCTTCTCAATGTGTGACAGCCTCAATGAAAGTGAATAAACTGAATCCAGTACATGTTATTTGTTTTACTATATTACTTATTGTTGTATTGTTCCCATTACTTTTTGGTGGGGGTGACAAGACTTTCGGATCACCCAGTATAGTAACCATTTCTCTCTGCAGTAGACCAGTATAGAAAATGATGGTGTTCATAGAGACCTTCTCAATGTGTGACAGCCTCAATGAAAGTGAATAAACTGAATCCAGTACATGTGATTTGTGTTACCATGTTACTTATTGTTGTATTGTTCACATTTCTTTTTGGCGGGGGTGACAAGACTTTCGGATCACCCAGTATAGTAACGATTTCTCTCTGCAGTAGACCAGTATAGAAAATGATGGTGTTCATACAGACCTTCTCAATGTGTGACAGCCTCAATGAAAGTGAATAAACTGATTCCAGTACATGTGATTTGTTTTACTATGTTACTTATTGTTGTATTGTTCACATTACTTTTTGGTGGGGGTGACAAGACTTTCGGATCACCCAGTATAGTAACCATTTCTCTCTGCAGTAGACCAGTATAGAAAATGATGGTGTTCATAGAGACCTTCTCAATGTGTGACAGCCTCAATGAAAGTGAATAAACTGAATCCAGTACATGCGATTTGTTTTACTATATTATTTATTGTTCTATAGTTCGCATTACTTTTTGGTGGGGGTTACATGACTTTCGGATCACCCAGTATAGTAACGATTTCTCTCTGCAGTAGACCAGTATAGAAAATGATGGTGTTCATACAGACCTTCTCAATGTGTGACAGCCTCAATGAAAGTGAATAAACTGAATCCAGTACATGTGATTTGTTTTACTATATTACTTATTGTTCTATAGTTCGCATTACTTTTAAGTGGGGGTGACAAGACTTTCGGATCACCCAGTATAGTAACCATTTCTCTCTGCAGTAGACCAGAATAGAAAATGATGGTGTTCATACAGACCTTCTCAATGTGTGACAGCCTCAATGAAAGTGAATAAACTGAATCCAGTACATGTGATTTGTTTTACTATATTACTTATTGTTGTATTGTTCACATTACTTTTTGGTGGGGGTGACAAGACTTTCGGATCACCCAGTATAGTAACCATTTCTCTCTGCAGTAGACCAGTATAGAAAATGATGGTGTTCATAGAGACCTTCTCAATGTGTGACAGCCTCAATGAAAGTGAATAAACTGAATCCAGTACATGTGATTTGTTTTACCATGTTACTTATTGTTGTATTGTTCACATTACTTTTTGGTGGGGGTGACATGACTTTTGGATCACCCAGTATAGTAACGATTTCTCTCTGCAGTAGACCAGTATAGAAAATGATGGTGTTCATACAGACCTTCTCAATGTGTGACAGCCTCAATGAAAGTGAATAAACTGAATCCAGTACATGTTATTTGTTTTACTATATTACTTATTGTTGTATTGTTCCCATTACTTTTTGGTGGGGGTGACAAGACTTTCGGATCACCCAGTATAGTAACCATTTCTCTCTGCAGTAGACCAGTATAGAAAATGATGGTGTTCATAGAGACCTTCTCAATGTGTGACAGCCTCAATGAAAGTGAATAAACTGAATCCAGTACATGTGATTTGTGTTACCATGTTACTTATTGTTGTATTGTTCACATTTCTTTTTGGCGGGGGTGACAAGACTTTCGGATCACCCAGTATAGTAACGATTTCTCTCTGCAGTAGACCAGTATAGAAAATGATGGTGTTCATACAGACCTTCTCAATGTGTGACAGCCTCAATGAAAGTGAATAAACTGAATCCAGTACATGTTATTTGTTTTACCATGTTACTTATTGTTGTATTGTTCCCATTACTTTTTGGTGTGGGTGACAAGACTTTCGGATCACCCAGTATAGTAACCATTTCTCTCTGCAGTAGACCAGTATAGAACATGATGGTGTTCATACAGACCTTCTCAATGTGTTACAGCCTCAATGAAAGTGAATAAACTGACTCCAGTACATGTGATTTGTATTACTATATTACTTTTTGTTCTATTGTTCGGATTACTTTTTGGTAGGGGTGACAAGACTTTCGGATCACCCAGTATAGTAACCATTTCTCTCTGCAGTAGACCAGTATAGAAAATGATGGTGTTCATACAGACCTTCTCAATGTGTGACAGCCTCAATGAAAGTGAATAAACTGAATCCAGTACATGTGATTTGTATTACTATATTACTTCTTGTTCTATTGTTCGCATTACATTTTGGTAGGGGTGACAAGACTTTCGGATCCCCCAGTATAGTAACCATTTCTCTCTGCAGTAGACCAGTATAGAAAATGATGGTGTTCATAGAGACCTTCTCAATGTGTGACAGCCTCAATGAAAGTGAATAAACTGAATCCAGTACATGTGATTTGTGTTACCATGTTACTTATTGTTGTATTGTTCACATTACTTTTTGGTGGGGGTGACAAGTCTTTCGGATCACCCAGTACAGTAACGATTTCTCTGTGCAGTAGACCAGTATAGAAAATGATGGTGTTCATACAGACCTTCTCAATGTGTGACAGCCTCAATGAAAGTGAATAAACTGAATCCAGTACATGTGATTTGTTTTACTATATTACTTATTGTTTTATTGTTCACATTACTTTTTGGTGGGGGTGACAAGACTCTCGGATCACCCAGTATAGTAACCATTTCTCTCTGCAGTAGACCAGTATAGAAAATGATGGTGTTCATAGAGACCTTCTCAATGTGTGTCAGCCTCAATGAAAGTGAATAAACTGAATCCAGTAGATGTGATTTGTATTACTATATTACTTCTTGTTCTATTGTTCGCATTACATTTTGGTAGGGGTGACAAGTCTTTCGGATCACCCAGTATAGTAACCATTTCTATTTGCAGTAGACCAGTATAGAAAATGATGGTGTTCATAGAGACCTTCCCAATGTGTGACAGCCTCAATGAAAGTGAATAAACTGGATCCAGTATATGTGATTTGTTTTACTATGTTACTCATTGTTGTATTGTTCACATTACTTTTTGGTGGGGGTGACAAGACTTTCGGATCACCCAGTATAGTAACCATTTCTCTCTGCAGTAGACCAGTATAGAAAATGATGGTGTTCATACAGACCTTCTCAATGTGTGACAGCCTCAATGAAAGTGAATAAACTGAATCTAGTACATGTGATTTGTTTTACTATATTACTTATTGTTGTATTGTTCACATTACTTTTTGGTGTGGGTGACAAGACTTTCGGATCACCCAGTATAGTAACCATTTCTCTCTGCAGTAGACCAGTATAGAAAATGATGGTGTTCATACAGACCTTCTCAATGTGTGACAGCCTCAATGAAAGTGAATAAACTGAATCCAGTACATGTGATTTGTTTTACTATATTACTTATTGTTCTATAGTTCGCATTACTTTTTGGTGGGGGTGACAAGACTTTCGGATCACCCAGTATAGTAACCATTTCTCTCTGCAGTAGACCAGTATAGAAAATGATGGTGTTCATACAGACCTTCTCAATGTGTGACAGCCTCAATGAAAGTGAATAAACTGAATCCAGTACATGTGATTTGTTTTACTATATTACTTATTGTTGTATTGTTCACATTACTTTTTGGTGGGGGTGACAAGACTTTCGGATCACCCAGTATAGTAACCATTTCTCTCTGCAGTAGACCAGTATAGAATATGATGGTGTTCATAGAGACCTTCTCAATGTGTGACAGCCTAAATGAAAGTGAATAAACTGAATCCAGTACATGTGATTTGTTTTACCATGTTACTTATTGTTGTATTGTTCACATTACTTTTTGGTGGGGGTGACATGACTTTCGGATCACCCAGTATAGTAACGATTTCTCTCTGCAGTAGACCAGTATAGAAAATGATGGTGTTCATATAGACCTTCTCAATGTGTGACAGCCTCAATGAAAGTGAATAAACTGAATCCAGTACATGTGATTTGTGTTACCATGTTACTTATTGTTGTATTGTTCACATTTCTTTTTGGTGGGGGTGACAAGACTTTCGGATCACCCAGTATAGTAACCATTTCTCTCTGCAGTAGACCAGTATAGAAAATGATGGTGTTCATAGAGACCTTCTCAATGTGTGACAGCCTTAATGGAAGTGAATAAACTGAATCCAGTACATGTGATTTGTTTTACCATGTTACTTATTGTTGTATTGTTCACATTACTTTTTGGTGGGGGTGACATGACTTTCGGATCACCCAGTATAGTAACGATTTCTCTCTGCAGTAGACCAGTATAGAAAATGATGGTGTTCATACAGACCTTCTCAATGTGTGACAGCCTCAATGAAAGTGAATAAACTGAATCCAGTACATGTTATTTGTTTTACCATGTTACTTATTGTTGTATTGTTCCCATTACTTTTTGGTGTGGGTGACAAGACTTTCGGATCACCCAGTATAGTAACCATTTCTCTCTGCAGTAGACCAGTATAGAAAATGATGGTGTTCATACAGACCTTCTCAATGTGTTACAGCCTCAATGAAAGTGAATAAACTGACTCCAGTACATGTGATTTGTATTACTATATTACTTTTTGTTCTATTGTTCGCATTACATTTTGGTAGGGGTGACAAGACTTTCGGATCCCCCAGTATAGTAACCATTTCTCTCTGCAGTAGACCAGTATAGAAAATGATGGTGTTCATATAGACCTTCTCAATGTGTTACAGCCTCAATGAAAGTGAATAAACTGAATCCAGTACATGTGATTTGTATTACTATATTACTTTTTGTTCTATTGTTCGGATTACTTTTTGGTAGGGGTGACAAGACTTTCGGATCACCCAGTATAGTAACCATTTCTCTCTGCAGTAGACCAGTATAGAAAATGATGGTGTTCATACAGACCTTCTCGATATGTGACAGCCTCAATGAAAGTGAATAAACTGAATCCATTACATGTGATTTGTATTACTATATTATTTCTTCTTCTATTGTTCGCATTACTTTTTGGTAGGGGTGACAAGACTTTCGGATCACCCAGTATAGTAACCATTTCTCTCTGCAGTAGACCAGTATAGAAAATGATGGTGTTCATAGAGACCTTCTCAATGTGTGACAGCCTCAATGAAAGTGAATAAACTGAATCCAGTACATGTGATTTCTGTTACCATGTTACTTATTGTTGTATTGTTCACATTACTTTTTGGTGGGGGTGACAAGTCTTTCGGATCACCCAGTACAGTAACGATTTCTCTCTGCAGTAGACCAGTATAGAAAATGATGGTGTTCATACAGACCTTCTCAATGTGTGACAGCCTCAATGAAAGTGAATAAACTGAATCCAGTACATGTGATTTCTGTTACCATGTTACTTATTGTTGTATTGTTCACATTACTTTTTGGTGGGGGTGACAAGTCTTTCGGATCACCCAGTACAGTAACGATTTCTCTCTGCAGTAGACCAGTATAGAAAATGATGGTGTTCATACAGACCTTCTCAATGTGTGACAGCCTCAATGAAAGTGAATAAACTAAATCCAGTACATGCGATTTGTTTTACTATATTACTTATTGTTGTATAGTTCGCATTACTTTTTGGTAGGGGTGATAAGACTTTCGGATCACCCAGTATAGTAACCATTTCTCTCTGCAGTAGACCAGTATAGAAAATGATGGTGTTCATAGAGACCTTCCCAATGTGTGACAGCCTCAATGAAAGTGAATAAACTGAATCCAGTACATGTGATTTGTTTTACTATGTTACTTATTGTTGTATTGTTCACATTTCTTTTTGGTGGGGGTGACAAGCCTTTCGGATCACCCAGTATAGTAACCATTCCTCTCTGCAGTAGACCAGTATAGAAAATGATGGTGTTCATACAGACCTTCTCAATGTGTGACAGCCTCAATGAAAGTGAATAAACTGAACCCAGTACATGCGATTTGTTTTACTATATTACTTATTGTTCTATAGTTCGCATTACTTTTTGGTAGGGGTGATAAGACTTTCGGATCACCCAGTATAGTAACCATTTCTATCTGCAGTAGACCAGTATAGAAAATGATGGTGTTCATAGAGACCTTCCCAATGTGTGACAGCCTCAATGAAAGTGAATAAACTGAATCCAGTACATGTGATTTGTGTTACCATGTTACTTATTGTTGTATTGTTCACATTACTTTTTGGTGGGGGTGACAAGTCTTTCGGATCACCCAGTACAGTAACGATTTCTCTCTGCAGTAGACCAGTATAGAAAATGATGGTGTTCATACAGACCTTCTCAATGTGTGACAGCCTCAATGAAAGTGAATAAACTGAATCCAGTACATGTGATTTGTGTTACCATGTTACTTATTGTTGTATTGTTCACATTACTTTTTGGTGGGGGTGACAAGTCTTTCGGATCACCCAGTACAGTAACGATTTCTCTCTGCAGTAGACCAGTATAGAAAATGATGGTGTTCATAGAGACCTTCTCAATGTGTGACAGCCTCAATGAAAGTGAATAAACTGAACCCAGTACATGCGATTTGTTTTACTATATTACTTATTGTTCTATAGTTCGCATTACTTTTTGGTAGGGGTGATAAGACTTTCGGATCACCCAGTACAGTAACGATTTCTCTCTGCAGTAGACCAGTATAGAAAATGATGGTGTTCATAGAGACCTTCCCAATGTGTGACAGCCTCAATGAAAGTGAATAAACTGAATCCAGTACATGTGATTTGTTTTACTATGTTACTTATTGTTGTATTGTTCACATTTCTTTTTGGTGGGGGTGACAAGACTTTCGGATCACCCAGTATAGTAACCATTCCTCTCTGCAGTAGACCAGTATAGAAAATGATGGTGTTCATACAGACCTTCTCAATGTGTGACAGCCTCAATGAAAGTGAATAAACTGAATCCAGTACATGTGATTTGTTTTACTATATTACTTATTGTTGTATTGTTCACATTACTTTTTGGTGGGGGTGACAAGACTCTCGGATCACCCAGTATAGTAACCATTTCTCTCTGCAGTAGACCAGTATAGAAAATGATGGTGTTCATAGAGACCTTCTCAATGTGTGACAGCCTCAATGAAAGTGAATAAACTGAATCCAGTACATGTGATTTGTTTTACCATGTTACTTATTGTTGTATTGTTCACATTACTTTTTGGTGGGGGTGACATGACTTTCGGATCACCCAGTATAGTAACGATTTCTCTCTGCAGTAGACCAGTATAGAAAATGATGGT
Source organism: Acanthosepion esculentum (assembly GCA_964036315.1). Taxonomy (NCBI): domain Eukaryota; kingdom Metazoa; phylum Mollusca; class Cephalopoda; order Sepiida; family Sepiidae; genus Acanthosepion; species Acanthosepion esculentum. The sequence continues at coordinate 40,139,609 of OZ038503.1, forward strand.
GTTCATACAGACCTTCTCAATGTGTGACAGCCTCAATGAAAGTGAATAAACTGAATCCAGTACATGTGATTTGTGTTACCATGTTACTTATTGTTGTATTGTTCCCATTACTTTTTGGTGGGGGTGACAAGACTTTCGGATCACCCAGTATAGTAACCATTTCTCTCTGCAGTAGACCAGTATAGAAAATGATGGTGTTCATACAGACCTTCTCAATGTGTGACAGCCTCAATGAAAGTGAATAAACTGAATCCAGTACATGTGATTTGTGTTACCATGTTACTTATTGTTGTATTGTTCACATTACTTTTTGGTGGGGGTGACAAGACTTTCGGATCACCCAGTACAGTAACGATTTCTCTCTGCAGTAGACCAGTATAGAAAATGATGGTGTTCATAGAGACCTTCTCAATGTGTGACAGCCTCAATGAAAGTGAATAAACCGAATCCAGTACATGTGATTTGTATTACTATATTACTTCTTGTTCTATTGTTCGCATTACATTTTGGTAGGAGTGACAAGACTTTCGGATCCCCCAGTATAGTAACCATTTCTCTCTGCAGTAGACCAGTATAGAAAATGATGGTGTTCATACAGACCTTCTCAATGTGTGACAGCCTCAATGAAAGTGAATAAACTGAACCCAGTACATGCGATTTGTTTTACTATATTACTTATTGTTCTATAGTTCGCGTTACTTTTTGGTAGGGGTGATAAGACTTTCGGATCACCCAGTATAGTAACCATTTCTATCTGCAGTAGACCAGTATAGAAAATGATGGTGTTCATAGAGACCTTCCCAATGTGTGACAGCCTCAATGAAAGTGAATAAACTGAATCCAGTACATGTGATTTGTTTTACTATGTTACTTATTGTTGTATTGTTCACATTTCTTTTTGGTGGGGGTGACAAGACTTTCGGATCACCCAGTATAGTAACCATTCCTCTCTGCAGTAGACCAGTATAGAAAATGATGGTGTTCATAGAGACCTTCTCAATGTGTGACAGCCTCAATGAAAGTGAATAAACTGAATCCAGTACATGTGATTTGTTTTACTATATTACTTATTGTTGTATTGTTCACATTACTTTTTGGTGGGGGTTTCAAGACTCTCGGATCACCCAGTATAGTAACCATTTCTCTCTGCAGTAGACCAGTATAGAAAATGATGGTGTTCATAGAGACCTTCTCAATGTGTGACAGCCTCAATGAAAGTGAATAAACTGAATCCAGTACATGTGATTTGTTTTACCATGTTACTTATTGTTGTATTGTTCACATTACTTTTTGGTGGGGGTGACATGACTTTCGGATCACCCAGTATAGTAACGATTTCTCTCTGCAGTAGACCAGTATAGAAAATGATGGTGTTCATACAGACCTTCTCAATGTGTGACAGCCTCAATGAAAGTGAATAAACTGAATCCAGTACATGTGATTTGTGTTACCATGTTACTTATTGTTGTATTGTTCCCATTACTTTTTGGTGGGGGTGACAAGACTTTCGGATCACCCAGTATAGTAACCATTTCTCTCTGCAGTAGACCAGTATAGAAAATGATGGTGTTCATACAGACCTTCTCAATGTGTGACAGCCTCAATGAAAGTGAATAAACTGAATCCAGTACATGTGATTTGTGTTACCATGTTACTTATTGTTGTATTGTTCACATTACTTTTTGGTGGGGGTGACAAGACTTTCGGATCACCCAGTACAGTAACGATTTCTCTCTGCAGTAGACCAGTATAGAAAATGATGGTGTTCATAGAGACCTTCTCAATGTGTGACAGCCTCAATGAAAGTGAATAAACCGAATCCAGTACATGTGATTTGTATTACTATATTACTTCTTGTTCTATTGTTCGCATTACATTTTGGTAGGAGTGACAAGACTTTCGGATCCCCCAGTATAGTAACCATTTCTCTCTGCAGTAGACCAGTATAGAAAATGATGGTGTTCATACAGACCTTCTCAATGTGTGACAGCCTCAATGAAAGTGAATAAACTGAACCCAGTACATGCGATTTGTTTTACTATATTACTTATTGTTCTATAGTTCGCATTACTTTTTGGTAGGGGTGATAAGACTTTCGGATCACCCAGTATAGTAACCATTTCTCTCTGCAGTAGACCAGTATAGAAAATGATGGTGTTCATAGAGACCTTCCCAATGTGTGACAGCCTCAATGAAAGTGAATAAACTGAATCCAGTACATGTGATTTGTTTTACTATGTTACTTATTGTTGTATTGTTCACATTTCTTTTTGGTGGGGGTGACAAGACTTTCGGATCACCCAGTATAGTAACCATTCCTCTCTGCAGTAGACCAGTATAGAAAATGATGGTGTTCATACAGACCTTCTCAATGTGTGACAGCCTCAATGAAAGTGAATAAACTGAATCCAGTACATGTGATTTGTTTTACTATATTACTTATTGTTGTATTGTTCACATTACTTTTTGGTGGGGGTGACATGACTTTCGGATCACCCAGTATAGTAACGATTTCTCTCTGCAGTAGACCAGTATAGAAAATGATGGTGTTCATACAGACCTTCTCAATGTGTGACAGCCTCAATGAAAGTGAATAAACTGAATCCAGTACATGTGATTTGTGTTACCATGTTACTTATTGTTGTATTGTTCACATTACTTTTTGGTGGGGGTGACAAGACTTTCGGATCACCCAGTACAGTAACGATTTCTCTCTGCAGTAGACCAGTATAGAAAATGATGGTGTTCATAGAGACCTTCTCAATGTGTGACAGCCTCAATGAAAGTGAATAAACCGAATCCAGTACATGTGATTTGTATTACTATATTACTTATTGTTCTATTGTTCGCATTACATTTTGGTAGGAGTGACAAGACTTTCGGATCCCCCAGTATAGTAACCATTTCTCTCTGCAGTAGACCAGTATAGAAAATGATGTTGTTCATACAGACCTTCTCAATGTGTGACAGCCTCAATGAAAGTGAATAAACTGAATCCAGTACATGTGATTTGTATTACTATATTATTTCTTCTTCTATTGTTCGCATTACTTTTTGGTAGGGGTGACAAGACTTTCGGATCATCCAGTATAGTAACCATTTCTCTCTGCAGTAGACCAGTATAGAAAATGATGGTGTTCATACAGACCTTCTCAATGTGTGACAGCCTCAATGAAAGGGAATAAACTGAATCCAGTACATGTGATTTGTATTACTATATTACTTATTGTTGTATTGTTCACATTACTTTTTGGTGGGGGTGACAAGACTTTCGGATCACCCAGTACAGTAACGATTTCTCTCTGCAGTAGACCAGTATAGAAAATGATGGTGTTCATAGAGACCTTCTCAATGTGTGACAGCCTCAATGTAAGTGAATAAACTGAATCCAGTACATGTGATTTGTGTTACCATGTTACTTATTGTTGTATTGTTCACATTACATTTTGGTAGGAGTGACAAGACTTTCGGATCCCCCAGTATAGTAACCATTTCTCTCTGCAGTAGACCAGTATAGAAAATGATGTTGTTCATACAGACCTTCTCAATGTGTGACAGCCTCAATGAAAGTGAATAAACTGAATCCAGTACATGTGATTTGTATTACTATATTATTTCTTCTTCTATTGTTCGCATTACTTTTTGGTAGGGGTGACAAGACTTTCGGATCATCCAGTATAGTAACCATTTCTCTCTGCAGTAGACCAGTATAGAAAATGATGGTGTTCATACAGACCTTCTCAATGTGTGACAGCCTCAATGAAAGGGAATAAACTGAATCCAGTACATGTGATTTGTATTACTATATTACTTATTGTTGTATTGTTCACATTACTCTTTGGTAGGGGTGACAAGACTTTCGGATCACCCAGCATAGTAACCATTTCTCTCTGCAGTAGACCAGTATAGAAAATGATGGTGTTCATACAGACCTTCTCAATGTGTGACAGCCTCAATGAAAGTGAATAAACTGAATCCAGTACATGTGATTTGTTTTACTATATTACTTATTGTTGTATTGTTCACATTACTTTTTGGTGGGGGTGACAAGACTCTCGGATCACCCAGTATAGTAACCATTTCTCTCTGCAGTAGACGAGTATAGAAAATGATGGTGTTCATAGAGACCTTCTCAATGTGTGACAGCCTCAATGAATGTGAATAAACTGAATCCAGTACATGTGATTTGTATTACTATATTACTTCTTGTTCTATTGTTCGCATTACATTTTGGTAGGGGTGACAAGACTTTCGGATCCCCCAGTATAGTAACCATTTCTCTCTGCAGTAGACCAGTATAGAAAATGATGTTGTTCATACAGACCTTCTCAATGTGTGACAGCCTCAATGAAAGTGAATAAACTGAATCCAGTACATGTGATTTGTATTACTATATTATTTCTTCTTCTATTGTTCGCATTACTTTTTGGTAGGGGTGACAAGACTTTCGGATCATCCAGTATAGTAACCATTTCTCTCTGCAGTAGACCAGTATAGAAAATGATGGTGTTCATACAGACCTTCTCAATGTGTGACAGCCTCAATGAAAGGGAATAAACTGAATCCAGTACATGTGATTTGTATTACTATATTACTTATTGTTGTATTGTTCGCATTACATTTTGGTAGGGGTGACATGACTTTCGGATCCCCCAGTATAGTAACCATTTCTCTCTGCAGTAGACCAGTATAGAAAATGATGTTATTCATACAGACCTTCTCAATGTGTGACAGCCTCAATGAAAGTGAATAAACTGAATCCAGTACATGTGATTTGTATTACTATATTATTTCTTCTTCTATTGTTCACATTACTTTTTGGTAGGGGTGACAAGTCTTTCGGATCATCCAGTATAGTAACCATTTCTCTCTGCAGTAGACCAGTATAGAAAATGATGGTGTTCATACAGACCTTCTCAATGTGTGACAGCCTCAATGAAAGGGAATAAACTGAATCCAGTACATGTGATTTGTATTACTATATTACTTATTGTTGTATTGTTCACATTACTCTTTGGTAGGGGTGAAAAGACTTTCGGATCACCCAGTATAGTAACCATTTCTCTCTGCAGTAGACCAGTATAGAAAATGATGGTGTTCATACAGACCTTCTCAATGTGTGACAGCCTCAATGAAAGGGAATAAACTGAATCCAGTACATGTGATTTGTATTACTATATTACTTATTGTTCTATTGTTCGCATTACATTTTGGTAGGAGTGACAAGACTTTCGGCTCCCCCAGTATAGTAACCATTTCTCTCTGCAGTAGACCAGTATAGAAAATGATGGTGTTCATACAGACCTTCTCAATGTGTGACAGCCTCAATGAAAGGGAATAAACTGAATCCAGTACATGTGATTTGTATTACTATATTACTTATTGTTCTATTGTTCGCATTACATTTTGGTAGGAGTGACAAGACTTTCGGCTCCCCCAGTATAGTAACCATTTCTCTCTGCAGTAGACCAGTATAGAAAATGATGTTGTTCATACAGACCTTCTCAATGTGTGACAGCCTCAATGAAAGTGAATAAACTGAATCCAGTACATGTGATTTGTATTACTATATTATTTCTTCTTCTATTGTTCGCATTACTTTTTGGTAGGGGTGACAAGACTTTCGGATCATCCAGTATAGTAACCATTTCTCTCTGCAGTAGACCAGTATAGAAAATGATGGTGTTCATACAGACCTTCTCAATGTGTGACAGCCTCAATGAAAGGGAATAAACTGAATCCAGTACATGTGATTTGTATTACTATATTACTTATTGTTGTATTGTTCACATTACTTTTTGGTGGGGGTGACAAGACTTTCGGATCACCCAGTACAGTAACGATTTCTCTCTGCAGTAGACCAGTATAGAAAATGATGGTGTTCATAGAGACCTTCTCAATGTGTGACAGCCTCAATGAAAGTGAATAAACTGAATCCAGTACATGTGATTTGTGTTACCATGTTACTTATTGTTGTATTGTTCACATTACATTTTGGTAGGAGTGACAAGACTTTCGGATCCCCCAGTATAGTAACCATTTCTCTCTGCAGTAGACCAGTATAGAAAATGATGTTGTTCATACAGACCTTCTCAATGTGTGACAGCCTCAATGAAAGTGAATAAACTGAATCCAGTACATGTGATTTGTATTACTATATTATTTCTTCTTCTATTGTTCGCATTACTTTTTGGTAGGGGTGACAAGACTTTCGGATCATCCAGTATAGTAACCATTTCTCTCTGCAGTAGACCAGTATAGAAAATGATGGTGTTCATACAGACCTTCTCAATGTGTGACAGCCTCAATGAAAGGGAATAAACTGAATCCAGTACATGTGATTTGTATTACTATATTACTTATTGTTGTATTGTTCGCATTACATTTTGGTAGGGGTGACATGACTTTCGGATCCCCCAGTATAGTAACCATTTCTCTCTGCAGTAGACCAGTATAGAAAATGATGTTATTCATACAGACCTTCTCAATGTGTGACAGCCTCAATGAAAGTGAATAAACTGAATCCAGTACATGTGATTTGTATTACTATATTATTTCTTCTTCTATTGTTCACATTACTTTTTGGTAGGGGTGACAAGTCTTTCGGATCATCCAGTATAGTAACCATTTCTCTCTGCAGTAGACCAGTATAGAAAATGATGGTGTTCATACAGACCTTCTCAATGTGTGACAGCCTCAATGAAAGGGAATAAACTGAATCCAGTACATGTGATTTGTATTACTATATTACTTATTGTTGTATTGTTCACATTACTCTTTGGTAGGGGTGAAAAGACTTTCGGATCACCCAGTATAGTAACCATTTCTCTCTGCAGTAGACCAGTATAGAAAATGATGGTGTTCATACAGACCTTCTCAATGTGTGACAGCCTCAATGAAAGGGAATAAACTGAATCCAGTACATGTGATTTGTATTACTATATTACTTATTGTTCTATTGTTCGCATTACATTTTGGTAGGAGTGACAAGACTTTCGGATCCCCCAGTATAGTAACCATTTCTCTCTGCAGTAGACCAGTATAGAAAATGATGTTGTTCATACAGACCTTCTCAATGTGTGACAGCCTCAATGAATGTGAATAAACTGAATCCAGTACATGTGATTTGTATTACTATATTATTTCTTCTTCTATTGTTCGCATTACTTTTTGGTAGGGGTGACAAGACTTTCGGATCATCCAGTATAGTAACCATTTCTCTCTGCAGTAGACCAGTATAGAAAATGATGGTGTTCATACAGACCTTCTCAATGTGTGACAGCCTCAATGAAAGGGAATAAACTGAATCCAGTACATGTGATTTGTATTACTATATTACTTATTGTTGTATTGTTCACATTACTTTTTGGTGGGGGTGACAAGACTTTCGGATCACCCAGTACAGTAACGATTTCTCTCTGCAGTAGACCAGTATAGAAAATGATGGTGTTCATAGAGACCTTCTCAATGTGTGACAGCCTCAATGAAAGTGAATAAACTGAATCCAGTACATGTGATTTGTGTTACCATGTTACTTATTGTTGTATTGTTCACATTACATTTTGGTAGGAGTGACAAGACTTTCGGATCCCCCAGTATAGTAACCATTTCTCTCTGCAGTAGACCAGTATAGAAAATGATGTTGTTCATACAGACCTTCTCAATGTGTGACAGCCTCAATGAAAGTGAATAAACTGAATCCAGTACATGTGATTTGTATTACTATATTATTTCTTCTTCTATTGTTCGCATTACTTTTTGGTAGGGGTGACAAGACTTTCGGATCATCCAGTATAGTAACCATTTCTCTCTGCAGTAGACCAGTATAGAAAATGATGGTGTTCATACAGACCTTCTCAATGTGTGACAGCCTCAATGAAAGGGAATAAACTGAATCCAGTACATGTGATTTGTATTACTATATTACTTATTGTTGTATTGTTCACATTACTCTTTGGTAGGGGTGACAAGACTTTCGGATCACCCAGCATAGTAACCATTTCTCTCTGCAGTAGACCAGTATAGAAAATGATGGTGTTCATACAGACCTTCTCAATGTGTGACAGCCTCAATGAAAGTGAATAAACTGAATCCAGTACATGTGATTTGTTTTACTATATTACTTATTGTTGTATTGTTCACATTACTTTTTGGTGGGGGTGACAAGACTCTCGGATCACCCAGTATAGTAACCATTTCTCTCTGCAGTAGACGAGTATAGAAAATGATGGTGTTCATAGAGACCTTCTCAATGTGTGACAGCCTCAATGAATGTGAATAAACTGAATCCAGTACATGTGATTTGTATTACTATATTACTTCTTGTTCTATTGTTCGCATTACATTTTGGTAGGGGTGACAATACTTTCGGATCCCCCAGTATAGTAACCATTTCTCTCTGCAGTAGACCAGTATAGAAAATGATGTTGTTCATACAGACCTTCTCAATGTGTGACAGCCTCAATGAAAGTGAATAAACTGAATCCAGTACATGTGATTTGTATTACTATATTATTTCTTCTTCTATTGTTCGCATTACTTTTTGGTAGGGGTGACAAGACTTTCGGATCATCCAGTATAGTAACCATTTCTCTCTGCAGTAGACCAGTATAGAAAATGATGGTGTTCATACAGACCTTCTCAATGTGTGACAGCCTCAATGAAAGGGAATAAACTGAATCCAGTACATGTGATTTGTATTACTATATTACTTATTGTTGTATTGTTCGCATTACATTTTGGTAGGGGTGACATGACTTTCGGATCCCCCAGTATAGTAACCATTTCTCTCTGCAGTAGACCAGTATAGAAAATGATGTTATTCATACAGACCTTCTCAATGTGTGACAGCCTCAATGAAAGTGAATAAACTGAATCCAGTACATGTGATTTGTATTACTATATTATTTCTTCTTCTATTGTTCACATTACTTTTTGGTAGGGGTGACAAGTCTTTCGGATCATCCAGTATAGTAACCATTTCTCTCTGCAGTAGACCAGTATAGAAAATGATGGTGTTCATACAGACCTTCTCAATGTGTGACAGCCTCAATGAAAGGGAATAAACTGAATCCAGTACATGTGATTTGTATTACTATATTACTTATTGTTGTATTGTTCACATTACTCTTTGGTAGGGGTGAAAAGACTTTCGGATCACCCAGTATAGTAACCTTTTCTCTCTGCAGTAGACCAGTATAGAAAATGATGGTGTTCATACAGACCTTCTCAATGTGTGACAGCCTCAATGAAAGGGAATAAACTGAATCCAGTACATGTGATTTGTATTACTATATTACTTCTTGTTCTATTGTTCGCATTACTTTTTGGTAGGGGTGACAAGACTTTTGGATCACCCAGTATAGAAACCATTTCTCTCTGCAGTAGACCAGTATAGAAAATGATGCTGTTCATACAGACCTTCTCAATGTGTGACAGCCTCAATGAAAGTGAATAAACTGAATCCAGTACATGTGATTTGTATTACTATATTACTTCTTGTTCTATTGTTCACATTACTTTTTGGTAGGGGTGACAAGACTTTCGGATCACCCAGAATAGAAACCATTTCTCTCTGCAGTAGACTAGTATAGAAAATGATGGTGTTCATAGAGACCTTCTCAATGTGTGACAGCCTCAATGAAAGTGAATAAACTGAATCCAGTACATGTGATTTGTATTACTATATTACTTCTTGTTCTATTGTTCGCATTACTTTTTGGTAGGGGTGACAAGACTTTCGGATCACCCAGTATAGAAACCATTTCTCTCTGCAGTAGACCAGTATAGAAAATGATGGTGTTCATACAGACCTTCTCAATGTGTGACAGCCTCAATGAAAGTGAATAAACTGAATCCAGTACATGTGATTTGTATTACTATATTACTTCTTGTTCTATTGTTCGCATTACTTTTTGGTAGGGGTGACAAGACTTTCGGATCACCCAGTATAGTAACCATTTCTCTCTGCAGTAGACCAGTATAGAAAATGATGGTGTTCCTAGAGACCTTCTCGATGTGTGACAGCCTCAATGAAAGTGAATAAACTGAATCCAGTACATGTGATTTGTATTACTATATTACTTCTTGTTCTATTGTTCTCATTACAAGACTTTCGGATCACCCAGTATAGTAACCATTTCTCTCTGCAGTAGACCAGTATAGAAAATTATGGTGTTCATACAGACCTTCTCAATGTGTGACAGCTGCAATGAAAGTGAATAAACTGAATTCAGGACATGTGTTTTGTATTACTTGTTCTATTGTTCTCCTTACTTTTTCATAGGGGTGGTGAGAAGACTTTCGGGTCACCCTATACATCTAAAATTAACTGTCTTGTCACACCTATATCATATAATTTTCTCTTTCCATGCTCTGTGGAGGTATTGCCAAGGAGAGAGTTTCACCTGAACGATACTAGAATACCCACCAGCTAAAGGACGTCGTTCGGAGAGCCTTTGTAGCAATCAACAAAGCACAGCTTCGTAAAATATCACACAGGACATGCCGCCGCTTCATTTTGTGCCACGAAAATGATGGTGTTCATCCAGACCTTCTCGATGTGTGACAGCGTCAATGAAAGTAAAGTGTTAATAAAGTAATAAAATAAAGTACAAGTTTGTTTCGTATCAACTCAAATGATATTTCAAGTGTTCCTTTGGTCACTATCTCAGATTTTGAAGAAATTTCAGTAGATTATACCCATCCTAAAGCAACGAAAAATCTGAAAATTTTATCTTTATTTGACCCAAAGTTCAGAGATGATGGTCTTTTGAAATTTGATTGTATTTTTACGTTTCGAGTTAGCAGCATAATTTGTCAAATCTGGCACAGTTGTGGTGTTGTTAGGGCCAGAAATAAAGACACAGAAGAAGAATTGAGTTAAACAAATATATTAACAGAAACAGTAATACAAACATATACAAAAGAGAGTGTTACAGCAAGAATGTTCAGTCCGATTGTCAGAGCTGACTGCTGGAAACTTCACTCCGCAAAAGGCAGTACCTGCTCATATTTATAGATGGGAGAGTTCATGCGTGCGTGGGTAAATTACCATAACACCTTCACAGAAATTAAGACAGAAATCTGAGTAACTTTCGCGCTCAGAGTTTTCGGTTACCTCTCGCGCAATGCCCGCTGCTGTGTCCGTAAAATCCTTCAGAGAATCTTAGAATTTACCTATTCTGGCGAAGAGTCGATTTACGTGGCTGCCTTAGGGTTTTAAAAGACGGCTGTGGCCTTGTTAGGGTCATAAATAAAGACACAAGAGAGGAATTGAGTGAAACAAATATATTAACAGAAACAGTAATACAAACATATACAAACGAGAGTGTTACAGCAAGAATGTTCGGTCCGACTGTCAGAGCTGACTGCTGGAAAATGTCACTCTCCAAAAAGGAAGTACCTGCTCCTATTTATAGCTAGGAGAATCTATGCGTGCGTGGGTAAATTACCATAATAGGCAAGTAATAATAATTCTCAAGTGATATCTAGCTGACCTTTAGTTTCTCTCTAGTCGTCGTCGTCGGCATCCGTCCGTCTCGAGAGACGATGTAGTAGCGCGGTGCTCTACGAGCCTGTGCGGGATATATGGAGAACTAGGGATGCCCAGACGTCTAGTTCCCCCTCTCGGCCTTGCTAGCAGAGTCGAAAGGAGAGGATAAACCACTGTATTGGTTTATCCTCTGCAGGAGTTGCCGGAAGGTAGCACAAAGTGCCGTCCATCCGCCTTCGGGGCTCCACTTCGGGTTTGAATTCAGAGTTGTCCTTCTCCTAGACCAGTTGCCATCCAAGGCTATAAAACCCAGTCTGTCCTGCTATTTACCCATAGCTGGAGGGAGAAGAAGAGGATTCACACCTTACCCATGGGTATTAGTACGTAAGTGAATGTAATGGATTCGACTGGAATTCGAACTCGGCCAACCGATTCCTCAATCCAAGCCGTTATCCATTACTCCACCGTGTCTCTCTAGTATAATACATACAAAAGTTATTTCTGGTTTCATTGAATTTTATCATTGTAATTTTATAGATCTGTGATGACGTGCTCTACTCGTCCGTCAGTGCTTGATCTGTTGATATCCAGGATGGTTTGTATGTGTATATACTCGGCTAGCTCCGTTCACAGGTTTGTCCACTTGATCAAATTCAACAAAAAATAACGACAATTGCTTTTCAAGACTCTCTGGTTGGGAAATAGCAACAATACGAATTTTCCCTTAGCCGTGTATGTTTTCCTTCGGCTGAACTGCTATCTACCTTTCGCTGGCTCCTTCCTCACTGGTCGCTGGGCGCACTCGCTTACTAACTTCATGCCTCTCTATGCTTATATGGATACTGGCTGGGTCCGACCACCTCTATCCGTCCCTTTGTGTTCCGAAAGAAGAGACAACCCATTCGGCTATTTGGGTGGCCGGCTTCTTCGAAGGACTAATTTTATGATTATCTAAAATCATTGATAATATTTTATGTTTGCCAATTCAAAGGCGGGCTGGAAATAGAAATCCTGAAAACTCTGACACAAAGATGGACTGAAAACGAATTCCGTAAGAAACTCAGATAAGTTAGTGGACTTAAAAATGAAAATAAATTTATCTACTTATCTCCTAAGTATGTGTTAAAAATCGTATTGTTATAAACACTTCAAGATATGGAAATTGTTATTTAGTCAATTTTGTTGGGATTTTTTGCCACTCATAGAAAAAAAATTAGTAAAAATATAAACAGTAAAAAAATTTTTAAAAGACAAAAATCAGTAAAATAAAAACTAAAAAGAGACAAAAATCAGTAAGATAAAAACTAAAAAGAGACAAAAATCAGTAAAATAAAACTAAAAAGAGACAAAAATCAGTAAAAGAAAAACTAAAAAAGAGACAAAAATAAGTAAAATAAAACTAAAAAGAGACAAAAATCAGTAAAATAAAAACTAAAAAAAGACAGAAATCAGGAAAAAAATTTTTAAAGACAAAAACCAGTAAAATAAAAACTAAAAAAGACAAAAATCAGTAAAATAAAAAGAGACAAAAATCAGTAAAATATAAACTAAAAAGAGACAAAAATCAGTAAAATAAAACTAAAAAGAGACAAAAATCAATAAAATAAAAACTAAAAAAAGACAGAAATCAGGAAAAACATTTTTAAAGACAAAAACCAGTAAAATAAAAACTAAAAAAGACAAAAATCAGTAAAATAAAAAAAGACAAAAATCAGTAAAATAAAACTAAAAAGAGACAAAAATCAGTAAAATAAAAACTAAAAAGAGACAAAAATCAGTAAAATAAAACTAAAAAGAGACAAAAATAAGTAAAATAAAACTAAAAAGAGACAAAAATCAGTAAAATATAAACTAAAAAGAGACAAAAATCAGTAAAATAAAAACTAAAAAGAGACAAAAATTAGTAAAATAAAAACTAAAAAGAGACAAAAATAAGTAAAATAAAACTAAAAAGAGACAAAAATCAGTAAAATAAAAACTAAAAAGAGACAAAAATAAGTAAAATAAAACTAAAAAGAGACAAAAATCAGTAAAATAAAAACTAAAAAAAGACAGAAATCAGGAAAAAAATTTTTAAAGACAAAAACCAGTAAAATAAAAACTAAAAAAGACAAAAATCAGTAAAATAAAAAGAGACAAAAATCAGTAAAATATAAACTAAAAAGAGACAAAAATCAGTAAAAAAAAAACTAAAAAGAGACAATAATCAGTAAAATAAAAACTAAAAAGAGACAAAAATAAGTAAAATAAAACTAAAAAGAGACAAAAATCAGTAAAATAAAAAAAGACAAAAATCAGTAAAAAAATTTTTAAAGACAAAAACCAGTAAAATAAAAACAGTAAAAAAATTAAAAAAAGACAAAAATCAGTAAAATAAAAACTAAAAAAAGACAAAAACCAGTAAAATAAAAACTAAAAAAGACAAAAATCAGTAAAATAAAAAAAGACAAAAATCAGTAAAATAAAACTAAAAAGAGACAAAAATCAGTAAAATAAAAACTAAAAAGAGACAAAAATCAGTAAAATAAAACTAAAAAGAGACAAAAATAAGTAAAATAAAACTAAAAAGAGACAAAAATCAGTAAAATATAAACTAAAAAGAGACAAAAATCAGTAAAATAAAAACTAAAAAGAGACAAAAATTAGTAAAATAAAAACTAAAAAGAGACAAAAATAAGTAAAATAAAACTAAAAAGAGACAAAAATCAGTAAAATAAAAACTAAAAAGAGACAAAAATCAGTAAAATAAAAACTAAAAAAAGACAGAAATCAGGAAAAAAATTTTTAAAGACAAAAACCAGTAAAATAAAAACTAAAAAAGACAAAAATCAGTAAAATAAAAAGAGACAAAAATCAGTAAAATATAAACTAAAAAGAGACAAAAATCAGTAAAAAAAAAACTAAAAAGAGACAATAATCAGTAAAATAAAAACTAAAAAGAGACAAAAATAAGTAAAATAAAACTAAAAAGAGACAAAAATCAGTAAAATAAAAAAAGACAAAAATCAGTAAAAAAATTTTTAAAGACAAAAACCAGTAAAATAAAAACAGTAAAAAAATTAAAAAAAGACAAAAATCAGTAAAATAAAAACTAAAAAAAGACAAAAATCAGTAAAATAAAAACTGTAAAAAATTAAAAAAAAACAAAAATCAATAAAATAAAAACAGTAAAATTTTTTTAAAAGGCAACTATCAGTAAAAAGGCAAACTATCAGTAAAATAAAAGCAATACACTTGATTATAATCATTTGATATATTGTCTTACATAAAACATTAAAACACTGACTATATCCTCTCTAGAGAGTATCTCATTCATTCTGCTTTAGAAGAGTTAGATCAGAACAAAAATGGAGTATTGCCTGTGCGAGATCTGTCCAATCTTCACTTTCCAGCCTTGACAGCATTTAAAAGCGTTTACGTGATCTTGCAGCTGATGAATAATTTTTTCCCCTACAACTTCTCGTCCACAGATTTACACTATCGCTATTTCCATGACAAATGTTCTGACGAACTACATTGCCTATTTCCACTACGCTTACGGCTACAACACGTTGAAACACCGGTTCTCATACGATCAGCGAAGTTAAGCACGTCGATCCAGGTCAGTAACTAGATGGGTGACCGCTTGTGCATATCAGGTACTGTAGGCTTGGATGTGCAGGTGGTGTAACGGATAATGTCTTGGAATTGTTAACTCAAACTTCAGTCATGTCCATTTTATTCCCTTACGCGCAAATAGCCCTTGGATAGGGTATGAACCCACCTCTTATCCTTCAAGCTATGGGTTAATTAGTAAGACTTGTATCGCTAAATCATTATTATTTTTTAAAGATTACGTGCTAGAGCTGTCCAATCTTTCCTTTCCGGCCTTGACAGAGTTCAAAAGCATATTGACACAACCTTGAGAGTGATGAATTATCAGCTGTTTTCTCACAGATGAAACGTTCATAGACTCTTGCGAAACTATTTTCGCTATTTTCACGACATATGTTCGAGCGAACTACATCTCTTGGTTCCACCAGTTCAAACCTTCACTGCTAGGACCGGCCATGCCACGTACGCCGAGTCTGCTCAACCTCATTCCCTTCATACTACATCGATAAGCAGAAAGTCCAACTCAGACAACTTCTTTTGCTTTAACTCCCCGATCACTATAATCTTAACCATTGCAAGTCTAGAGTCAACCATTATCTATCCTACATATCCTCGTATTATTCACCTCCTATTACGTTCTTAATGCCTCATTTAGTAACCCTCTACCTTAAGTACCTCTTTGATCTGGGTTCTCATTTGCATGGAACTTTCTTTTCCTCGCTGCAGCCTTGGCTCTTTTAGTTGCAATCTGGTCCTCTGTTGGCAGTGATTTCTTTAAGTGGTATACTGCTGTCGTATGCGATACACAACAATAAACTACAGAAGAACTCAAAATTGATCACTTAAGTATTGCATTAATATTTAAGCTTACCTTTTAAAGGTTCATCGATAATTCTTCTGTCCTCACTTAAAGACAATTTCATGTATACAAGTCCTTACTTTCCGTACAAACAATGATTTTTATTTCATGGGTGACTTTCGCTAGATTTTGCAATTAATTTCGATTATTCCTAAATTTGTTTCTTAGTAATAAAACTTGTGATCGTACAAAAAATCCATAGCAAAAACTTTCGTAAAAAATCGTCGAAAACAATCGCAGTAATGAAAACTTGGGAATGCAACATTTCTGTAACATGATCTATTGAAAGTTAGAGATTTGTGTCCCCTTAAAGTGAGACACTGATATTCGCATATATATATATATATATATATATATATATATATATATATATATATATATATATATATATATATATATACAGGATATACAAAATGAAAGAGTAAATTTTGAAAATTTAATAAAAGCATATTTATAATTCCTGAATTATATAACTCTTAATACTTATATCTGAGTTGGGTCAGGTGTAAAAAATGAAAACTACTCAGAGTTTCATGCCTGAAGATTGGATTACCTGTTGCAAAACTCCGAGTAGTATTATCGACGTGTAGGATATTATCTATCTATCTATCTATCTATCTATCTATCTATCTATCTATCACTCTGTCTGTCTGTCTGTCTGTCTGTCTGTCTGTCTGTCTCTCTCTCTCTCTCTCTCTCTCTCTCTCTATATATATATATATATATATATATATATATATATATATATATATACAGATAGATACATACATAAGTATGAACAGACTAAAGTATATATGCAGAGACTGGGATAGATAGAAAGCAAATTCAATAGGCACACACACACGTACACACACACACACAGACAGACACGTACACACACATACATACATATATATATATATATATATATATATATATATATATATATATATATATATATATATATATATATTAAAGAGTTATTGTTAAAAGTTAAATTAGACCAGGAAACAGTAGTATTAAAAAGTGCTTAATACCTGTATAAAGAAAAAACATAAAATAAAAACAGAAATAAAAATTTGTCATGCAGAGCTTTTAAATTGAAAAAAAATAGATCAACCGATCACGCTACCTTGGTTTCAGCCTTTCGGTATCTTCAAACGATCCGATCCGGACTAATTTTATATATATATATATATATATATATATATATATGTGTGTGTGTGTGTGTGTGTGTGTGAGATAATATTAAGAAAAATAGAAATATATCTTTTGCAAGATTAACGATATAAAATGTAACGAATAGAGATTGCGCAATAAGGAATGTGTGTTTCTAATTCATTCTTTTATTCTGTTATCTGTTTATTCCTCTTCCATTTCTCTTTCATTTCTTTTCTTCCTTCTTCTCACATACCTTTCCTAAAGGTCTTCTGTTTATTTCTATTCTTTCTATTCTTCCTTCTATCGGTCACATTGTCGGCCATCATTACACACACACACACACACACACACACACACACACATATATATATATATATATATATATATATAAATATATATATATTAATCAGCACTGTATGTTGATTTATTTTATACTTCAAGCTATATTCCGATCATGCTTGAAGGACTCTTCAGACGTGAAACCAACGGTCATCATGCGGTGTTTATTCCGTTGCCCACTCTATAGCTATAACCGCTCTATCTCTGTCAACTTAGCACCCTCCCTCCATTAATACAGCAAATTTAACGCACACACGCGCGCACACATATGAATGTGTAATATATATATATATATATATATATATATATATATATATATATATATATATATATATATATATATATATCATTATTATTATTATTACTCCAAGCGTTATTTTTAGTGGATAGCTGTATTTGAGTAGATGGTCTGTTTTTTGAAAAGAGTATTTATTTCGTTTACCGGTTTGCGTACTCGAGAAAAGTTATTAAAGAAAATGTGTCCTCCGGCAGGATTCGAAGCTACGTCCCCCTTAGCAGGAGAATCATCGTCTGATCCAGCGTCCTTTGACCGCATGGCGATGAAGACTTTTACAATTAGGCAACAATGTATTTTCCATTACGATATATACTGGACGTCCGATTGCTTCAAGCCGGGATCGAAATCCGACCGATTTGACATCAGTCCTAGGCTATCGTCGCACGGAAGGTAATTTTTAACGTTTTTCTACGCGAAAAACGCAAATGGCTCGGAAAAACTCAATTCGTACTTGAAGAATAATGCATTATATATATATATATATATATACCATAATTAATTCATCGGGTCCAGAAGAAACCTTAACAGAATGCAGAAAGCACTGCATTTTTCGCCCTATATTTGGGACACCACTACCGAGAATTGAAACACGAATTACGATAGGAGGCAAACGCCATGCCAACTGTACCAACGGTCCTCAGTGACGAAGAGGTAACGAATTAGACGCGATATAGCGCCGCACGATCACATATTCCAGGTTTCCCTTACCCATAGGACCTCTTCGTCACCGAGGCCCGTTGGTACAGTTGGTATGGCGTTTTCCTCCTATCGTAACCGTTCGGGTTTCAAATCTCGGTAGTGGATGCGCACTGCTGATGAGTCCCGTCCGGTGCTTTCTGCATTTTGTTGAGGTTTCTTCTAGACTCGATGAATTACTTAATTATGATTATTTCAAATACTCCTAATTATTTCAATCTCTCTATCTATCTATCTATCTATATATATATATATATGTGTGTCTGTGTGTGTTATTTTCAACAGTTTAAAGCTAGGTTTCTTTTATCTATCGATCTCTCTTTAAACTCTCTTATTAGATTTTCACAAGATACTTCAATAATTGCGGCCTTGTGCCAGACAATGTTAAAAAGTTCCTTTCTATCAGCTTGTATGCTCCTGCGCCGTCATAAACTTAAAATTATATCTGACTCAAAGGTATAAAAAATGTACGCGCGTTGTAGAAATATGATTATTTATAAAGTGTTTATATGTGTTGTCTACTTCTATATGCCGTGTCCATTAAGGACGTGAGCGATCACGGCTCTCTACAACTTCCTGCCTCTTAAAAAATCGTGTCTTTTCGCTACCCTTTTCAAAGTCCCTATAAATGAATTCACCTGTAACTCTCTTGATGAAAAGTTAATTTCATACACATACATATACCGTTATCTTTTCTTTTATGCCACGTATTTCTTCAGTACATGGGCGATCATGGCTCTCCACAACTTCCTGCACTTATTGTCTCTAATCAATGTTGGTCCCTTTACTATGCATCCTAATCCCTGTTCTGCCATCCAAGTCCAGGATGTGACGATAAACTACATCCGGCAGCAAGAGCTCTGATCGGGAGATTGGAGATTCTCAGAAAAGGGGAACCACCTCTTAGCTGCTGTTGTTCTATGACATCATTATATGTTCATATATATATATATATATATATATATATATATATATATATATATATATATGCAAGTTTCATTAAAAACGACAGACAAGGTACTACGGTTAAGTTTTTTATTTAATTTTTCTTGTGTACGAACAAGAGCTTTCTTTGCTGGACAAAGGGTGTGTAAGAACTGTCGAAATGTTTTATTTTTCCGACCGCTTTCGGCTATACCTTTAGCCATTATCAAGGATGTTTTGATTTTTCAGCTTAATTGAGTGTCTGCATTATGTGTATGTCTTAGTGTGTAGTAGTGGTGTTTTAATTTCCAAATACGGTTAGCACGTTGTGGCTTTGTTCGTAGTTAATATTGTTATGGGTAGGCCTTTTCTTTTTTTATTATTAAAGCCTCCATTATTTTTAACCTTTTTTTACCGGTGGAAGCAATTAATATATTTGTGTTTTCTACTAGTATATTTTTAATGGAGTCCGGTAAATTTTTGCGTGTGTTTAAATGTGTTTATACATACATATATATATATATATATATATATATATATATATATATATAAACAAAATACTATGAAAATGTGAATGTGCATTTTTGTATAAGGAAATTACCGGTAATACATATTTATAGTAAATTTAACAACAATACGTGTTTATGTAGTTACCAGAAAGACATATTTATAGTAGGGTTTATAAGAATACATTTTGGAGCAAAACTACTTACGATATATTTTATCTGTAGTTGAAAGCATACAATTGAGTTCAAAATATATTTAGTCGGAACCATAAAATTGTGTTCAAAATATTTAAATTTCGGCATTAAATAACTGTTGTAACCTAGGGAAGGTTACTAAATAGAATAATCGCATGAGGGTTGGTAATGAACGATAATACTTAGGACAAGAACAACACATATAAGATTCGCCATCGGGCGCACCTCGAGGCGGTGTAATGCTTAGCAAGTATGTCTTGCTGGAACAATTACGACTGTCTAGAGAGTTCAATCCTCACTAGGTGCCCCATACTTTCTGCCTTGTGCCACATCTAAGCTACGCTTCGAAAATCACTATAAGATTCGCCAGCTGCTAGAATTAAGTCAAGGGAATTTCATAATTTCTCTAACTGTGGGATATCTACCAACCGCCTCACGCGGTCAGATGTGGCACAAGGCCGAATTTAATGTGGGATATCGGAGCCCGTAGGCTCAGCCAAAAATCCTGGTAGACCCCGTATAAAACGGGGTCGGGTAGCTGTTTCCCGAAACGAGGCTCTGCCCTTCGACATAGGCTCGACTTGGCATACTCTTTGTCCAGAAACAGAGAGTTTGATCAGCACAGCTGGAGACGAATCTCCGACTGCCGACCAACATGCAGTATTTACTACTGGATTTATATGAATGGGGACATACCCATTATCCTCCGTAGGTATGTTACAACAATAACCTACATGACGATATACAAAATCAATCTTTTGCTGTTACTACCAGGTCCACCCTGAACCGGATTGGTAGCACCTGTTAGGGTCTCAGCTAGGGACAAATAGTGAACGCCACAAAAAACGTTTATAGAAAAATGACTGACTATACATTTTTATAGCAAAATTACAATCAATACTACATTTAAAAATACAAGCAATACTTTCATCATTACAAACATTTTTTTACCAGCAACAGATTTTATGATCTGCAAACTCTGTATCTAAAAAATATTATCGTTTACCCTGAAAGTATAAAATTTTGTACAAAATGTTTAGATTTCGTCATTAAATAATCCACAGAGATGCTAATATGCCACTAAGTAAAATCAACCAAATCGCCATCCATTTACACAAAATCGTTTGATAGATGACTGGTTTTCCTTTGACATTCTTGTTGTAAATTTCCCGTGAGTGTTAAATTCTCTAAGTCCTCTTCCCTCATTATATGTCCCAGAAGATTCGACTGTACAAGTGTTGTAGAGTTATTTCCTCAGTGGAAACTGTATTTGGACTAAATTCGGTCCTAAATAGGTTCAACGTACAAAAACGTTAGGAACTTGTTATAATAAGTATTACGCAAAGTAATCTAGTTGTGGTAGCTGACTACTTTCGTATTCCACTCCCGTCGACCCTCACTGACTCCTACTTATATTAGATGGGAGAGTTTCACCATAACAACAAGTGTCATTTTGTACCCACTTTTCTTAAAATTTCCTCATTCGTTACATGTTCGGCCCATGATATTGTCGTCATCTTTCTGTAGAAACACATCTCTGTTACTTCAAGACTCCACTTAATCTTTGAGAAAACTGTCCAGCATTCACGGCCATACAAGAGCATTTTTATATCACATAGCTTTTCAGCATTTGTCTTTGTTACTAATGGAATTTTCCTGTTTCTTTTTACTTTGTTTAGTTTCAAGAAGACATCTTTCGCTCTTCCAACTGGCATTTAGATTTCTGTCACATTTTTCATCGTTTCTCAAAATACTTCCCAGTAAGTTAAATTTCTGCATTTGTTTATACGACAACAATATATATATATATATACCGAAGTTAAGCATCGTAGAGCCAGGTCAGTACTTAGATGGGGGACCGCTTGGGAACACCTGGTACTGTAAGCAGTGTGGCTGTGTGGCTGAGTGGTCTAAGGCGTTGCTTTAGAATCACGAGGCACCGAGTTCGAATCCTGGCTGGAATTAATTTCAGCAGCTATCGGACTCCAAGCACAGGGCACCTTTGGCAAGTGTCTGTTCCATAGCCACGGGTCCACCAAAACCATGTGAGTGAATTTGGGAGAGGAAACTGTGTGGAAGACATCGTTGGCCAAAACTAGCACGATATCACAAAACACCGTGATTGCGAGTTGAGGTGGCCAGCCTTGTTCATTTATGATCACGCTGGGTTCACACCAACGCTCTAAAACTGTTAATTGGCTCTACACACGCCAATAACAGTATAAACTGCAGGTGGGCTCTGTGGGCATTTCCCAGTTGGGAAATTGCAAAAATGCCCGTGCAAATGTTGCAATATGCGCTAGCTAGCTGTGCATTGCAACGGGTGTCCTCGATATCGAGTGGCCAATTATTATATATATATATATATATATATATATATATATATATATATATATATATATATATATATATATATATATATATATATAATATTGTAATATCGAACAGTACCTTTCTGACTCGGCTTTAGATCTCATGATCTCACCAGGGAGGCACGGTGGAGTAATGAATAGCGGCTCGAATTGAGTTCAAATTCCAGTCTAATCCATTACATTCACTTACGTGGTAATACCCTTGAGAAAGGTATGAATTCTCTTCTCCCAACACCAGTTATGTGTAAATAGCAAGACAGACCGGGTTCTATAGCCTTGGATGGCAACTGGTCTATCGCAGAAAGAAATGTCAACCTACTCTGCCTCTGCCTCGTGAGTCATGTATCGAAAGATACATGATCATCTAAGCGTGTATCACGCATCGAACATAACTGACTGATTGACGTGCTAATACCCTTGAGAAGGGTATGAATTCTTTTCTTCTCTCCCAGCTATGAGTAAATAGCTGGACAAAACCAGGTTCTATTGACTTGGATGGCAACTGGTCTACCGCATAAAGAAATGGCAACCTACTGTGGGGAAAAAATCTGCCTCGTGAGTCATATATTGAAGATACATGATCGCCTAAGCGTGTATCACACATGGCACATAAGTGACTGACTGATCTCATCAAGTGGCTTACTGAACAGTTTTTTATCTTTTTTTTTTTTTTGCACACTATTTTTTGCGCAACACCATTCGATATTACCATATTTATAATGTAGCTCTGTTGGACTCCGACTTCTTTATCGGCTATCCAGGATTGAGCTCTTTTATTTGTGTTTATTTTTCAAATATTCATTCATTTATTAACTTGTAAATTTTTACATCGATTTGAAACCTTCTTTTCAGAAGCTTTGGTATTATGACATATACTGTTCTCTTTTCTTTTATGTCCCGTACATGAGCGATCATGGCTCTCCACAACTTCCTGCACTGATTGTCTCTAATCAATGTTGGTCCCTTTACTATGCATCCTAATCCCTGTTCTGCCATTCAAGTCCAGGATGTGATGATAAACTACATCCGGCAGCAAGGGCTCTGATCGGGAGATTGGAGATTCTCAGAAAAGGGGAACCACCTCTTAGCTGCTGTTGTTCTATGACATCATTATATGCTTATATATATATATATATATATATATATATATATATATATATATATATATATATATATATATATTTTAAATAAAAACAGATTTCTTTAAGGTTCCATATAATAAATTATTTCACCACAGCCCTTTTAAAGGACAGTGGATCATCAGATTTATTTCCAAATGTTGAAATGAAAAAATGAAAATAAATTTACACATTTATGACGGGCAATAATAAGGAAACTCACGAAGTGGGGGCAGTGTAGGGGGTAGAGAGACAGCGTTGAGTTAGATGTAACATTTCTATTGTTTCAAATTTAAATTTTCGCTGAATTTATTATATGGAACCTTAAAGCAATCTGTTTTTATTTAAATTATTAGCTCTGATTTACATTGAGCTCTCTGGATTCTATCCTCATTGGGTCTTCCCATACGGATTACCTAGTTTTTCGTAAACTAAATATACATATATATATATATATATATATATATATATATATATATATATATATATATATATATATATATAATACAATTTCAATATATTAATTCATATATATATATATATATATATAATAGTAATATATATATATGTATGTATATATATATCATAGAATTTCAATATATTAATTTTTTTATTTTTTTTCTTATTTTTTTATATATTGTTTATTTTTATATATCTTTGATTCTGAATTATCTCTCTTTCATATAAATGGCTTTGTGTCTGTATTTATTATTAATTTTGTTCAAGAAGTTTTTCTTAATATCGAAACTACCTTCTGATTGCTTACTCTGTATAAAATAAATAGGTAATTCCCTCTCTCTTTTCTCTGCCTCTTTTTTTATCTTCCTTTCGCCTATGACAATCCCTCATATCCACTACTTCCTTGTTTTTATTTGCTCTCATTTTTGCTTTTTTTCTCCCCTTCTTTCTTTCTTTGTCTGACCATTTTATTTCAGTAATTTATCATCCATTGAATTGTTTGAAAAATCCTTATTAATTTTCTTTTAATTTTTAAGGTAAAAATGATCATTAACCTAATGTAATCTTAATTCCTATTGTTATATATATATATATATATATATATATATATATATATATATATATATATATACTAGTGTTATGATTTTTCTGTCATACATCGATTAACTTTTTTTCAAAAGCAATGAAAAAGCCATTAATTTGTTTTGATTTCTTGAAAAATGTCATCCCCACACCTAACATTAGATTTCGCCATAAACGCAATACAGGTAAAAAATCAAAATATTTCAGCTTTAAGTTTCAATTTGTTAATGATGTAATTGGATAGTACTTATATTTTTAACGCATTGACAGTTTATAGCTATAACATAACATACAAACTGTCAAACAAATAATTTTTTTAGAGTGACATTTAAAGAAAAATATAAAGTAAAGTCTTTTTTATGTAATTTTTAACAGAGGTTCATCGTATACAGGAAATCATTTATTTTAAAAAAATTCAAAATATTATAGCCCTTATTTTCATATACATACTTATATATATATATATATATATATATATATATATATATATATATAGGCTAAGAAGAATTTGGTAATCCGTATAGGTAGTCCCAAAAAGGATGAAATCCTGAGAGCTCAATGTAAATCCAGAGCTAATAATTTAAAGGAAAAAACAGACCACTTTAAGGCACCATGTAATAATTTATTAATAATTTATTTCGCCAAGCCCTTTATTAAAGGACAAAGGCTCATCAGACTCCACTTCCAAACGGTGAAACGAAAAATGATAAATGAAAATTGAAAATTGAAATGAACTTATACACTTTTGTCGGGTAGTATTAAGTTTATGTAATTTAATAAAGGGGGTAATGAGTGAGAGACATGATCGAATTCAGACAGGGTTTACTTTAATATTTCTATCTATCATAATTAGTATTAAGGTAGGGGGGTCAGACATTGACCTATTTAATCGGTTAACTTAACGGAAAATATATATATATATATATATATATATATATATATATATATATATATATATATATATATATATATGATAATAAGAATTCGGAGACTTTAATTATCCATTTCGTTTATAATTTTTATTTCATGAACACCGAGATGTTCATCTCATCAGATCGAAAACCTGGTCTGTGAATGGAGAAAGTTCACCAGACGGACACTTTAGCTTGGTAGTGGGGAGGGAAGGTAAGAGAAAGGGGTTGGGTAAAGATAGGGTTAAGAAATTAGTGGTTGGTAGCAGTCGGTTTCCTCAACCAAGATTTTACCCTACACTTTTTGGATTTTAATATTGGCTTGAATGTTACTCTGGCCGATAATGTTTGTTGTATTTATTCAGGATAAATCAGGTCGACTCAAGTTGATTTCGCGGACCAGGTTTCATTCTGATAAGATGAACATCTCGGTGTTCAAGAAATAAAATTATAATCGAAATCGATAATTAAAGTCCCCATCTTCTTATCATCATTATAATGCTCTGTAGTCTACATTGAGTTCTCCCTGTATTTATATCCTCCTTGGAATTATCCCTTCCAGTCACAAACTGGTAAAACGTGTATATATATATATATATATATATATATATATATATATATATATATATATATATATATATATATATATATATATAAAGAGAGACAGACAGACAGACAGACAGACAGATAGAGACAGACAGACAGAGAGATAAATAGATAGATAGAAATTAATTTGAAAAGAAAGAAAGAACGTTAGAACAAAAGAAAGAAGCGATAATGAATTCATTAAAAGAAAGAAAGAAAGAAAGAAAGAAAAAAAGAAAAAAAGAATGAAATGGAACAGGGAATTAAATAGATAGATAGATAGATAGATAGAGAGAGAGAGAGAGAGAGAGAGAGGAATTAATTTGAAAAGAAAGAAAGAACGATAGAACAAAAGAAAGAAGCGATAATGAATTCATTAAAAGAAAGAAAGAAAGAAAGAAAGAAAGAAAGAAAAAAAGAATGAAATGGAACAGGGAATTAAATAGATAGATAGATAGATAAATACATAGATAGATAGATAGAAATTAATTTGAAAAGAAAGAAAGAACGATAGAACAAAAGAAAGAAGTGATAATGAATTAACTAAAACAAAGAAAGAAAGAAAGAAAAAAAGAATGAAATGGAACAGGGAATTAAATAGATAGATAGATAGATAGATAGAGAGAGAGAGAGAGAGAGGAATTAATTTGAATGAAAGAAATAAAGAAATGATAATGAATTAAGTAGAAAAAGACAAACAAACAAGAAAGAAAGAAATGGAAACAGCGAATTAAATAGATAGATAGATAGATAGATAGATAGATAGATAGATGTGAATTAATTGGAAAGGAAGAAAGAAAGAAATGATAATGAATTATTTAAAAAGAAAGAAAGTAAGGTAATGAATTAATCAAAATGAAAGGCAGAAAAAAAAACAAGAAAGAAAAAAATGGAAACAGTAAATGAAGTAGATAGATAAAGGGATAGATAGACTGACAGACAGACAGAGAGTCCGACGAAAATGTTATTTCCAAACATAGGAAAGAATAAGATTGGGTGGGGGAAGTGTAGTTACGCAGTCTGTTGCAAAAAATTCTTGCCAAATTTGCATATTGTTCGGGAAATTTATAAGGGATGGCCATTTGGAATAGGAATTAAAATAATATGCGCAAACAAGCGCGCAGCTGTCAATGCAAATGCACACACATGCATATACACACACGCAAACAGGTACAGGCCAATAGATGCGTTGAATTAAATCCATGAAGCATTCTCATGTGTACATGTACTTGTGTATTGGCGTACGTTTGGGAATGTCAGTGTATGTATTTTTGCGTGCGTATATGTGTCCATATAAGAGGTGCTCTCCTCTGGTATAAATATATCGTTATATATATATATATATATATATATATATATATATATATGAGATTCTCTTCGAAGCTTCAGAAGAGCGAGCAATCCGCCATTCACTCAAGTGTCAGCACCCTAACGATACCGTTGTCGAGTAACATTTCAAGATGAAGCTGACGCCTTGCCTTTTCGGTAAGTAATTCTCGCGAATTTGGCATCCATTTCTGCAGTTCTCTTAAATTGTGCCGTCCTTACTGAGAATATAGGAAGAAGTTACTGACGAATATAAACGGAAGGCCGCAGGACGTAACATGGACCGAAGGAAGGCCGGAGAATATACCGATCGAAACTTTTCATTGAGGACGTTCTCAATCATAAATGACCTGTATATATGCAAAACCTTTATAAGGATGGAAGACAAAGTGACATAATTTTGTAAAGCACCCAGACACAGAAATACACTGCCTTGAATCAGTCCCTCAGGGGCCTTGATAAAGTCCCTCAGAAGGAAAACCGTTCGTTAAGAATACTTCTCCCTCTTGTTTCTTTTTATTCATACATTCATACATACATACATACATACATAAATAAATACATACATATATATATATATATATATATATATATATATATATATATATATATATATATATATATATATAATATTATAAATTAATAGATTTAAAATATGGTTTTACCGCTACACAGTGATAACCAAATTCAGGGGCTTTAGCTTCCATTTCTGAAACATGGTTATCACTGTGTAGCGGTAAAACCATATTTTAAATCTATTAATTTATAATATTAATGCTCTGTAAATTTAAATTTACATAGAGCACTATTGTGTAAAAATAAAAATATCTATAAGAACACCGGATTTTATATCTTACTGTTCTTTCCTTTTTATTTATATATATATATATATATATATATATATATATATATATATGTATGTATGTATGTATGTATTAG
>OZ038503.1:40172945-40200445 GCA_964036315.1 Acanthosepion esculentum
ATATGAACTCAAAATTAGTACGACTGGTGATTTCGTCATCTCCAAATAAAATACGTATATGTAATGTAATAGGTAAAGAGGTAGTGTAGCTGCAGCAAGCGTGGCAAGTGGATAGAAGTAAATACTGTAGACACCGCCAATCAGAAGGAAGTAGCTACATTTTATGAGGTACGCAGTTTTAATTTCTGCAATATCATCTTGTAATATTACCATTTCCTCAATATATAAACAAGTTTTAAAATTAATTTATAAATTTCTTTTTCAGTTTTAATCCTCGTTGCCATCAGTCAGTGTTTGGCAAAATTCCATAGTACGTATATATATTATTGTTATAATGCCTTCTATCTACCTATCTATGAGTGCCTGTTCATATCTATCTATCTATCTATGAGTGCCTGTTCATATCTATCTATCTATCTATCTATCTATCTATCTATCTATCTATCTATCTATCTATCTTAATCTTTCCTTATGTTATATATTATATGTTGGTATATCTCAGACTATCTATCTATCTATCTATCTATCTATCTATCTATCTATCTATCTATCACGGTAGTTTCATATCTATCTATCTATCTATCTATCTATCTATCTCAGTCTGTTCATATCTATCTATCTATCTATCTATCTATCTATCTATCTATCTATCTATCTATCTATCTATCTATGCTCATATAAACGATTAATATCTTTTATATTGCTTTTGTAGGCTCCGATGGATTGGACAGCTGCCAGTAAGTACCTCACTTTTAGATTTTTTCATCATTTTGTCCACGTCCTTTTCTAATGTATATGCGCGTGCATACGCACACATACATACGCACACATACACATACACAGGGTCATTTATTATAGTAGGCACTAACGTTTTGCATCTACTGAAAATTTCTTTGGGGATTCTGTATTCAGCATATGTTTTCTACTACACCGTTCCCTGCGATAGATATTGTAGTAGTTGTTACAGTGGACTATGTCTGCAGCACATTCAGGCTTTTGTTGGAATTTTCTTCTGGGGGCAAAATTTTCAATGTAATGTATTCAGAGATGGAGGGGGCGGCACTTTTGGAGATTCTTTATCTGAAGTTTGGTTTGGTTTGTTTTGTTTTTGTTTGAGTTATAAACCTCAATGGATTATTTAATGCCGACAAAATCTTTATTGCTGGTAATGTTTTTCTTCAAAAATCTATTTCTGGGAATATTTTTCCTTGAAGAAATCTATAGCTGGTCATATTTTTTCGAAAGAATGTATAGCTGTTTGTATTGCTGTTATCTTTTTTTAGAAATATTGCTGATAATAATCTTTCCTTCAAAAATTATTGCTGGTAATAATTTTGTTTTAATTACAAACTATTTCTGGCATTAAAACCTATTTTTACACAAGTTTGGGTGTGAACTATTTGCCCATAGCTGGGACTCTAACAGGTGCTACCAACTCGGGTCAGGGTGGACCTGGGAAAACCAGCAATTAAGAGGCGGTCTCACGCTCCTCATACCCTCCAGATCAGATGCCTTGCTGTTGGACGTAGTTTATTGTCTTACCCAGGACGTGGATGTGGTTTATCGTCATACCCAAGACGGTCTTTATTTGAAGAATTCTGAGAGACTATGTCCTTCCCGAACGCATATGCACACACAAAAACAAGGTGCCTAATTTTTCCTAA
Organism: Acanthosepion esculentum; assembly: GCA_964036315.1. Classification (NCBI taxonomy): domain Eukaryota; kingdom Metazoa; phylum Mollusca; class Cephalopoda; order Sepiida; family Sepiidae; genus Acanthosepion; species Acanthosepion esculentum. The sequence goes on from OZ038503.1 coordinate 40,174,610, forward strand.
AGCACAAACTAATGCATTTTTCTTAATCCTAATAACAGAGCATTCTTACCGTTTCGTTCAATCTATACTTTCGACCAACTAATAGTACTGGGTATGACGTTAAACTACATCCAGCAACAAGGCCTCTGATCTTGAAATTGAAGCTTTGGAGAAGCGTATAACCACCTCTTAATTGCTACTATTCTCAGATCTACTGGGGTGGTAGCACCTGTTAGGGTCTCAGCTATGGGAAAATAGTTCCCCCCCTCCAAAAAAAAACATTGTGAAAGTATAAAAATACATTTTTATATAAAAATGCCAATAATATATATTTATAGTAAAAATACCAACAATACCTATTTGTAGGATATATTTATTTGAAGCCTTAAAATTGTGTTCAAAATATGCAGCTTTCGGCCTTAAATAATTCATAGAGTTTGGTATGCCGCTAAACAAAACCAGCCAACCAATTATACCTATTAATACTAAAATTACCAACAATACATTTTATCTGTAGCTGAAGGCATACAATTGCGTTCAAAATATATTTAGTTGAAGGCCCTAAAATTGTGTTCAAAATATTTAGATTTCAGGATTAAATAACTCATAGATGTGTTGATATGCCACTAAACAAAATCAACTGACCAACCAACCAACAACCAAATCGATCATCTCAGAGGTGAAAGAATTATGGACATAAATCGTAGATACAGTCAGGAGTTATTTTCGTTTTTGGGAACTGATTGTAATGTCGAATGTATCAACTTAGCTGCTTAATCATACGTCGCGGTTAAGAATAAATTTGGAGAACATTAACTTACAACAACGTTCAGGGCAAAGGCCAGTGGATTGACTCTGATAAATCTCCACAAATGACCCTAAAGGAGGAGCTACATGAAAAGTAAGTTAATGTTGTACATATGGTAGGATCGCCGCGATATGATCCATTTTGGGCTCTTTGAATGCAGTGAAATACTACATGTGAAATACTACATGTGCAATTGTATGCCCCCCGTCTGCAACGTGTCCATGAATGTTTGGTCGAAAACACCTTCCGCTCGTCAATTGTAAAAATATTGTTCGTCTTCATGACAATGCAGGGCCACAATGGAGTGTGGGCTAAAACCCTGCCGGGGGCACATTTTATTTATTAAGTTCTCTCCAATACACAGGCCGATAGACGCAATATCCAGTGTTTAAAAAAAGTCTATTTCAAACAGTGGTAAGCACTAAAAAAAAAAACGTTTGAAATAACAAAAATATCTATCTATCTATCTATCTATCTATCTGTCTATCTATCTGTCTATCTATCTATCTATCTATCTATCTATCTATCTCATTCTGTTCATTATCTATCTATCTATCTCAGTCTGTTCATTATCTATCTATCTCAGTCTGTTCATCTATCTATCTATCTCAGTCTGTTCATCTATCTATCTATCTATCTATCTATCTATCTATCTATCTATCTATCTATCTATCTATCTATCTATCTATCTCATTCTGTTCATTATCTATCTATCTATCTATCTATCTATCTATCTATCTATCTATCTCAGTCTGTTCATCTATCTATCTATCTATCTATCTATCTATCTATCTATCTATCTATCTATCTATCTCACTCTCTCACTCTCTCTCTCTCTCTCTCTCTCTCTCTCTATATATATATATATATATATATATATATATATATATATGTAATTTGGCAGCAACTTTTCTTTTAAACATGTTGTGTTGAATGTTATAGACAACATCGTCCTGCATATTTTCTTTTGAATTTTCTCATATTTTCTAATGAGAATTTTTATTTGAAAATGATATCGAAATAAATATTGTCCGTAGGATAACCTAGTACTTTCGAACATCATTGTTCATCTTCAGGGTCAAAATTTTTTACTCAAAATTATTTAGTCAAAATTTTTTAAAAACATTTGCCAATTGTCTTTTAATTTCAAAAAACGCGTCTTTTGAAATTAAAAGGATTTTAACGTTTATTTAGTTTGTAAACAATGTAACAACATGATTCCGCTACAAGACAATTGGCAAATGTTTTTAAAAAATTTTGACTAAAAAAATTTTGACCCTGAAGATGAACAATGATGTTCGAAAGTACTAGGTTATCGTACGGACAATATTTATTTCGATATCATTTTCAAATAAAAAGTCTCATTAGAAAATATGAGAAAATTCAAAAGAAAATATGCAGGACGATGTTGTCTTTAACATTCAACACAACATGTTTAATATATATATATATATATATATATATATATATATATATATATATATATATATATATATATATATATATAGTAAAATATTGTTTTTTGGTATGCGATATTTATGGATAAACGTGTTCAATATCAGGGATAGAGCGTATGCAAATATGAAGTTTTAGGGAGCCGTTTGTAATGAAATTGTATCATCCTGACTAATGGTTCATTAAATATATCATAGCAGGTGATGAAAAGTGGGTTACTTATATCAATGTTCATCGTGAAAGTTAGTTATTTGAAAAGAATAAATCTCCACGACCAACCCTAAATGCTGAGTTCCATGAAAAAGAAATATAATGTTCTACATACGGTCGGACCGTCCGGGTATTATTTATTTAGTGTTTGTAAAACACAACAAAACAATAAATACACATTTTTATATCCAGCAGCTACAGCCTGTCCATAAAGTTTGGTCAAAAAGTGCCCTGCGCCTATCAATAGAAAAAAATGTTGTTCTCCTCCATTATATTGCAAGGCTGGATACATTAAGAACAACACAGGAAAACATTTTGGAACTCGGTTAGTTTGTCTTCCCACATTTGCCATATTCACCTATACTTTCACTTGTTGATTCTTACCTTTTTCAGAACTAAACCTGCGAAAATCCACTCTAAAAATACCGAAGAGCTGCCTGATAAGTGGCAACAAGTTATTGTAAATAATGGCGAATATATCATTTTTGTATAATCGTAAAAGCAAGGACATAAAGTCACTAAGATGCGAGGGGTTACCGAGTTTAAGAAAATATAAGAAAAAGAACACGTTATTAAGGAGAGAGAACAATAAAAGAACAGGAATTAAGAATATAGACGATAACGATTGACATTGTATTTAAATTTTTGAAGATCAAAAGTGACAGAAAAGCAAGAAACCGGAAGTGAGTTCCACAAGCGAGAGGTGTGAGAGAAAAAAAAACTCTTAGCATAGAACTTATGGTTAGATCTAGCTATTTAAACTGTAAAATGATGAGACCTTACCGCCAATCTCGTACTGCGCTTGACTTCATGACGTCGAAGCACCATAGAAGAAATTTCGTCAGAACAATTATCATGAAAGTCTATACAGAAAAGGCACGGGGAAGATAACTTACGGTGGTGGGAAAGTGACTGAAACCGAGATGCCAGATCAGAATCAATAACAATGCAGATTTTATTTGGATTTTATCTGGAATCTCTAAATACATAACAGAAGCACCAGACCAGATGTGACAGCAATATTCAAAGTATGGACGGATGGTAGACTTATAAATATGTAAAATAGATTCTGGCGAGAAAAAAAAATGTTTAGCATGACATAACGAGCCAACGTTGTTAGCAAGCGGGCCTGGCAATTAATTCAATATACTCTTCCGACTTCTTGTCAGCGAAAAACAGTAGGCCGAGAGGGCGCAAGTAAATAATGAAAAATGTCTATATTTGTCCAGAAATATCGCTTGCATATGCAAGAATGAGTTAACGTCTGTTGCAAACCTAATTAATAGAAAGTTTATTAATCAATGACGGAATTGATAGATAAAATTACGAAATAACCAATCCTAAGCTGAATGAATCCGATAAACGAGCAGAATTTTTTTTTTTAATTCCTAATCAGAAAACTACTGCGAATGCTTAGTATTGGATTCAAACCTTTCACATACTATTTATGTGAAAGCGGACGTAATGGCTTCGGTTGGAATTTGAACCCGAAAAGCTAGTCTCACTTTCCGCGCTGATAAGCGAAATTTGGTTCGAGTTAATAAGAAAGCGAATTTCTCTTCTTAGATTTCTGTTCAGTGGAGAATATATACATTTCTATCTATCAGAAAAATGCTGGGTAATTGAATGACAAAATGGAAAAAAAAAAAAACATCTATGTAAGGCGTTTCGTCTTCTAAAAAGACTACATCGGACTAAAGTAACGTTTGTCTTGATGGGTTTTTATATATATATATATTTTTGAATTGGCCATAGTCCGACAATTTATTTAAAAACATTTATAATATGTTTAACGTTCTTTTTATAGATACAAGTATTTAAGCAAATGCTCTGTTTTATAATAAACAGTATTAAATAACATTCAGGCCGGTAAATGTTATTTAATACTGTTTATTATAAAACAGAGCATTTGCTTAAATACTTGTATCTATAAAAAGAACGTTAAACATATTATAATATGTCTTTATATATATATATATATATATATATATATATATATATATATATATATATATATATATATATATATATATATTATTTATTTATTATAATTTTATCATATAGACAAAACCATTTTACTCACAACAAAGATGCAACTTGGTTTCAGTGCATTTTAACTGCACATCGACGGGTGAGGATCGGAAATGGTTATGAACGATCCTGTTTTTAGGCAAGCCCGGATGTAATAAATAAATAATTATCGCTCTACTACATGTATTGAGCTCTTTTTTGAATGAATGCTGCGAACGTTAGAATTTATACATTTTATATATTACTTTCGTTCCCACCGCATCGGATATATATATATATATATATATATATATATATATATATATATATATATATATATATATATATATATATATATATATATATATATATATATATATATATATATATATATATATATATATATTGCAATCGACAAAGTTCGACAATTATTTTATACGTTCTTTTTATAGATACAAATATTAAATTTCCATGGAAAATATGCGTCCTCCGACAGGAATCGAACCTGTATCCTATACAGAACCGTCATATAGCCTGACGTGCTTTACAGAATTTGGCCACAGAGGAGCGTTTCGGTTAGCAAGATCGATTTTACTGTTTTTAAACTACAATTCTCCATGATCTTCTCTCGCACATTCATATCTGCTCGGTGCGTATCCAAATGTAAACAAACGACGTCACACATTATGAAATAGACAAAGCCTGACAACTATACGCATCGAGCAGATATGAATGTACGAGAGAAAATCATGGCATCGAGTGTTCGTTGACATTACAAAACTTAGATGTGGCACAAGGCCGAAAGTTTGGGGCACCTAGTGAGGATCGAACTCACCGTTCAGTCTTAACTGATCTAGTGAGACAAGCTTGCTAAACATGACACCACGTCAATGTAGCCAAATGCTCATTAGCCGTTTCCATACTCGAAATATTCGGCATTTATTGACCGAACAGCCAGTGCTACTGTCGGTTGAAATTTATAAAATCTTTTCTCTTAAAATAGTTTTTAATATAAACATATTTTTCAAGCTCAATGTTATCGTTTCTTTTTCAAATACTCATGGGTGTTTCCTTCGTAACCTTTTGTTTAAAGTAGTGTGGAAAGTCAAAATCTTGATTATATCCTTATTTTGGTTAATTGTGATATCCATTTTAATTGTTGTCCGTCATCAAGTGATGTGATTTCTGTTATTCGATTCAGGTCTTTGTTTGTGATTATGTAGCGCCAATCCACGATGTTCAAAAAAAGGATGTTCTTCGTTGTTCATTGTTATCGTTCTTTCCAGTAATGGTGAGAGTTTCCTTTCTAACCTTTTGCTTAAGGCCGTGTGGAATGTCAACATCTTGATTATGCCATTATTTTCTCTTCGAGATAAATGTGCTATCTATTTTTGTTGTTGCTGCTGTTGGAAGTTTTCAAGTGATGTCATTTCTGTTATTTGGAACAGTTCCTTATTTGAGATTATGTAGCGGCAGCCTACAAGATCTAGTGTAGGATTGTCTCCTTAAGACCTAAAGGATTTATTCGTTTGAAGCCATTTTTAATTATAAAACAGAAGGCGCGAATTTAATTTAATTAAGGATGATAGTTTCTGGGTAGATTTGGGCGCCATACATGACATCCATATAAGAGTCTTGATCTGACGTGGTTATTTAAGAACGTGATTCGAGTTCTTAGCTAAATATTTTGGCTTTATAGCATTTTACGCTGTTAGACAAAATTTCCCCTCGCGTAAGAATAGATTACCATAAGTCTTCTTCGATTGCAAACTGGGGTCTATCTTCAAACACCTTCCTCTTGGGGTTGTTCCAGAGATTTCCAATTAGGTGGTGACCCGCCTATTAATCCGTTATTTCGGAAAACCATTTTAGTCGGGTAGCTCACCGTAGAATCAGTAATTGTTCTACAGGTAGATAATTGTCATGCATATCGGGAGAGAGAGAGACCAGTCGATAAGAACGTCATTCTAAAAATTCAATACATGCTTGGGAAGTAGTTTCTCTTTCATTTCGTACACGCAGAGGCGTATCAAATTTGGAAAAAGTATGGACAATTGTTCTTGGGCGGACATCTGAAGCGGTGCGAATTTTCGACTGGCGGGAAAAGTCTGTCTATAACTTAATGTAGCTGGAGGGTTTTAGATAGAATACCTCGCTTAGCGAGCAGATAACTGAGGTGAGTTCGTGCCCTTGATGCAGTCTGGACAATTAGGGCCCTTTTCGATACTTATATTCAGTCCGGTCCTGAGAAGAAGTTAGAGAGCAAGACCTGCTGCAACCAATGTCCAGACTCACACCGTGGGGAACAAAGATATTGCTCCCCATGACGATCTCACCTCACCTTAATTTAAAGATAGTTATCTTTTAGAGTGAAAACCTTACCTATTGTAAGTATAATGTTTATGTCATGTGATATTGTTTTGCATTCCTACAGTTAACAAATATGGTAAAAGTATTTGGCTCCTTTTTATTTCTTTTTAGTACCTCTATTACTATTCGGATCTTCATTTCTACTCTATCCTCTATTAATATACGGACCGCCATTCTCTACTTAATTCACTATACTATTTCTCTTTTCGGGTCACTATACGGATTACTAATCGATCGAGTATTATCGAGCAAGTACTATTAGTGCGAGTGTTATTCGAAGGCGTCTGACACCAGCATTGTTCAACGGCGTTACTATAGTTGTATCTGCGATTACAAAGTCTCTACTACAACGAGCATTACGAAAGTGACAACGAGTATTCGTTGCCATCACAAAAGTGACAACGAGCTTTTGTTGATATCACAAACGTATTTAGTATATTTTGGAGCTCCTCGAGCCGTTATAAAATAATAACCTAACACATCCAGTTTTGTAAAGTAATACTTAATAAAGGATATTAATTTTTTCAAGTCTAGGGTCAACGGCTATCTATCCTACATATCCTCGTAAGCTGAATTCGTTACCTACGCCACTTATGTTCATACAACAACTTCATTCAGTAACCCTCTACCTTGAGTGGCTGTTGAGCCTTGCATTGAGTGAGAAATTGGCGAAAGAAAACTAAAATAAACAACGAGAACGATATTTGATATATAGATCAAAGAACGAGTAATGAGAAGGCAACATCGAAAGTGGACAATCAATTCGAGGTTAACCGACTGGATTCTGCTGTGTCCAACTCAGACATGTTTGTCAAACATTTACGCTGTTCTGTTTTTACGCAGACATTTCCCTGTTTTAATGCTTATTTTATGCATAGCAGATGTTAATTAACCACTTGGCATGTGAATATTCTTGTATGACGTCATATCGATAAACTATTTCGTCCGCCACCCCCAGGGCAACCATTAATTTATCAATGTCTTTATCACTGTCTATGAATTATCAAGATTCTGTCTGAGTTACCACTAGATAAAGAGAATTCAAGATAGAGTAATTATTTTCTCCCCGGTCATATAGTCTGGTACTCCTGCTATATATTTAGAGATTCCTGATCAAATCCGAAGAAGACTCTGCAATGTTATTGGTCTTGACCTAGCATCTGGGCTTCAGTCACTTTCCAACCGCTACAATGTAGCTTCACTATGTCTTTTCTATAAATAATTCCATGATAATTTTTCTGACGAACTCTCCTCTTTAGTGATTGTGTGTGTGTGTGTGTGTGTGTGTGGGGGGGTTATTACTAATATCATTTTCTTTAGTTTCTTGTAAATATGTTTGTATTCATATTGTAAATACTCATTGGGGTTAGTTTTTTAGAATTGTTATTTTATTCCCCCCCCCACAGAAACTGAATTGTAAATATGGGGACTAGTTAGTATTTACATGGAGACAGTGAGGTATTATGGTGGTTGTAGTAAGAAAGGTACGTATGAATGTGGTGTTTTGGTGTAAGGAATATTGTTGGTACGATTGGGTCAGTGTTTGTGGCTAGCTAAGTTATAGTTAAGACAGAAGAAGACCGTCCTTTCCCCAATCCCCCTTTCGGCCTTGTGCCACATTTCTGTGTATTTTAACAGAATAAATATCACTTTCCTCTACAGTAGTTAAACTTTATGAATTTAAGTGCAGTACTAGATTAGCGGCAAGATCGCATCATTTTACAATTGAAATGGCTAGACGTAACCTATACTATGATTAGGGTTTCTTTTCTCGCACTTCTCGTTTGTGGAACCCTCTCCCAGCTTCTTCCTTTCCAGCCAAATTTGATCGTCAAAAATATTAATGCAATGTCAATTGCCATCTACTGTCTTTATAATTCACGTTCTTTTGATGTTCTTGTTCCTTAATAATATTTTTCATTTACTTTTATTCTTTCACACTCAGTAGCCCCACACATGGGTCTTAGTGACTATTTTGCCTTGCTTGGGGGGGGAGTGAAATGATTTTAAAATATACCTCATCACACTCGGGCTATTAACAAAATTATTATTCTACATCGTCACTATTTAACCCAATGGCTGAAATATTACAATAATGAAGATATAAGCAAAATTATTATGGTATATCTTCACTATTTCACTGCAAACGTTTGGCTCCAAACATAAATATTTCAAATGAGATATCGCTTTCCGCGCAATATTAAACACACACACACACCACACACACACGCACATACAGAGACACACACACACAAAACACACACACGCACGCACACAGACACAAACACACACATACGCGCGTGCGCATATATATATATATATATATATATATATATATATATATATATATATATATATATATATATATATATATATATATATATATATATATATACTAGCAGGCTTCGCAAATAAGATATATTCACTACTTGAAATTTTTGAAACAAAAATTTTAAATGAACATTTCATTCATAAATTGGCTTGTTATAGTTAAGGAAAGTTTTACAAATAGATGCCAACTTGTTGAAGGCCAAGTAAAATGCAAATTTCTAACATTTTTCCGCACTATATAAGACAATATAAGACAATATTCTTAAACAGGAGATTTTTGACATGAAAATCAAAACAATCCTCGAATAAAAGAATAGTAATAAAGGAGAGTTCATTAATGAAATATACGTTTTTAAAACCAATATGCAAATTAGTTAAACCTGAAGAGTGATATTGTCTAGAAGATCACGAGATCTCGGTCTCTACGCGGCCCCAAGGCTAAGATCAAAGTGTAGTATCTGTTCGCAGATTACTCACTGATCGCCTATGGGGCCGGGATTCCATCTCCGATACAGGCCGGCGGCAGGGATTCGTCCCTGCGCTGGTAGTATCGTGGCTATGTCTGACTAGCTATGACCAGCTCTGACCAGCTTGGACAAGCTATGACCAGCTAAGACCAGCCAAGACCAGCTATGACTAGCTAAAGCCAAAGCACTGCGACCCGGGTGAAAACTCGGGTCCATTCCTTGTGTCACAACCTGGCCCTGTGGGAGGTCAAGTAAATCCCAAGGCTAAGATCAAAGTGTAGTATCTATTCACGGATTGCTCACTGAATGATCGCCTATGGGGCCGGGATTCCTTCTCCGATACGGGCCGGCGGCAGGGATTCGTCCCTGCGCTGGTAGTATCGTGGCTACGTCTGACTAGCTATGACAAGCTTGGACAAGCTATGACCAGCTAAGACCAGCCAAGACCAGCTATGACTAGCTAAAGCCAAAGCACTGCGACCCGGGTGAAAACTCGGGTCCATTCCCCCTCCCTTCCCACGTTAAACTCCGACCTTGTGTCACAACCTGGCCCTGTGGGAGGTCAAGTAAATCCCGTGTAGTATCTGTTTTGCAGATTACTCACTGAATGATCGCCTATGGGGCCGGGATTCCTTCTCCGATACAGGCCGGCGGCAGGGATTCGTCCCTGCGCTGGTAGTATCGTGGCTACGTCTGACTAGCTATGACCAGCTCTGACCAGCTTGGACAAGCTATGACCAGCTAAGACCAGCCAAGACCAGCTATGACTAGCTAAAGCCAAAGCACTGCGACCCGGGTGAAAACTCGGGTCCATTCCCCCTCCCTTCCCACGTTAAACTCCGACCTTGTGTCACAACCTGGCCCTGTGGGAGGTCAAGTAAATCCCGTGTATTGGTTAGCAAGCTCGTCTCGCTAGAACCATTACGATTGTGTAGTGAGTTCGATCCTCACTGGGTACCCCATACTCTCGGCCTTGTGCCACATCCGAGCTACGCTTGGAAAATCACTATAATGTAATTTGTACGTATTATTTATCATCTCTCAGTTGCGTCTCTGTCCAGGACAGAGGGGCAACTGAGAAAATAATACTGAGAGGTGCCCAGCCCTGGGGAACAGCTGCCCGAGGCCGCGCCCTCCCATTGCACAAGAGGGAGGGATCGGTGCTCGCACCGAGGCCAGCGCAACTGACGGTTGCGGGGGCTGTGGGCAATTTTTGTGCCCGTCCGGGTGCACGCGCTCGGGTCCCTACTTTAAAAAGACCTTGTATCATATCTCGTCCTCGTGGGGGAACAAGTAAACACCGTAAAGTCGAGCTGGAGCTCTTTAATCTCAGAATTCTTGGGAGAATTGAGCTCCAATTTCTGATTTAAAGAAAATAAGAATTACTCCCCTTGAACCATGAAAGCATAATCGCTAGTATAATATATTACTATGTATTTTTAACCTCGCATAATCTGGCAACCCTGAATCAACGAAAATCGTTCCCTGCGCCTAAACTTTCTAGGGCCTTTGAATGAGCTAGTGGAAGCGGAGTTGCTTGGACACACACACGCACAAACACACACACATACACCAAAATAAAATGCAGTTGCCATGGAAATATTTGTAGAAAAGTCAAACGAAAGTAACGTTATGTCTGTGAGAAATTGACGGAAGTCGAGATGCTTGGTAAGCACTGATTACATTCCAGATCCTATCTTTGGATTTTTTCAAGACATATATTTACGGGCATTATTATACTTATGACCTAATAACACTTTATTACACGAATGGAACGGAATAGCTGAAAGAAAATGAATGACAAACATGCTTTGTTCTCAGACAGTGTTTTATCCCGATAAATCATACACAAAATTATATGTACATATTTACACGTGTCCCATACAGAGAAACTATATCACATATCTACTGCAGCTAGCAGTGTGAAAATTAAGTCTTGCTTGTAATATTTCCCGATGTGAAAACTGGAGATACAACAGTTTCTCTATGAAGCTGGCAAGGCTCTGTGACTTTCCCTATGAGACCTACCGTTTTGGGCGAGGGATGTCCTTCTTCACCGGGCTTTGCATCGCAACTGGTCTCTCTCATTTTATCCCCTAACGTCACTCACCAGACGTCACCTCAGCCAAAGGGAGATAATCGCCTTGTGTATCCTTACATATATATTACTCTAAACGTTATTTTTGTGGGTACAAATGTTTGAGTAGATATCTCTGCTTTAAAAAAAATCTCTGAAATTAACATCTACCGGCCTAAACTGTTGATAGTCTTATAAATAATAAATAAGATAAATAAGAATAGAATTTATCGTTCGGCAGAGATTGAACCTGAAATTCTTTGCCGAGAGCTAAGTTAAAAAAAAAAAAGAAGACTTTCGATGATCATCACCGGTAGATGTTAATTTCAATGTTTCTAATTAAACAGGGATGTCTGCTTAATCATGTTTACCCACTGAAACAACGTTGACAGTAGAATCCCCAGTATCCTTCTGGAGAACAGCATGTTTGTCTTAAATAGGAGGAGTGCTTACATAGCGTTTCAGCACTCTTAAGGAAAAAGTACTTGTAGGTATGTTTGCTTCTCGAAATAACTATTGTTTTTTTTCTTTTTTCAGGTAAACTGAATTATCTTTCCAATTTATTGGGAAGATTTATGTCAGCCGGTAAGTGCCAAAAACTAACCCACAAATCTTTTTAAAAAACTGAATAAATCATTAAACTACCAAACAAGAACTCTTAATTTGCGTACTATCATAGTTCGGCGAATGTAACGTTTTCTGTCATTTTTATGCTTGTAAGATCTTGTCGCAATAAATCAAGAACAGGCTTTACGACACTTGACATATTTATACGACGAATGTCCCAATAATGATAAGGACCATTACTTTACGACGGAGAAATACACGCAAGCACCCACAACCAACCCGGTGTGAACATATGCCAAGAAGCAAATACATGGACACATTCGGATATATTCTAAACTTACCTTAGTACGACACTAGCCTAATGGGGGGGGGGGTGAGGTAATGTGGGTAGATATCATGTCAAACTTCCAAACATTTTGTCTGCCTAGAGAATCATTATTAGAAATATTAGTTTCGACCTTGGCCCGAACACTGACCTGTGACACCAGTTCCTATTTCAGCTATTTATGCGAGCACACACATTGACACAAACATTAATGGGCAATTATACATTTAAATAAACACAAACAAAACTTGGTAGTCTCTCTCTCTCCCTCTCACACACACATACACACACACACACATATCTCTCGCTCTCTCTCCCTCGCTATATATATATATATATATATATATGTATATAGCGAGAGAGAGAGGTATATGTGTGGTGATATATATATATATATATATAGCGAGAGAGAGATATGTATATATATATATATATATATATATATATATATATATATATATATATATGCCATCTGTCAATATACCACATAACATCTATGAGCGCTTAGACTTGGAGCGGGTAGAATGGAGATCAACGTGTTTTAGCGGACTCAGGAGATTTCAATCTGCTTGTCTGAATCATCTTCAAGAAGCGAGAGCAAGATCTAAAAGGTCAGCCAATCTAACAGTGATCTCATCCCACAATCCTCACCCTTGCTCTATATGTAGCCTCCTTTGTAAATCACTAGCGGTTCTTAAGTGCCACTTAAGATTATCGCACAAAATTTCATAATTGAATCAATTAAGCTGCCAGATCCTCATACGTCGAAACCGACGGGAGAGTTCATTATATATATATATATATATATATATATATATATATATATATATATATATATATATATATATATATAAAGGTAAAAGACAATAGGAAAACTGTATTATTAGATGACGCGTTTCGTCCAATGTGGACTTTTTCAAAGCAAAAACGAAATGAATTTATTGAAAACAAAGTAACTATTAAGAACAAACAAAATGACCTGAGCAACTAGAAGAATTTAGAAAACGCTACTGTGTTCATATTGCCAACTGAAAATTACCTCAATTGCTTTCACGTGTAGATATATTGTTTTTACTGTTATGTCGACGGATTCTACTCGTGAATGTACTTGACGTAATTTTCAGTTGACAATATGAACACAATAGCGTCTCCGTCTGCTATTCCACGACCGTTATCGTCGCATAGCAATCTTCTATATCAACATAACATAATATCATCTTTGATGGTGAATATCTTTTTTTAAATGTCCATATAAACACTCTGAAGATGGCTCACGTGAGTCGAAAACTTAGATCAAGGACCAGCTTAATAAAAAGTATCCAAATGTTGGACAGTTTTTTGTCTTTATTTTGGCCCGGAACTAAAGGAAACATACGAAGTTTAGAAAGGCTCATGTAATGGCTGGCTATTCGTTTCTGAGCATACTCGTCTACCAGGGCGGTTAGCAATTTCCTGTTACTGACACCCACTCAACACGAGGAGACCATTGTGGTTTATACTGTAACTATGCTGAATGGGCGTTAGTTACAGTTTCTGGGAGAGAGCGCATAATCTCCTGTGATCATTTTTTTGAACAAGGCCAGTATGTTTAAACCCTCGGTCACGATGGCTTGTGACTTCGTGCTAGCACAACCATCAAGGGTTTACTAACGGTCCTGTCTACCCAATTACATATGCAAGGCTTAGTTTAACCTGTGAGTATGGTGTCCAGGCACCTTCCAACGGTGCTGCATGCTGGGATCGCCTCCCCAGGGCGATATCGTCAAGAAGTCACCTCGCTGACAAATTTAACATGTTACGACTCGAACCCGGATCTCTTGGCAAGAAAGAGCTCGTACCATTAGATTATTTCCTTCAGCATTGCCCCTCTACTGTGCTTATTTTTTTTACGGAGCGTTTATTATTTTTCGTATAATTTTCTCCCCCGTCACAATTGTTTTGTTCCAAGATTTAAAAACTCCCGCTTTTTATATAAGTTGAAAAGTTCCCACTTACAGTTCAAATACCAGGAAGTATGGATCAGCTATAACAAATTAAGTATAGGAGAAGAGGAAATTTAAAATAGAATAGGCTGCTCCAGAAGTAGCTTCGCCCATCACCACAAATCATCAACCTGAAAATTCGACTCATGTTCTTAAATAACAGCGTCAGATCGAGACTTTCATATGGATGTCATGTACGTCGACAAATCCGTTCAGAAATATCTAAACTGCCAGCTGTATACAACCGTCTCCTCTCAATTTAATAATTAGTAATTTTCTGTCTATATCTCTGAGATGAGGTATTATGATTACTTGTATTATTTACATTATTCGAACTATTATCCTCATCTTCATTGCCATATATTGCTGTATATATATATATATATATATATATATATATATATATATATATATATATATATATATATATATATTGTTAAATATAACAAACAATTAATGCCTATTATGTCTGATCATGAGCCTTTCTAAACTTCGTATGTTTCCTTTAGTTCCGGGCCAAAATAAAGACAAAAACTGTCCAACATTTGGATACTTTTTATTAAGCTGGTCCTTGATCTAAGCTTTCGACTCACGTGAGCCATCTTCACAGTGGTTATATGGACATTTAAAAAAAGATATTCACCATCAAAGATGATATTATGTTATGTTGATATAGAAGATTGCAAATGCGATGATAACGGTCGTGGAATAGCAGGGTAGAGTGTTCTAGTTCCATGAAGATGCATGGCACGTGGAACTAGAACAGTCTATCCCGGTGGACGAAATAAAAGGTTCGGTTCGAAATTCCAATCACCTGAAGATGGCCGGAGCGTGCAACAGCCGAAACGTTGTGAATATGGCAATGGAGATGAGGATAAAAGTCCGAATAATGTTAATAATATTAGTAATTTTCTTTAGTTTAACGAACTTTTACTTCCACAAAATGGCACTTCTTCCAAGAAATGGAAACATTTCCAAAACAGAAACCCTGATTTGGAATTAGAATGAAATCAATGATAACACATACTCTGAATCCATCCTAAAATTCCGGGCGGGGAATTAAAAAATACCAAACACTTCAAGTGCCTTGGTGTATGGATGACATAACAAATTTAGTATAAGGAAACTGAACATAAAATCGGCTGCGCTATGGCTAGTTTCGTTCTACCCCGTAAATTACTTCAAAACCAAAGCATTAACCTGAAAACTCGAGACATGTTCTTAAATAGTCTTATCAGATCGAGACTTTCATATGGATGTCATTCATGGTGCCAAACCCGGTCAGAAATACCTAAAAGGTCAGCTGTATACGACTGTCTTTCTCAGATCTATGATTAAAAATAGCGTGTGAAGCCTTTGGGTCTTGGTGAAGATCACACTTCTTCGAACCTTGTTGACTAGCGCTACAGAATCACAAACAAAGAACTGTACTAAATAACAGAAACGATATCACTTGATGACTTTCAGCAGCGGCAACAACTAAAATAGACAGCACATGTAACTCGTAGAGAAAATAATGTCATAATCAAGATGTTGACGTTCCACACAACTTCATACAAAAGGTTAGGAAGGAAACACCCATCAAGGGAATTAACAGATAGAAAAATAAAGACGCCTATTTCCTAGAAAAAATAGTTATAATAGAACAATTTTATAAATTACTAGCGAAAGTAGCATTGACACAGTGAATAGCGAATGTTTCTTTATGTGGAAAAGGCTAACAATAGAATTACTAAACATATTCTCTGATAGCAGAAGCAATTTTATGCGAATATGTTCTTGGATTTTACGGTTGAGTGAATATAATTCCTTGTTCTACATTCTATTGACATATACAATTAAATGGGTGTCATTTGCTGCAAATATTTTCCGGGCATATTTAATTACATAGTTTTAATTTCCTGTGTATATTTTCCTGAAGAATATGTGACACGCAGTACATTAGATGTACTCTATAAACACTTAAACGATATGCAGCTACCAACAATATTTTAGGAATAGGGTGTTTTGTATCTATGGCCCTAGGAGACATTAACACACTTATTACGTACAGTACGAGGCAAAAAAAAAAAAAAAAAATGAACGCACCCATAGAAAGTCGATTTTTGTATTTTTACCAACACAAATGAGTAACAGAATTCGTTTGTTAATACAGGATATTAATACAGGTGTACATATGTACATTATACAAATAAAAAATGATTTAGTATTTTGTTGGGCAACCTTTTGTCTTAATAACGGCCTTAATTCTTCGTAGCATGCTATAGACTAAATTCTTCTTCGTCCTTCACCAGATTTTTCTAGCATTCCTTTAATTCGCGAAAAGGCTCATCTTCTGTGTTAACTTTCCTATTACGGGCACGCTTGTCAATTTTCGCCCAAATGTTTTGAATTGGGTTAAGATCAGGCCTCTGACTAGGCCACTGGAAGAGTTGCAATTTCCCCTCGTCTCGCTTCCTCTCTAGATAACGTTTATTCTTTAAGACAGTATGTTTAGGATCGTTATCGTGTTGGAACGTGAAGCGTTGACCTTGGGCAAAACGTCTTTTAACAGAAAGCCTCATTTGATTAACAAGAATGTTGTGGTATCGATGCTGGTCTATGATTTTTTTGATTTTGGACAAATTATCAACACCTGCTGCTGAGAATGCACCTAAAACTTTGAAATTTTTTTATCGTGTTTAACACTGCCTTTGGTTGTCACTGGAGTATGTTGGAGTTTTTGGGTACCTCGGTGTACTAGTTTTATTTATTTGTACTTATGTACAAAATGTTGCACAAGGCCAAAAGGGGGATTGGGGAAGGACGGTCTTCTGTCTTAATTCTAAACTTAGCTAGTCACAATTCTTTAATTTAATTCTTCGTGTCATGCTATAGACAAAATTCTTTAGTCAGTCAACGTCCTTCGACAGATTTTCCAGCATTCCTTTAATTCTTCTGTATTAACTTTCCTATTACGGACACGCTTGTCCATTATCGCCCAACGGTTTTCAATTGGGTTAAGGTCAGAACTCTGACTAGGCCACCGGAAGAGTTTCAATTTACCTTCGTCGCGGTTCCTTTTTAGATAACCATTATTCTTTAAGACAGTATGCTCAGGATCGTTATCGTGTTGGAATGTGAAGCGTTGACTTTGGGAAAAAAAGTTTTCAGCAGAAAGGCACATTTGATTAACAAGAATGTTGAGGTATCGATGCTGGCCTATGATTTTCTTGATTTTGTACAAATTACCAACACCCGCTGCTGAGAATGTACCTAAAACTTTGAATTTTGTTTATCGTGTTTAACACTGCCTTTGGTTGTCACTGGAGTATTCGTTTCAACGGGCGTATTTGTATAATACACATACGTACACCTGGATTAATACCCTGTATTAATAAACGAATTCTCTTACTCACTTGTCTTGGTAAAAATACAAAAATTGACTTTCTATGGGGCGTCCATTTTGTTTTGGTCTCTACTGTATATTTACAAATTTCTCACTCCTAAGCTATGAGAGTTGACCAATAATCATGTAGCCTAACACATAGGTATTAACTGAAGGTATGCTGACACAGTAAGAATTCATCCAACAGTTTTATTGTGACATTAAGCTGGTATGGTTTGACTGTTTAATTTTTGCATTTTCCCATTTTCAAATAAGATATTGTACATTAGGATAAAACATGTGGATACATTGATGGAGTACAGTTATTGTAACTGAAGTTCCTTGTCATTCGTTTTAACTGTTTTTAATGAAACTTGTATAAAAGAGTGGTTGCTGCCCAAATACACAATTATATAATTGTGTATTTGATTAGCAATCTGTCTTTTATACAATTTTCGTTAAAGACGATAAACTTTGTGTTATTTACAATGTTGTAACTGCAGTAATTGTCAGCCGTTTGTAACGAAACTTGTATAACGGAGGTATTGCTACTAAATATATAATTAAATATACACCCTTGCATATATACATACATACACTTATATATATATATATATATATATATATATATATATATATATATATATATATATATGTGTGTGTGTGTATAAAGTCTGTATTTGGGCAGCAATCCCTCTTTTATACAAGTTTCGTTAAAAACGACTGACAAGTTACATCGGTTAAGTTTTTTTATTTAATTTTTTCTAGTTTTATTATAATTTTTTGTTGTCTGGACATAAATTATGTCGAAATTGTCCGAATGTTCCGAATGTCCGAGCGATTTCATTTATTCTTTTAGCCATTATCAGGGATGATTTTATTTTTACGTTAAGTCCCCAAAAGAAGAGAATTATAAGAATCGAAAAATTACATAAAATACCGCAGTATTTTGCCAGTCGTTTTAAACGAAACTATATATATATATATATATATATATATATATATATATGTGTGTGTGTGTGTGTGTGTGTGTGTGTGTGTATAAGGGTATATATATATATATATATATATATATATATATATATAGTAAAAGCAAAAATTCCAGTTGGATCCTAGTAAAATAAAATATTAAAATTGATCTACAAAAAGAAGCCCGGTGTATTTATTAATACAGAGCAATATGATTAATGAAATTACCTCACATGAGGTAATTTTGGATTTATTTGTTCATTAGTTTTTCTAATGTTCTTACATTTTTTTCCGCTTAAAATAAAAAGACGTCATTTCGAATTCCACGTACGCTCAACTCGCGGGGCTCGGAATAAACGCTACGTTTATTTAAACAGCACAAAAAGCATATCTTAAACAGACAAACAGGAAAACAAAATTAACAACACTTAACAGCAAACCAACTTGAAAATGGCTAAATAAGTAGTCGAAAGCGCTTGGAACAATGGAGACTATCGGACATTTTTTGCAATCCTTTTCCCCTACCAAACAGAAAATCTAAGATTTAGATAGATCCAGTGACATGACCCAAAGAGTGTGAGTTCAATACCTGGTTAAGGCAGAGGAAAACTTGGAGAGGGGAATTGACAGGAGACAACTGATAACTGACATCCTTCAGACATGACACGTGGAACTAGAACAGTCTAGCCTATCGAGCGAAATAAAGGATTCAGTTCGACAGTCCAACCACCTGAAGAAGGCTGGAGCGTACAACGGCCGAAACGTTGTGACAAATATGGCAACAAAGATGAGGACGATAATCCGAACAATGTAAATATATATATATATATATATATATATATATATATATATATATATATATATATATATATATATATATATAAATGTATATTTACATTGTTCGGATTATCGTCCTCATATATATATATATACATATATATATATATATATATATATACACAGTTATATATATATATATATATATATATATATATATATATATATGCACCACTGACCCTGATATATAAATAGCCGAGAAAAATAACAGCACTAGCTGCCTGACGATTGCACTAGCATGAAACAGACTGTCGCCTCTAAGTGTTGACTTCTATGTTCACTTTTATATTTACACACGCTCTATCTTTGATATTGAGCACTTTATCCCATAAATATAGCACACTTTAAGACTATATTTCTTCATATATATATATATATATATATATATATATATATATATATATATATATATATATATATACAGTCATATATATACAGTCATATATATATATATATATATATATATATATATATATATATATATATATATATTATATAATGTCTAAATAAGTAGTCGAAAGTGCTTGGAACAATGGACACTATCGGACAATATTTGCAATCCTTTACTCCTACCAAACAGAAAATTTAAGAATATTAGAAAAACTAAATAAAAATTATTCAAAATGGCCTTGTCTGTAATATTCAACGAAACACACACACCCACGCACGAACCCACGCACGCACGCACACCCACGCACACACATATATATATATATATATATGTATATCTTATGTATATGTATATCTTAGTGGCGTCTAGGCTTGTCTATATTTGAAATTTTTGGAAAGGGGTCCATTCAAAAATATTTTACAAATTCTTCTTATTTCAGGAAGATAGATGATTCTCTACTGATATATCCACAAGGCATAATATTAGCATCGGCTGTAAGCTCACCTTTTGTCATTATTAATATTGTGCTTTTACAGATATATTGTAGTTATACCTGACATTTTTACATGCATATATATATATATATATATATATATATATATATATATATACAATTTTAAGGCATTTTTATGTTTATACGTTCTTTTTTATAAAGACAAATATTTCAGTAAATGCTCTGTTTATAATAAACAGTATTAACGACATTTACCGGCCTGAATGTCCGAGAAATTTTCATAGAAAATATGCGTTCTCCGACAGGAATCGAACCTGTATCTTCCACGAAACCGTCATATAGCATGACGTGCTTTACCGATTTAGCCACAGAGGAGCGTTTCGGTTAGCAAGGTCGATTTTGTATTTATATATATACGTGTGATGTACAAAGAATATTTTTGTTAATAATATTACATTATTTATTATTAGAAACGTTATATCTTGAGTGTACATCATTGTTTTTTAAACTGTGTAATTCGAGTGTCTCTGGTATTTCGAGGGACTTTCATAAACAATGTGGATTGTTCGTAGGTTCGAAAACTGTCAAAGAGCACACTACGCTCAAATAAAGACTCTAGAAATCCCCACCGGTAGACATCAAATACATAAAGAACAGTGATGTCTATTCAGACACGTTTATCAACTAAACATAATGTGATAATAATAACAATCATATATATATATATATATAGTGATTTTCTAAGCACAGCTTAGATGTGGCACAAGGCCGAAAGTATGGGGCACCCAGTGAAGATCGAACTCACTACTCAGTCGTAATAGACTTAGCAAGACATGCTTTCTAAGCATTACACCAAGTCGAGGTGCTATATATATATATATATATATATATATATATATATATATATATATATATATATATATATATATATATATATATATATATATATATATATATATATATATATATATATATATATATATATATATATATATATATATATACACATATATATATATATATATATATAAAGTCTTATTTTTTCACTATTCAGAGAGAGAACATATGCCAAGACTTAATTTTGAAAGTGATGACGAAATAAGCAGTAAAAGTAAGTGGTATTATGTTTTTTTCTATTTTGTGCTACGGACACACAAATACACGCATACAAATCCTTCACACACACAATCAGAGCGCTTTCTGAAAGACATAGTCACAAACGCCAAATTCTATACTTAAATAAAACTTTTTTAATCATGTCAACCCAACCAAGGTAACAAAGCTACTAAGACGCAAGAGGTTACTGGGTGTTAAAGACTATGAGAAAACTATACTATCTGTACATTTTCTATAAATACTTTCGTGGTAGTTGTCCGGTTAATTTAATCGCATTACTAGTCTGGCGACATGGTCTCATCAATTTATAATTGGGTTGGCTAGATGAACCCGTAAGTTCGATGTCAACAGTTTCTTTTCTCGCACTTCTCGCTTGTGGAGCTCTATTTCGGCTCCTTGCCTCCCACCTAACTTTAATCTGGTAAAATTTAAATCCTTTCCTGTTTAGACTTTTCTCTTCTCGCTCATTATTAACGTTTTACTTTCCATTCCTTCCATACCCAGTAAAAGCTTTGTCTTAGTAGTTTTGCTGCCTTTCAAGGTTGGTGATACCGATTAACATATATATATATATGTGTGTGTGTGTGTGTGTGTGTGTGTGTGTGTGTGTGTGTGTGTGTGTGTGTATAAAATAAATCCAAAAGAGCCAGGAAAAAACGACCTAGGTTTCACCTAAACGGATCTTCAGGGTAATCTGGACAGATTACCCTGATACCCGGAAGATCCGTTTAGGGGAAATCGGTTGTTCCTGGCTCTTTAGCATTTATTTTATTTATGCCAGCTCTACTTAGCGTACTGGGCACTCTACGTTTTAGCTTATTACTCACTTGGGTTTTTTCTTTCGACTAAAAACTTAAGGTACTGAACGATTTGCTTTGCCCAGTTCGGATGTTTACAGCTCTTTCGTTTTTTCACAATTTTTTTCCTCGGGTACCAATTTGTTTTTATAGACATACAAGTTGTGTAATATATATATATATATATATATATGCATGTTTCATTAAAAACGACAGACAAGGTACTACGGTTAAGCTTTTTATTTAATTTTTCTTGTGTTCGTACAAGAGTTTTCTTTTCAGGACAATTAGAAACATATCAGTAGAAAACACAAATATAATAACTGAATCCACATTTAAAAAATGACTAAAAATAATGGAAGCTTTAATAATAAAAAAGAAAAAGCTAATTCTTAACAATATTAACTACGAAAAAGGCCACAATGTGCTAACCGTATTCGGAAATTAAAACATCCCTACTACACACTAAGACATACACATAATGCACACACTCAATTAAGCTGAAAAAATCGAATCATCCTTGATAATGGCCAAAGGTATAGCCGAAAGCGCTCGAAATTCTAAAACATTTGGGCAGTTTTTACACACTCTTTGTCCTGAAAAGTAAGCTCTTGTACGAACACAAGAAAAATTAAATAAAAAGCTTAACCGTAGTACCTGTCGTTTTTAATGAAACATGCATAAACGAAGGATTGCTGCCTAAATATACAACTATATATATATATATATATATATATGAAAAGCTAATTTGCGATTTCAGATAATTCGTTTGTATAATTTACACTTTGTAATGAATTTAAACAAAAAACTAAAAAATATTTTTTAAATTGATCTTTCAGGAAAATCACCTAAACGCCATGCAAAACATAAAGGTAATATGTCAGAATTTATTATGTATATGTATATCAATTTGTTTGCAGTTTGATGTATGTTGTAGCATTCCTACAGACGATGATGGGCATGTCCCCATTCACATAAATACAGTAGTAAATACTGTATGTTGGTTTGCAGTTAGAGATTCGTCCCCAGCTGTTCTGGTCAAACTCACTGCCTCCGGAATTTTTGGCCGAGCCTTCGAGCCAGAAGACCCCACATTAAATTCTGCCTTGTGACACATATGACCTCGTGGGGCGGTTGGTAGATATCCTGCAGTTGGAGATTCATTGTGGAATTCACTTGGCTCACTTCTAGCAGTTGACTACTACTTCTACGCGCCGCTGGCGAATCTTATATGTGTTGTTCTTGTCCTAAGTATTATCGTTCATTACTAAACCCCGTGTGATTATTCTATTCAGTAACCTTCCCTAGGTTACAACAGTGTAAATGTCTTTAATGTACTTTATCCAAAAATTCTGCATTAATCATGAAGATTGAACTTTATAAACCGAAAATCTCAGATTAAAATTCAAGAAATAATTACCGTATTTTGCCTGAATTGACTTTCGAAAAATTATCGTGCATCTTTGAGGACGAAGGTTAGGATTTCTGCAGGCTTATGCTAACTCTAGACAAAGCTTATCTATGCCAGACGGTAAACTAAATTTTTGAGACTTGTTTCAGGAGAAAAAAATCACACTGCGCCATTGATGCCGGCAAATACGGTATGTTTCAGACTAGTACATGTTTCCCCGTAAAAAAAGCATCAAATTTGTTATCACTGTTTTATCTTCCAGGAATAATTGACCTTGAATAACCTTGAATAAATTTCTTGAATATTCATGACCTTGAATAAAGCTACTGCTTCCTGGTTACCAAGCTTACAACTTTGTGTTGAACATTCAGGCGAACATTTGCTGCGAGATCATTTTAATGGCTTCCGCGAATAAATCAATTTTTCCTACCAATTTAAATATATCTTTGTGGTTTTCCTTATCAAATTCATAGACTATACAATTCAGTTTTCCTAACTTTTCTACTTTTTTACGATTTAAGATTAATTGCAAGATTTTTTTAGTGCTCCTTTGAGAATTTTCTACGAATACTGTTTTCTATTTATTTAGGTCCGACAATCTGTTTATAAAGAATCTTGGAACATTCGTTTATTTTGTGTCTTTGAAAAAAGTATTTGGCCCGACGAGCTGTAGGCTGCCTTGAAGATTATAAAAGAGCTTCATCTTACATGAATATACGATTTAATTTAGAATTTATCGTCCTGATCTGTACCTCTACTTATGTACAGGGTGCCCAGTAAAAAGCGCAAAATTTATTATCACTCTTTTATCTTTCAGAAATAATTGACCTTGAATAAATTTCTTGAATATTCATGACCTTGAATAAAGCTACTGCCTCCTGATTACCACGCTTACAACTTCGTGTTGAACATTCAGACAGACATTTAAAATACCTCCGTCGTTTGTTCAGTCTGTGCATGAACCATGATAACAAAACCATTTTTTCCGAATTTACGGCTTTATGGTCACCTTGTATATTACCCACCTTCATATCTAGTCTCAACCCAATATTGACAAGATATTACTTTTGCAAACACTAAACTGTTTATTCATTAAATTGACGATGAAATTTACAGTTTTTTTTTTTACATTAGGTACCTCCACTAATTCCCTGAAAAAAGAGCATAGCATGATGTAAAATGGCCTCCAAAACAAAGTTTATCATCAAAATGTTTAAGTGATTATTAAAAGGTGTATTATTATTATTTTTTAAGTCCTTTCTACCACATTCGAAATTTTGGTTAAAAATATTGTATTTTAAGAATTTTATTTATTTATTTTTTTTTAAGCATATCACCCCAAGCAAGGCTGGAAGCCACTAGTACGCAGGGGGTTACAGAAGGTTTGGAGGAAGAGCAGATAGGAGTGGTAAAGGAGAGGATGTGGAGAAAGATAGTGGATCGATCAAGGCAAGGGGGTTACAGAAGATTTGGAGCGAGAGCAGATGGGAATGAAAGGTGAAAGGATGTGGAGAAGGGAAGTGGATAGATCAAGTTAGCTGGAGATGTCGATTGACGTTACACTTAAATAGTTGGAGCTTGTATTTGTCAGGGAAGCAGGAATAAGGAAGGGTGTTCCACAGGCGAGATGTGCGAGACATGAGGCTATTGGAGTAGAAGAGACGTCTACATCTAACAGTTTCAACGGTGAAGGGGTGGGAACGGGATGCCAGCCTCGTGGGACGTTTAAATTCATGAGGCAGCCATGGGCCAAATATTACTATGCGTATTTTAGCGGTTATTTCCAGTGATTTGGAAATTCTCGGAAATGTGAGCATGGGAGAAACGCGTAAGTAGGAAGTCGCGTGACGTCTAATTGATCTCATTTCTAGTCTATCCTCTATTACTATTAGGATCGCTATTTCTACTTGCAC
>OZ038503.1:40205445-40210445 GCA_964036315.1 Acanthosepion esculentum
AGATATTGTTTGTAAGTATATATATATATATATATATATATATATATATATATATATATATATATATATATATATATATATATATATATATATATATGTATATATATATTTCATTAAATATGACAAAGAAAATTAAGATTTCACGGAAAAATGATGTTTTGTACTTTCTGTACGTGTAGAAAAAAATCATGGTCACTATTTACGAAAAAATATTTAAATGCAGGATTTCTTGACATTTTGAATAATAGTTTTACTGAGCACGAAACACTTTGCAGGTAATCCACGAACGAAGGTATTTCTTTGACTATCGTTAACAAAGAACTGGCGTCAACATAGGCTAAGTAGCTGGACTAGGACACCCACAACCAGATTAGATAAGATGAATTACAAAAGCTGCGCATCACCTAGGTGCCTTCCCACTACTTTCTGAAATTATCCCGTTGTGGTAAGTCATGTCAGCACCAGAAAACGTTTCGCATTTTAGAGGCTTTCGGATTAGAAATTTCGGATAAAGTATACTCAACCAATAATATAATTATTTAACCTCAAATTTTAACAAAAAACTTTATTTGTTGTGTTGTATAAATGCATTACACTTGGTTGTTTTATTTCAATCCATTTTCGTTTGTAGGGAGAGTAGATATGCCTCCACACGGACACTTTACATCAGCCAGTAAGTCTTTTATCTCTGTATACCCCAAAACAACTCAGATACAAGTATTAAGAATTATATAATTCTGAAATATAAGAACGTTTATTATACGTATTCACATATATTTTCAGAATAAATTTTAATGAATAAAGTATCACTAGATATTGTGTGTATATATATATAAATATATATATATATATATATATATATATATATATATATATATATATATATATATATATATATATATATGACAAAAATTAAGATTTCTCACAAAAATAATGTTTTGTAATTTCTGTACGTGTAGAAAAAATCATGGTCACTATTTACCCAAAAATATTTAAAAGCAGGATTTCTTGACATTTTGAATAATAGTTTTACTGAGCACGAAACACTTGGCAGGTAATCCACGAACGAAGGTATTTTTTTGACTATCGTTAACAAAGGACTGGCGTCAACGTAGGCTAAGTAGCTGGGCTAAGACACCCACAACCAGATTAGATAAGATGAATTACAAAAGCTGCGCATCAACTAGGTGCCTTCCCACTACTTTCTGAAATTGTCCCATTGTGGCAAGTCATGTCAGAACCTGAAAAACTTTCGGATTTTGGAGGGTTTCGGATTTGAACTTTCGGATAAAGGATACTCAACCAATAATATAATTATTTAACCTCAAATTTTAACAAAAGAATTTTATTTGTTGTGTTGTATAAATGCATTACACTTGGTTGTTTTATTTCAATCCATTTTCGTTTGTAGGGAGAGTAAATATGCCTCCACACGGACACTTTACATCAGCCAGTAAGTCTTTTATCTCTGTATATCCGACAATAACTCAGATATAAGTATTAAGAATTATATAATTCAGTAATTATATAATTCAGTAATATGTATATTATCCGTATTCATATATATTTTCAATATAAATTTTATCGAATTTAAATTTATGCTTGATATTTTATGTGAGTGCATGTGTATGTATATATATATATATATAGGTGTGTGTGTGTATGTGTGTGTATGTATGTGTTGTAGGTGTTTGGGTGAGAGTATAAGATTTTATCGCCTATGGGGTGTGTGTGTCGCCCAGAAATGTATACACTCTTCCGGTATATCTCCGGACGTTTGAAAATACGCATATTTTTCTCACTGAAACCCTTCTTTAAATCTTCTCTCTGTTAAATTTTAATGCCCCCTCCACCTTTGGACCTCCCTGCCTCTCTCGTCTGTTACCCCTCTATATAGATCTCATGTCCTCCCACACTCTCACACATATACTCTTACTAATTTTTTCCCGGAATTGTTTTTTCTGTTTTCTTTTTGAATCTGTAGGTCTTATAAATTGGATCGTTTTTACGATTCAAATGGAATAAATTATGACCATGGAATATTAGTGTTCAAATCTTTTCATTATATCCTTACTCTGTCCCGGACATTGAGTTCTACCTGGATCATATCCTCTTGGAATTAGTTTTATACATATATGTATGTGTATATATAATTGCATATGTATGTGTATATTTACCACTAATATTGTCTCTCTCTCTCTCTCTCTCTCTCTCTCTCTCTCTCTATATATATATATATATATATATATATATATATATATATATATATATATATATATATATGTATATATATATATATATATCAAGTATGTGGTGCAGTTCAATTTACATGACATGAATCATTCATACAAAAAACAGATATTGAAGTTAATGATATAAATGGCGAGAATACATCCTTGCAAACAAATTTAATAAAATACATTAACCCTGAACCTGTAAATGAATGTAACATTCGGGGTTAATGTATTTTATTAACTTTTTTTGCGAAGATGTATTCTCGCCATTTATATCATTAACTTCAATATCTGTTTTTTTGTATGAATGATTCATGTCATATATATATATATATATATTTGTGTATTTTAGGAAGCAATTTTTTTTTCATGCACATTTCTTTGTATACGACAGACAAGGTTTTTTTATTTAGTTTTTTATACAATTTCTCATGTGATCTAATAACTTTTTCTTTTCGGATGATAAATTATATAAAACTGACCAATTATTCTTTTTATCCAAGTGCTTTCGGCTATACATTTAGCCATTTTCAAAGTTGAAATATATTAACTGTTAACAAGAAATAGTTTGTTGTATGTATGTATTTATGTAATGTTTTCATTTTCAGAACACGGGCAAAATATTATGTCCATGTTCATGATTGATATTATAGAGTATTGTTTTTTTTTTATTAATTATTAAGACTTAAATATGTCAGACTAAGTAAAGTAAGATTTCACATAAAAAAATACTGTTTTGTATATTCTGTACGTGTAGAAAAAAATCATTGTCACTATTTACAAAAAAAATACCTAAATGCTGGACTTTTTGGCATTTGAACTGAAATTAAAGATAGAAGGCAATACAACAAGACAGAAAAATATATTATATTGAAAATATTTAACTTCAAACTTTCTCAAAAGAACATAATTTGTTGTGTTGCATAAATGCATTACATTTGATCGATTTATTTCAATGCATTTTCGTTTGTAGGTAGAGAAGATATGCCTCCACACGGACACTTTACATCGAACAGTAAGTTTTTATCTCTAGTCAAACTAGATATTGTTTATATATATATATATATATATATATATATATATATATATATATATATATATATATATATATATATATATATATCATTAATTAAATGTGAGAGACAAAGAAAATTAAGATTTCACGTAAAAATAATGTTTTGAACATTCTGTACGTGTAGAAAAAGTCATGGTCACTATTATTTACAAAAAATATATAAATCCGGGACTTTTTGATATTTGAACTAAAATTATGGATAGAAGGCAGTACAAGACAAAAAATATACGGAAATATTTAACCTCAAAGTTTCTCAAAAGGACTTTCTTTGTTGTGTTGTATAACTGCATTACATTTGATTGTTTTATTTCAATGCATTTTCGTTTGTAGGTAGAGAAGATATGCCTCCACACGGACATTTTACATCGAACAGTAAGTCTTTTATCTCTAGTCACACTAGATATTGTTTATATATATATATATATATTAATTAAATGTGAGAGACAAAGAAAATTAAGATTTCACGTAAAAATAATGTTTTGCACATTCTGTACGCCTAGAAAAATTATGGTCACTATTTACAAAAAATATATAAATTTAGGACTTCTTTATGAATAGAAGGCAATACATGAAGACAGAAAAATATGCGAAAATATTTAGCCTCAAACTTTCTCAAAAGAACATTATTTGTTGTGTTGCATAAATGCATTACACTTGATTGATTTATTTCAATGCATTTTCGTTTGTAGGTAGAGTAGATATGCCTCCACACGGACACTTTACATCAGCCAGTAAGTTTTTTTATCTCTGTATAACCGACAAGTAATTTCACGTGTAAAAATATTGTTTTTATTGTTGTGTGGACGAATTCGACCATTTCCTTTTGATTTCTTGATATAACACAACAATAAAAACAATATTTCTACACATGACAGTTTGACGTAATTTTAAGTTGACAATATGTATGCTATAACGTTTTCTTAATTCTTCTAGTTGATGAGGAAATTTTGTTTGTTGTTAATAGTTACTTTGTTTTCAATAAATTCATTTCGTTTCTGCCCTGAAAATGTCCACATTGGACAAAACGTGTCGGCCAATAATACAGTTATCCTATTGTGTTTTACCTTTATACATATTGTCTTTTTCTACAGATTAACCCTGAGAAATTTTTCACACACACACACACGCACACACACACACGCATATATATATATATATATATATATATATATATATATATATATATATATATATATATGATTAAATATGACAGACAAAGTAAATTAAGATTTCACCTAAAGATAATGTTTTGTATATTCTGTACGTGCAGAAAAAATCATGGTCACTATTTACGAAAAATATATAAATGCGGGACTTTATGACATTTGAAATAAAGGTATGGATATTTTACTTGATTGTTTTATTTAAATGCATTTTCGTTTGTAGGTAGAGAAGCTATGCCTCCACACGGACACTTTACATCGGCCAGTAAGTGTTTTATCTATTCATACCCGACCTTACAAAAATATAAGTGTAATTATTTATATAATTTATAAATATATCATATGTATATGATTTCAATATAAATTTTAAGGAATACAAAGTCAGACTTGACATTGTGGTCAAGATTTTATATACGGTCTCTCGCTAATTAATTATACAAAATTAAATAAATAACAATCTCTGTACTATATTTGCTTTAAGAACACACACGCGCGCGCGCGCACACACACACACACACACATATATAT
>OZ038503.1:40217945-40225445 GCA_964036315.1 Acanthosepion esculentum
AATGGAAAGAGGTCGATCCCTGCGTGCGGCAATTTTGGAAAGTGCCTGAAAACCATATCACTGGTTGACCCAACCACTGTAAGTGAATTTGGGTAGACGGAACTCTTGAGGGCCGTCGATAGCTGTGCTAGCACAACGCCACAAGTCATCGTGGCCGATGGCTTGAGCGTGCTGGCCTTGTTCAAATTATTGATCACACTAGATAGCACGCTCCCTCCCAGAAACTGTAACTAATCTCTGCTCAGCATAGTTGCAGTATAAACTACAGGTGGGCTCTGGGGGTGTTGAACAAACACAAATGGGCCTGAACGAGCGCCTGCAATAGGGATTGGCTAACCGCCCTAGTAGACGGGTATCCTCGAATTACGAGTGGCCAGCTATTATTATATATTCTATATTTATTTGTATTATATATATATATATATGTGTGTGTGTGTACGCGCGCGCGCGTGCGCGTGTGTGTGTTAAAACAAAACTTATCTCAAATGTAAGTAAATTGTCATTTGTATTTATTTATCTTTCAGTTAGAGACAATATGCCACCACATGGACGATTTACATTGCTGAGTAAGTCTCTGAATGTTACATTCCCTAACACGCACACACGCACAGACACATACAAACACACACAGACACACACACACACACAGACACACACACACGCACACACACACACACGCACCCGCCTTACATTCAGCTTTGCCTTCCTTTCTTGTCACGGATGATCCCCCCCTTGAAAACTTTAGACACTGTTGCATTCGTAAGAGAAAACAATTTTACACATTCACAGATACAAACCTACAAACATGCGCATGCGCACCTCCGCACAAGCACGTCACCCAATTCTACATAACACACACATTCAGATAATATTATACATAATTATATCTATGCATCGATCGATTGATCTATCTCGGTCAACTCATCTCACTCTCTCTCTCTCTCACTCTCTCTCTCTCTCTCAATGTCTTAATATCTATCTATCTATCTATCTATCTATCTATCTATCTATCTATATGTCTGTCTGTCTCAGGTTATTAATCTTATTTATCTATCTGTCGATCTCACTATCTCGGTTTGTTCATCTCTCTTAGAATCTTAATATCTATCTAGCGAACCAGCGATCAATCCATGTATGTATATATCAATTTATCTCAAGTTATTCATCCTATCTATCTATCTATCTATCTATCTATCTATCTATCTATCTATCTATGTCTCTCTCTCTATATATATATATGTATATATATATATATATATATATATAAATAGATAGCTAATATTATTGGTCAATATATATATACATATATATATATATATATATATATATATATATATATATATATATATATATATATATATAAATAAATTCCCAAGAGGATAGAATCCAGGTAGAACTCAATGTCCAGGACAGAGCAAGAATATAATATAAAAATCTCAAACACTAATATTCCATAGTTATAATTTATTACAGTGGAATTGTAATGACGATCCAATTCATCAGAGCTACAAATTCAAAAAGATTTTCAGATTTCTTTTTGAATTTGTAGGTTTGATGAATTGGATCGTAATTACGATTCCAATGTAATAATTTATAACCATGGAATATTAGTGTTTGAGCCTTTCATATTATATATATATATATATATATATATATATATATATATATATATATATATATATATATATATATATATATATATATATCAGGTTATTAATCCTATCTATCTATCTATCTATCTATCTATCTATCTATCTATCTTACTGTCTGTGTGTCTGTGTGTGCGCGCGTGTGTGCGCGCGTGTGTGCGCGCGTGTGTGCGCGCGTGTGCGCGGGTCCGCGTGTGTGTGCTAAACCAAACTGATTTCTAATGTAACAATTCTGTCAATTGCATTTATTTATCTTTCAGCTCGGGAAAATATGCCTCCACTTGGACGATTTCAATCGCTGAGTAAGTCTTCTAACGCACTCAAACTCACACAGACACACGCAGACCACCACCATAACCACTGCAGACAATACAACAGTACACACACACGCACTCACAATTCACTTTTCTACGGGTCCTTTCTTTGAAATTTGCTTCACGTCCAGAATTATGGAGTTGGTTTCGCCCTGGAATGCCAACATGATCTTACAATGATCTTTCTAAAGATTAAGCAATTCATTAGTTTTAGCGACTGAAACTACAGCCGTCTGCGTCCAAAAATTTGTCCTCTTCAGAGGTCACACTTTTAAAAGTATTTAAACACAAATGTCTTCCTTGAAGGAAGTTAAAGGAAGACATTTGTGCCACTAACACACAGAAAACAGAATGTATATATATATTTATTATAATTTTATCATATAGACAAAACCATTTTACTCACTACAAAGATGCAACTTGGTTTTAGTGCATTTCAACTGCACTTCGACGGGTGAGAGTCGAAAATGGTTATGAACAATCCTGCTTGTAGGCAAGCCGTATGTATATAAATATATATTTTCCTAAGAGGCTTTTCTCATATTTTGGTAGTTCTCTTCGGGTCGTGAGGTTGTCATCGAAGCAGTCATGGTTTCGTCTTGCGTAGAAGTCGACAACACCTTCAGGGTTTTCTAAGGAAGGCGAATTTCATTTGGCACCAAAGAAGCATTTTTTTCAGATAGCCTCCGCATTCTAGATTTTCAACGAATTCCACTCTTGTATCCGTATTTTCAACGGTAATATATATGTTCGAATGTAATATCCTATAATAAGGAATTATCGGTCTACTTTTGTATTGAGCTCTATTTTTAAATCAATGTTATGAAAGTTTCAATTTATTTTTGATTCGTTCTCATTGCATTTGTAAAAATATATATATATATATATATATATATATATATATATATATATATATATATATATATATATATATATATAGAGAGAGAGAGAGAGAGAGAGAGAGAGAGAGAGAGAGAAAGAGATTTGATGGTTTTTAATTCATTCTACTCTCATACTGTTTTTCATAGTTTAGAATTATGGTTTAAATTTCGCCGTCTAATTTCCCAAAGACGTCAGAAGGGATAAGGAAAATAAAGAGAACACTATTCACGCTAGCAATAATAAAGAATGCTACATTCCAGTTTTGCTATTGGCAAATAAAGGGACTTCCTATAAATATTCTGAACATATCCTACTGAGTTTATACTGAATCCCGATATGTGGTATCGGACCTGCAGAGTCAGACGCCGACACTAGAAGGCAAATGCCGATACGCCAATGTTAACTTATATCATTTCTTTCTTGCTTAGCCGGCAATTTATTTAAATGTCTCTTTATCCTGTCATTTGTAGTTTAAAAATATTGCCAAAAACATCGCCTTAATTTCCTAGATATCTCCACACATACAGCAGAAAATAGGCTACAGCAATTTATACTAAATGAATTTAATTAAAACTTTAACAAAATGTGCAACTGCCAGGCCTTTCGGTCAGTTCAAAGCCAGAATTTCTTGTTCACCCTTCAAACGAACAGCAGATTACACTCGATCAGTCATATCCGTAGGAGAAGGAAAATCCAACGGAAAACCTGTTAGCTTCCATCATCCCACATTGTTGAACCGTCGCTTAGACCACTATCCAAAACTAAGGAGATATGTAGCCGCTCCCCAAGGAAGACCTTTAGGGGCAGTTTCTTCCAAAATACGGATACAAGAGTGGAATTCGTTGAAAATCTAGAATGCGGAGGCTATCTGAAAAAAATGCTTCTTTGGTGCCAAATGAAATTCGCCTTCCTTAGAAAACCCTGAAGGTGTTGTCGACTTCTACGCAAGACGAAACCATGACTGCTTCGATGACAACCTCACGACCCGAAGAGAACTCTCAAATATGAGAAAAGCCTCTTAGGAAAATATATATATATATATATATATAATTTATATATATATATATATATATATATATATATATATATATATATATATATATATATATGTATTGGCAAATATCTTTTTACCAGACGTAATTTACCGTTCTACCAAGTCTACCTCCAAGAACAACTCAATTAGCATTTACATAAAACGTATATCTGTTGTTGTGACTTTTCGATGTTTATATCAGTTAACTATATTTTTGTTAACGCTACAGATACACAAGCACACACACACACACATATATACATGCATATATATATATATATGCATATATATATATATATATATATATATATATATATATATATATATATATATATATATATATATATATGCATTCAGAATGAATTTGTCACTTAGCTGCTTGATGTTATCTTCAGCATCCCGACTCCAAAGTTTAATAGACCGACCTTCAGGGAATCTAGAATGGCGTAACGCTTAATCTAATATCAATGAAACGGTTTTTCATTTGTCATATTCCTTCAAAACCTTGTAATCTATTTTGTCTGTATCCTATTTTGTACACATATTTTCAACACGAAAAAGACAAGGATAGACCTAAATCATATAAATCTCTTACAATGAAACCCATTCTGAAAAAAAATAAATAAGGATTTACCTTAAATTTATTTCGGAAAAAGCTACATGAATTTTTTCTTTCTAGCCATTCTGGAAATAGAATAAGGATTTACCTTAAATTTAATGCAGAAAAGCTGGCAAAATGTTTAAGTAAATTTTCACAAGAACAAGAAAATTGTAAAGAAACGATACAAAATGAATAATAACGTTTTTTTTTTTGTTTTTTTACAAAAGTCGCACAATTTCATTCTTTTTTTTTAATCACGAAAATGTCTAGCTTAGCGGACGAAGTACTATTTCTTATTTAAGCATACACACAAGCGTATTTTCCATTTGTCATGTTCTTCAAATACACACACACACACACACACATACACCCCATATATATATATATATATATATATATATATATATATATATATATATATATATATATATATATATATATGAATAAATATAGTTTTACGGTTTGCTATATTTATGGAATAAAGTGCTCAATGTCAGGGATAGAGCGTATCTAAATATAAAAGTGAACATTGAAGTCAATACTCGGAGGTAATAGACTGTTTCATGCTAGGCGCATTCATCAAGCTACCTGAATATATATATATATATATATATATATATATATATATATATATATATATATATATATATATGTATATATATATATATAGCATAATGAGAGGCCACGTATACTTTCTTGATATGTATATAATATCTGGATAAAATAAATGAAACAAAATTGGGTGTTTTTTTTATGAAAGTATTTATTTCTGTGTTTTTGTATATATTTATTTATTTAAACAAACACACAAACACAGTATCTCATTTGATTTCTGAGGAAAAAAAACCTAGGTGGTCTGAAATATTAAATAAATAAATATATACAAAAACACAGAAATAAATACTTTCATAAAAAAAACACCCAATTTTGTTTCATTTATTTTATCCAGATATTATATATATATATATATATATATATATATATATATATATATAATGTATTAAATTAGCTATAATAGATAAATATTGAAAGTCATTACACCTAATTTAATTATATTTATCGCTCTCGTCTGTTACTGAGTGAGCCCGTTAGTAGCAGAAATTCCGTCATATAATATGCGCTAAATTATATAATTTTACTTATATATTTTGCTAATATTAATAGCTAGTATTATTATTTCATTATATGTATGTGTGTATATGTGTGTGTGTGTGTGTGTGTGTGCATCTGTGTGCGTGAAAGAGAGAGAGAGAGAGATTTATAGATCTTATGAAAAAGACTAGTCTCAAAGGTAACTGAATTGTTATACGTGTTTCTTGTCTTTTAGGTGAAGAAGGTATGCCTCCACGCGGTCTCTTTGCATCAATGAGTACGTCTTTTTATATTTTTATACTTAACCACATACAAACAAACACACAGCTATTAGTAGCCACTATTACATACGTTTATAAATATCCGCGCAGTCATTTGCCCATACGTTTATAATTAGCAAGACGAGTTGAACATCGGACCTGTGTCCTATAATTACAGTTCCTCGGGATAGCACGTCAGGCTATATGACGGTTCAGTGTCGGAGGACACATATTTTCTATGGAAATTTCTCGGACATTCAGGCTGGTAAACGTTCTTAATACTGTTTATTTATAAACAGAGCATTAACTTAAATATTTGTATCTATAAAAATAAACAGAAGATAACTTAAAAATAATTGTCGGACTTTGTCCATTTCGTAGTGTGTGACGTCATTTGTTTACGTTTGGATACGCATCGAGCAGATATGAAGGTTCTAGGGAACTCATGGAAAATTGTAATTAAAAAATGTATGCTTTTTGTAAACGTCATCAACTCGGTTTTTTCCTTGATTTGACTTCTTAAGCGTTTCTAGTTTCTTTGCACTGTTTTACTCAAATCAAACGAGCGACCAAGGCTAGCAACGGCTAGATGAAATATTTCCATGAAATAAATCATGGAACTACACAATTTTCTTTTAATTATGCAACTACCAACGTAGACAAGCATCCTAACTTTGATGGAAAATTGTAGTTTAAAAACAGTAAAATCGACCTTGCTAACCAGACGCTCCTTCGTAGCTGAGTGGTATAGCACGTTAGATCTGATGACGATTCCGTTTAGGGCACAGGTTCGATTCCTGTCGGAGGATGCATATTTTCTATGAAATTTCTCGGACACTCAGGCCGGTAAATATAATTTATACCGTTTATTATGAACAGAGCATTTACTTAAATATTTCTATCTATAAAAATAACGTATAAACAGAAAATGTATTCCAATAATTGTCGGACTTAGTCTATTTCATAATGTATGATGTCATTTGTTTACGTTAAGATACGCTTCGAGCAGATATGAGTGTTCGAGAAAGATCATGGAAAATTGGTTTGTTCAAAAGCAGTAATTTGACTTTGCTTACTAGCCGATGTAGCTGAGTGGTATAGCACGTTAGATCTAATGATGGTTCCGTGTAGGACAGAGGTTCAATTCTTGTCAAAGGACACATATTTTCTCGGACGTCCAGGCCGGTAAATATAATTAATACTGTTTATTATAAACATAGCATTTACTTAAATAATTGTATCTATAAAAGTAACGTTTACACAGAAAATATATATATATATATATATATATATATATATATATATATATATATATATATATATATATATATATATATATATATATATATATATATATATATCTTAAAGGCACTATTCAACCTTGACTGATCAGCTAATTTCTCTATGGGGGTGTCGGTTGAAAGAGCACGCTGGATCTAACTATAGGAATTCTGTCAGAGAGCTAATATTTATCTTCAATAAGATTTCTCAAATATTCAAGAATATTATTTAATAAATAAACGGGTTGTCAACTTAAATACGAATATCCACTGAGAATTACGTTTAAACTTCTAAAATCTGTCAGTTTAATAAATAATAATCCATTCCGTCACACACACATACACACACATATATATATATGGTAGGCTGGATAAATTGTCGTCTAAAT
>OZ038503.1:40230445-40247945 GCA_964036315.1 Acanthosepion esculentum
GGTGGCATGGTCATTGTGAGTGCAATCCTTGGTCCGGGCAGACCTTACTTGAACTCAGTGAGCAATAAAAAAAAACATGTGCCGTGTCCTTTCCCTTGCAACTCACAACAAGTTCTTCCACTCTGCCACCTCCCCCCAGACCACGTTCTGTCTTCCACTTTCTTAAGCCCGCTAGGTAGGTCATGCGTTGTTTTCCCTTGTCTCTCTCTCTCTCTCTATTCGACCTGTATCAGATTCTCCAGACCCTCTTTCCTCGTGTGTCCCAGGAACTTCATCTGCCTCTTCTTGGTGTTAAGTATAAGCCTCCTCCTTGTTTGCATCCTCTCTAAGACCTCATCGTTGCTCACACGCTCGGTCTATGATATCCTTAGCATCCTTCTACAGAACCACATCTCCGTCGCCTCGAGTCTCTTCTTCATCTTTGAGGAAATCGTCCAACATTCGCTGGTATAAAAAAGGACGGATGTCACGTAACAGCTCAGTATTCTTTTCTGCGTTACCAAAGAAATCCTCCAGTCTCGCAATACTCTACCCAGCTTTTGGAATGTGTCCTTGGGCCATCCCAATACGTCTACGGACCTCAGTGTCATGTTTACCGTCCTCTGTCAGAACGCTTTCCAGATATTTAGACTTCCGAATCTGCTTGATTCTAATGTTCCCGACCTTCAAATCGCATTTCGGGCTCATCCTTTTACTGATGACCATGCATTCTGTCTTCTTGTAGTCTATGCTTAGTCCCTTCTTCACACTTTCCGTCGCCACCTTCTGTACGAGATTTTGTAATTTCTTTTCTGTGTCTGCTATCAGTACTGTGTCATCTGCGTATCTTATGTTGTTAAGATTGTGGCCGCCAATACTAAATCCCGATAGGGTTTCCAATTCTCTCACGACTACCTCGCTCTATAGGTTGAACATGTCGGGTTAGAAGACGCACCCTTTCCTTACTCCCCTTTCTATATTTAAATATTCGCTGAACTCGTTCTCTATGTGTCTTTCCCGAATATATCAAGGTAGCTGAGCAATTCCAGTAGATCCTTGTGGCGTACTTTGTCGAAAACCTTTGCATACATCTGTACATTAAATAAAGTGTTGAGTTAAAAATTCTCCGAAGGTTACCAGGATCGGCAATCACCTGATGAGGGTACAGATGGCACAATAGCCGAAACGTTGTGATAATAATCAAAGACGAGGAGAAAGCCTGTAAAAAATGTAAATAAAGATAATTCCTGATATCAGAGGCTTTCGGCCATATCACGTTGACACTCTAGTTCTTTCGTAATGCCCGTTTGTAGGAGAGACTTTGTAAATTACAGATTCAATAATCGTAACGCCTTCAAACAATACTCGGTCAGATGACGCTAGCTACCATATATATTTTTTGCTTTACCCATCACTTGATCTAATTATTTCAAGGCGAGGTCGACTGCGCTTGCTCTCTCGCGATCCGCCTAGAAACCCAAGTGTAGGCAGCGACACTTTATTCCTATATGACAGGTTCCCATACGATCCCTGAAGTTAAGCAACGTCGAACCTGGTCAGTATCTAGATGGATGACCACTTGTGAATACCACTTGATGTAAGTTTAGATGTGCGGGTGGTGTAATATCTAATGGCTCGGAATTGCTAATCGGAGAGCCGAGTTCCAATTCCAGTTGGGTTCGTTATATTCTCTTACGCTCAAATACCTTTGGGAAAGGTAGGAATCCAAGTCTTTCCCCCAGTTATGGGTTAATTAGTAAGACTTGTATCACTAAACGCATTATTATTTCCTAAATTAAAATAAAATTGTGTACAAAATATTTAGATTTCAGCATTAAACAGTTGATATACCACTAAACGAAAACAACCAATCAGCCTGACACCGGAAATTATTTAAATAACTATCGTATTTCTACATTGTTTTCGCCTTTGGATTTAAACATTAATATTAATAACCTGAGCTTTGGTTCATGAGTTTACTGAAATAGTGTTAGTTTCATCTCTGAGCTGGTCAATGCAGACTTCGCTTGGTTTGGTTTGTTTTACGTCATATTAACCTCAATGGGTTATTTAATGCCGACAAGGTTTTTATTGGTGGTAATATTTTTTCCATCAAAAATGTATCGCTGGTAATATTTTTCCTTCAAAAATGTATTGCTGGTAATATTTTTCCTTCAAAAATGTATTGCCGGTAATATTTTTTCCGTCAAAAATGTATTGCTGGTAATATTTTTTCCTTCAAAAATGTATTGCCGGTAATAGTTTTTTCCATGAAAAATGTACTACTGGTAATAATTTTCCATCAAAAATGTATTGCTGGTAATATTTTTCTGTCAAAAATGTATTGCTGGTAATATTTTTTCCTTCAAAAATGTAGTGCAGGCAATATTTTTTCCATCAAAAATGTATCGCTGGTAATATTTTTCCTTCAAAAATGTATTGCTGGTAATATTTTTCCTTCAAAAATGTATTGCTGCTAATATTTTTCCTTCAAAAATGTATTGCTGGTAATATTTTTTCCATAAAAAATGTATTGCTGGTAGTAATGCATTGCCGGTAATAATTTTTTCTTCAAAAATTCCTTGCTGGTAATAATTTTTTACAAAGTATTTCTGGTAGTAAAATCTATTTTTACACTTTCATAGTGTTTTGAACCCAGTTTAGGGATAACTACTTACCCATAGCTGTGACCGTAACAGGTGTTACCACCTCGGATCAGAGTAGATATGGGAACACCAGCAATTAAGAGATGGTTCCATGCTCCTCAAAACCTCCTGATCAGAGGCATTGTTGGATGTAGTTTATCGTCTTATGATGGCAGACTTGGACTCAGAGAGCCATAAATAAAAAACTAAATGAGATATCTGCGGACGCGATCAGCGAAGCGAGAATAATCTACACTCGTAGATTAAATAAAGTGTTCAGGTCGAAATTCCCTGATGAATAGTGATAACAACAACAAAGACGATGAGATTAGTCAGTAATCTAAATAATGTAAATAGTGTTAACTCAACATCCGGGAATCAGTCATTACCATCAGAATGGTTAATTCCCAACTCCTCAAGGGCGCCTCGGTACGCCTTCTTGGTCTCATGCTGTCCACTGGCATGAGGTGGAATAAATACATTGAATCAATAGCTTCATCTACCGCAAGGATAGTTGGCTCTCTGTGTCGTGCCAGAAAGATTTTCTCGTCTGAGTCCATCCTTCAAATCTATGTATCAACTATCTGTCCTTACATGGAATATTGCTGTCATATATGGTCTTGTGCTCCCGCTGTACGTCTCAAGGTCCTTGACAAAATACAGAGACCAATATGCAAGATGATTGGTCATGATGTGGCATCTAATCTACAATCGATATCCCAAACTACCAAGAAAATTAAATTTCGGAATTAATTGATTTATCAGGAGTTCATATGCCGTTCTGTGGTTGACTGGGACAGGAAATGGCTTGTAAACGTTAATGCCTCAAAAACGAAACTGCTCTCCTTCATCCACCACAGATAACCCTCCCTGCCTCCCATTAGAATGGCTGATGCCCAACTCCTTGAGAGCGCCCCGTTACACCTGCTTGGTCTCATGCTGTCCACTGACATGATGTGGAATAAATACATTGAATCATTAGCTTCATCTACGACAAGGAATGTTGGCTCTCTGTGTCGTGCCAGAAAGTTTTTCTCGTCTGAGTTCATCCTTCAAATCTATAAATGAACCATCCGTGTCGTGCCAGAAAGTTTTTCTTGTCTGAGTTCATCCTTCAAATCTATAAATGAACCATCCGTGTCGTGCCAGAAAGTTTTTCTCGTCTGAGTTCATCCTTCAAATCTATAAATCAACCATCCGTGTCGTGCCAGAAAGTTTTTCTCGTCTGAGTTCATCCTTCAAATCTATAAATCAACCATCCGTGTCGTGCCAGAAAGTTTTTCTCGTCTGAGTTCATCCTTCAAATCTATAAATCAACCATCCGTGTCGTGCCAGAAAGTTTTTCTCGTCTGAGTTCATCCTTCAAATCTATAAATCAACCATCCGTCCTTGCATGTCATATATGGTCTGGTGCTCCAGCTGTACGTCTCGGTGTCCTCGACAAAATCCAGAGACGAATATATAATGTGATATGTCCGGATATGGCATCTACTCCACAGTCGCCTTCTCACAAAGATGTTTTGTGGGTTCCCTCTGTCTCTTCTACAAATATTTCCACGGCAACTATTCTGACGAGCTACTGTCGCTGGTTTCCAGGACTTCATGAATTTAAGCAGAGCTACCAGGCTGGTATCTCTGTCAAAACGGTTAAATGTAACCGTCCCTTCTACTCAAACAGCTTCTTCTCTCGCACTTCCCGTCTGTGGAACTCCCTTCCCCTTACTTGCTTCTCCGACGACTATAATCTTTAAATGTTCAAGTGTAATGTCAATCGACATCTTCTGACACCCTGATCTTTTTCCCCGTCCTTCTCTGTATCATTTCCTCAAAAATGCCTCTTTACTCTTGTTCT
Organism: Acanthosepion esculentum; assembly: GCA_964036315.1. NCBI lineage: Eukaryota > Metazoa > Mollusca > Cephalopoda > Sepiida > Sepiidae > Acanthosepion > Acanthosepion esculentum. Next base: position 40,234,922 of record OZ038503.1, read on the forward strand.
CAATACTCTGTAACCCCTTACGTGCTAGTGGCACTCCCGCTTTGTTTGGGGTGAAGTGCTTTAAAAAATTCCACTCAGAAATCTACCTTAACTAAAATTATTACAGATATCATGTCATGGCACAATAGTTAAGAGCCTGGTCACGCGGTCAAAACAGGGCGAGCAATAACAGCAGTACTAAATACTAAGTAGACGAGATATTTCGCGACATGGTCAGCGAAAGGAGAACATTCTACACCTGTAGATTAAATAAAGTGTTCAGATAGAAATTCCCTGAAGGTTACCAGGTTCGATAGACACCCAACGAAGACCGGAAGGGATAATTCGAATTTGTATCCCCCTTATAGGGGAAACCACCGGCTTAGTGCATTAAAACCCTGTCGGAAAGTATATTTTATTTTTAATAAAGTAAATCGACATACAAAATATTTTTATTTTATTGAATTAATTTTTTATATGTCATTTTACTTTATTAAAAAATAAATTTCTCTACCACTTACTTTATTTAAAATAATTAAAAACAAAAACCTGGTTCCTATTTTAAATAATGCCTTTTCAAGCGCCTTATTCATTTTTAATTATTTGTAATAAAGTAAATGATAAAGAAATTTAATTTTGGTAAAATAAATTGATATATAAAGATAATTCAATAAAATAAAACTAGTTTGTATCCCGATTTACTTTATTTAAAATAATTAAAAACAAAAACATGGTTCATATTTTACATAAAGCCTTTTCAAACGCCTTATTCGCGTCCTGGGTATGACGATAAACTACATCCAACAGCAAGGTCTCTGATAATGTTTTTGAAAAAGATAATGTTGCCAGCTATACATTTTTGAAAAAAATAATGTTACCAGCTATACGGTTTTGAAAAAAATAATATTACCAGCTCTACGTTTTTGAAAAAATAATATTACCAGCTATACATTTTTGAGGAAAAAAATATTAACAGAAATAGATTTTTGACAAAACAAAAATATTACCGGAAAAAAAAAAGCTGTCGGCATTAAATGACACATTGAAGTGTTGATATGCCGTAAAACAAAACAAACCAACCAAACGCCTTATTCGTTTTTAATTATTTGTAATAAAGTAAATGATAAAGAAATTTAATTTTGAAAAAATAAATTGATATATAAAGATAATTCAATAAAATAAAACTATTTTGAATCTCGATTTACTTTATTAAAAATAAATTACATTGGGACTGACTTTATTAAAAAAATAATTAAAAACTGCTTTATTTTATTTTGCATTTTTCGATTTACTTTCACTCCAGATAAGGATGCTGAGAAATGGGTGCAGGATAACTCAACACCGCCAACTCTACACTGCTCACTGAGCGCCGGGTCTACTCAGGACCGAGACAACTCAGAATATAATTTTTTTTATAACCGAATAAAAGTAATTTATTAAAGATTAAAAACTTAATTAGTGAATATAAAGTAAAAATATTCACTAATAAAGGTTTTTAATCGTTAATAAATTACTTTTATTCGGTTATAAAAAAAATGATATTTTTCTGGTGCTGAGTTGTCTCGGTCCTGAGTAGTCCCGGCACTCAACTGAGAAAATTATACTGAGAGATGGACAGTCCTGGGGAACAGCTGCCCGAGGCCGCGCTCTCCCATTGCACAAGAGGGAGGGATCGGTGCTCGCACCGAGGCCAGCGCAACCGACGGTTGCGGGGGCTGTGAGCAATTTTTGACCCCACCCGGGTGCACACGCTCGGTGCCCCACTTTAAAAAGACCTTGTGTCACATCTCATTCTCGTTGGGGAATGAGTAAACACCGAGTAGTCCCGGCGCTCAGTTGGTGTTGTTCAGTCAGCGGGATTCAGTTGGCGGTGTTGATTTGTCCTGCACTTGAATCATTTACCCCTGTAGATTAAATGAAAATTACTCAGTATATATAAATTTTTTTCTTTCTTTTTTAGACCACGAAGACATTCTTCCACGGGGGAGATTCACATCGATGAGTAAGTGTGTATTCCTTTCAAATATAAATAAATGAGGGTACTATAACGGTTATTGACGAGCAAAGTGAAATTTCCAGCTGGAGTTCAAATTCCAGCCGGCGTTGTTTCGTTCACCCTGCGCTATTCGCCTCCCTTCCACCAACTTCCAGAGAATGTAAATAAATCTACAAGACATGCCTGTGTAGCGAATCAGTATTTGATTGATTGATTAGTTTTTTACGGCTTATCAATCCGTTGCAGGTTATTTAAAGCCAGACAATATTTCAGAATTCAGAAATTGATAAACAAGAAATTATAAAGTGGGGGATCAATTCTATATTACAATCAATATATCATTTTATCCTTCACTTTGTGTCCACGGTAGTTTCTATACATTTATATTCCAGAGAGTGTAAATAAATCTAGAAGACATGCTTGGTTAGCTAATCAATATTTAGTTGATTGATTGATTCGTTTTCTACGGCTTATCAACCCTTTTCAGCTTATTTAAAGTCAGGCAATATTTCAGAATTCAGAAATTGATAAACAAAGAATCATAAAGTGGGGGATCAATTCTATATTACAATCAATATATAAACTTATCCCCCACTTTGTAGCCACGGTAGTTTCTATACATTTATATTCCAGAGAATTTAAATAAATCTAAAAGACATGCCTGTGTAGCCAATCAGTATTTAATTGATCGATTGATTCGTTTTCTACGGTTTATCAACCCATTGCAGGTTATTTAAAGCCAGAAAATATTTTTAGATTTGTATGATTTTTTTTGGATAATAATGGTTCACAGCATTAATTCAAAAGAGAGCTCAATACCGGTAGTAGAACAATAAACAGAATTGTTCATAGCCATATGGTTTCTCACCTGTCGAAGTGCAATTTTAAATGCACTGAAACGAAGTTGCATCTTTGTAGTCAGTAAATTGTTTTTGTCTATATGATAAGTTTTTGTCTATATGATAAAATTATATATATATATATATATATATATATATATATGTGTGTGTGTGTGTGTGTGTGTGTGTATGTGTGTGTGTGTGTGTGTGTGTGTGTTTAGGCAGCAAATTCTCTTTTAGGCATGTCTGATTAAATAAATTACAGACATTATGTCTGCTTATTTCTAATAAAATCCATTGATACTCACGAACAATCATCCGTGTATTGCAATAAAATGATGTGAGAAATGTGTCATAACTGAAAATCGCTTTTATTTCCCATTTCCCACGTACTTTCGATCTTCTCCCGTTTGTTGTTCAGGGGTACAAATAATAATACAAAACTGTGTTGCTATCCATCGCTGTAATTTTTTCTTTTTGCCTTTAAATGTAACGGTTGACAGTCATGCTTAGCGTTCATTAGAACGTGAAAAAAATTATCCACTATGGAATTTTTCTTTTGTGTTGTAATGTCATGGTCATGCGCGTATTAAAGCGTGAAAATCTGTTCTAGATATTTCAGAACATTACTACAGTATTCGTAGCCGATTCTATTAAGTGCCGGCTTTAATTTTTTTATGTATATTGCTTTGATGATCTGTAGTTTGAATATATATATTATAACATAAATATAATAACAATAATAATAATAATAATAATACAGGCGATCTTCAGCTTACGACGGAGTTCCGTTCCGACGATGCGTCGTAACTCGATTTTCCGTGTAAGTCATAACGTAACCGCAATTTTCAGTAAAGTACTCATCAACAATTTAATGTCGTACAACCTAGGACTCACCATCGTTGCGTTCTTCACCCTAGCGCCGTTTGACGACGTATTCTTCCGAAATGCACAGTCGGAACAAGATTAATGGGGATTGCGTCGTAACCACGAATAGTCGTAACCCAGGGAATTATTGTAATAATAATAATAATGATAAAAATCATAATAATAAAACTAATAGTAGTGATGGCAGCTATTTGTATAATATTCAATGAAATCAAGGTAAGGAGAATTTCTTGAAGTGCTCGATAATAATCAAGAGTAATAATTATCTATTTCTTAACGAATGTCGACTTGGAGTTTCGTGATATCCTACTCGCCACTACACGGATAAGAAGACATTCCGTAATTAATAAAATCATTCTTTACCGGGTCCTGACAAGTGTGTGAAATTACGAAGCACCAAGTCAGCCTCCTCTAAGTATTGTGCACTTTTGAATCAACAACAGCAACAATAACAATATATATATTTTTAAGATATTATCTATCTATCTATCTATCTATCTATCTATATATATATATATATATATATATATATATATATATATATATATATATATATATATATATATTTACACACGCTCTATCTCTGATATTGAGCACTTTATCCCATAAAATTTAGCACACTTTAAGACTATATTTCTCTCTCTCTCTCTCTCTCTCTCTCTATATATATATATATATATATATATATATATATAATATTAGTGGTCAATACACACACACACACACACACACACACACATATATATATATATATATATATATATATATATATATATAAATTCCCAAGAGGATAGAATCCAAGGTAGAACTCAATGTCCAGGACAGAGTAAGAATATAATATAAAGGCTCAAATACTAATATTCCATGGTTATAATTCATTACATTTGAATCGTAATCACGATCCAATTCATCCGACCTACAAATTCAAAAAGCTTTTTGAATTTGTAGGTCAATCAGCTTAGTGACAAATTTTGTATTAATCCTATTAACGCTCTATCTCTGATATCGAGCAATTTATTGCAAGGACTGTTGCTTTAAAGTCTTTTCATTCAGTCTTCTAATGACTGATTGCATTTCTGTATTCATACTATCTGTATTATTGTTATCATATATATATATATATATATATATATATATGTAATTAAGTAATTCATCGAGTCTGAAACCTCAACAGAATGCTGAAAGCACTGTCACAGAACACCCTACCAACTGTTCTACGGGCCTCGGTGACGAAGAGGTAGCAAATCAGACTCAATATAGCGCCGCTCACTCACATTATTCCGTGGTGGAACCCAACTGAGATTCTCTGTAACCATAGGAGTGTGTCCCCGGGAGCCACGACTACTATCACCGAGGCCCGTAGAACAGTTGGTAGGGTGTTCGCTTGACAACCTAACTGTCAGGGTTTCAATTCTCGGTAGTGGATGCGCACTGCTGATGAGTCCCAAATATAGGACGAAACGGCCGTCCAGTGCTTTCTGCATTCTGTGACAGTGCTTTCAGCATTCTGTTGAGGTTTCAGACTCGATGAATTACTTAATTACATTTATCAAATCCTCCTAATTATTACATATATATATATATATATATGTGTGTGTGTGTGTGTGTGTGTGTGTGTGTGTGTGTATATATATATAATTGACTCTTCCGTCGGTTTCGATGTATGATAATCTGACAACTTAATTGATTCAGTTGTGAAATTTTGTGCGATAATCTTAAGACCCGCTAGTGATTTACAAAGGATATGTATATGAAGCAAGAGTAAGGATTGTGGGATGATATCACTGTTAGATTGGCTGACCTTTTAGATCTTGCTCTCCTTTCTTGAAGACGATTCAGGCAAAACTGAAAACTGCTGAGTCCACTAAAACACATTTATCTCCATTCTATCCGCCCCAAGGCTAAGCGCTCGAGAGTGTTATGAGGTATATTGACAGCTGACAATTTGCTCTTCAGCTTGTCTTTGTATCTTAGCCATGGCCGTCCTACATTCCTGTCGCCCTGATCTAACTGGCTGTACATTAGTATCTTGGGTATCCGGTCATCACACATTCTCAAGACATGACCAGTCCACCGTAACTGAGACAATATTACACAGGTCTACGTTAGATGTCCTATCTTGAAGGTTAACTTCACAGATGGCACGCAGACAGCTTTTATGGAATATATATATATGTATTATGAATATATATATATATATATATATATATATATATATATGTATGTATATATTATTTATATAATTTACTCACTTTATATCCGAATATAATTTATTTCTATTTAAGAAAGTTGAAATCACCGTTTTTTATTTTGTTTTTAGACAGAGCACTTATGCCAACCCAAGGACAATTTACATCACTCGGTAAGTCTGTATCCTACTTATATACTTACACATAAGAAAAAAATGAATAACTACCGACACCGAGGTTCGAGCGTGACACTCTGGACTTATGAATATATGTTTTCCGCTAGGTGTATAAATAGTGGTTTCAAGTTACTGACTGCAGGGATTATTGAGTGATTACTGAGTGATATAGGTTTTTCTTTCTAGTCCAGCTAAGTTTTGCCTGACGGGGATTTCTGAAGAATGGTCAATTGACGTTAAATTAATCGTTTTATTTTTTCATTTTCTCTCTGTTATCCGTTTTCCTTAAAAATAAAAAAAAAGTAAATAGTTGGTTCACTTAAATCTAAATAATTATGTCACTTCTGTCCTTCCGTACGATAGCTTCCCCTTACATAAGTTGTCAACGTGATGGAATCATCACTTATCACCTGTCATGTGACACCAAATATTATGACCTTTGTCTTAAATTTCAACTGCATCTTTTCGGTGCAGAAACTAAGTAATGTTTGTTTCAAAATATTTTAAATAAACTTTATAATTTCTAATTTTCTTAAAATAATTTAAAAAAAAATTTTAATTGATTTTTAAAATAATTTTAAACGGTGATTTTCATTTTTTTTTATAAAATGGAAAAAAAAATGGTTGACATGATCGAATTTCTGTCAATTTTGCTGATTCAAAAAAAATAAATAAATAAAAAATCCAAGATTTTTAACGAAAATTTCAGACGTGGTAGGAATGATTAAAAAAAGTAAAAAATACCCAAATATATTTTGAACTTTCCTCTTGATAATAATATAAACATTTATATAGTAAAAAAATATTTTCATCAAGTTTAAGGCCCTCTTTCATCATGCTATGCTCTTTTTAGAAAATTTTATCGAGGTACCTATGTATTTCTTTCTTTTTGTAATTATTTTTTTATTTTTTTGTTGACATCTATTTCGTTTTGCCTTAACGTTTCCACGCCAAGTTTCATTTTTCTTTTGAGATGTTTTTCTTTTTATCTGTCCGTGACTACTAAGACGTAAGACTTTATTTTGTTTGAGGGCATATAACGCTGGAAATTATAAGGCGAACATTTACATTTATTTGGCCGTGGTAGGACCAACCTGGTCCTACATCATGGCGGTGAATTTGGACACGGTGAACATGGAGAAAACGGCACCGCAAAAAAATCGGCCTGGTAGACCCCAAAAGGATGCCAAATATTATGAAGCCCTAAAAGAGAAATATGATTTCCACATAAAAGGAATGAGTTTCTTACACTTACAGAGGCAACTGTTGCCGTAAAAACAAGTACAAGCTTCCTGCTGAACATGAAGATTGATTGGTGTCAGCAGGGAAACGATCGTGGAAGCATTGAAGAGCCCCAAGATAGGCCCAAACATTCTGGCCAGAAGGTCAAATACTCTATGGGATATCTTGTTGGCTATGGAGGAAGAAGCGAAGAAGTTTGCGGGAAGCACTCTGTCCATGAAGTCCGTCCGTCTACAAACTGAGTACTTGGGGGCGAGAAAGACGAAAGCGAACGTCCATGAAGTTCCAGTGGATATCAACGGGGATAGGCTGGAGACCTTTTTTGCCCGGTACGGCGAGGTGTTGGAGGGTCTCGGCAACAATAAGCAAAGCTAGGATTGCCACTGGGGAGTTTGTTCTCCAACCACTGAACTTTCGGGGAGATCCCCAACGTTTTAATGTGCTGGTAGAGAATAATGCCCGTGGTTGTAGAAGGACGTCGTCCCTACTGTTTGTCGTATGGTGCAGTGGGACACATAGCAGAGGCGTGTCCAGGCAAGAACGCGGCACCACGGCCCAGACAAGCAGCAACAGATGAAGAAGCGGTAGTGTTCGGCGAGTTTCCTGAGGGAGAATGGAAAAGGCTGGGGAAGAAGGGACGAAAAAAAAGCAGGAGGTCCCACAGCAACCACAACCCAAGGAGCGGCTGGACCCGGAAAAGCAACTCCATACTCTGCCTCGGCCTCCAGAAGGGCAGCAACAAGAAAAAGTGGAGCGGCGACAACAGAAATACGAACAGCAGCCTAAGGCACCCCCCAAAAAAACAAGGAACAAGACCAACAACAACTGTAGCATCAAAAGAAACAACAACAGAAGCAACAATCACAGAAGACTCGACAGCAGAAACAACGGAATCAATAGCTTGAACAAAGGTGTACGGTTTCAGATGTCGAGGTGGAGGAAATGCCCCCACCACGGTCCTCCTCTTTGAAAAGGAGAAGGGAAGAGAGAGAGAGAGAGAGAGAGAGAGAGAGAGAGAGAGAGAGATAAACCAAAAAAAGAATGAAAAGTGGGCTGAACGAGGCAGGAATCAAAGGGCCATAGACATAGCTAGGTCCCAATCCGTCCCTACGGCCCCAGCCGAAAGTGAAGGCATTATCCCAAAATCAAAGAGCGTTCACCCTTCACCTACCAGAGCTCCGTTTCCCATTTCCTCCACATCCTCTCTTCGTTCAACTTTTACACCTCCTTCTCTATCTACTTCTTCCCTGCCTAGGGAGAAGAAGAAAAAGAAAATTTATTGCCCCGGACCATTATTTAAGATTACCTTAATCGACGGAAAGTCGGTAGAGGACCCCCCTTAGTTTTCCTCAAGCCCCAGGCGTCATTACGTGCATAAGAGACACGGCGGTGGTACCTGGAAATGTGGTACCATTTGTACAAAGCCAAGGACGCTTTTCGTTAAATAATTTAGACACGTTCTGTCTACTTATTTTCGATAAGATCCCTTCATATTCGTGAATTTATCCATAAATATAGCATACTTTAAAACTATAGTTTTCATCATATATATATATATATATATATATATATATATATGTGTATGTGTGTGTGTGTGTGTGTGTGTGTGTGTGTGTTTGTAACTTATTTATATATTTATATACTCTATATAAGACACAATTCTTGGTATTGAATATTTCAATTGAATTTTTTATCTTTCAGGTAACAAAAATATGCCTGGTCAAGGACATTTTACAAAATTGAGTAAGTGTATCTTCTGCACATGCAAAAAAAAAACAACAAAAACACGCAAAAACACCCATACACATGTACAAATCTGTTTATCTATCTACATATCTGCTTAATTAAATTCTAAACTGCCTAAAATTAATATAAATTTTGTATTCATATAAAGTACCACATTATTGGCAAGGTCTCGTCATTTTACAGTTGAAATGTTTAGAGGTAAACGTAAGTTCTATGTTGACAGTTTCTTTTCACATACGTCTCGCTTGTGGGATTCTCTTCCGGCTTCTTGTTTTCCAGCCAATATTAATCTTCAAAAATTTAAATGCAACGACAGTCGTCATCTTTTGCCGCTTTAATTCACTGTTTTCTCCCTTTAATTGTTATTTTTTCTCAGTTTCATTCACACTCGGTAACCACATGCGTCATAATGGCTTTATTTACATGTTTGAGGAGAAGTGATTAAAAGTAAGAACGAAGATTTCTTGATATAGTTGTTGGTATATCAGTCCACGCCCAGCTTTTTTCCCAATATCAACTTTTCTAACAGAATTACTAATCTCCCAAGCAAACGTACACAACTGTATCAAATATATCAGAAGAAAATGGTTGAATCCGTCAACACAATAAAAACAATATTTCAACACGTGATAGTACTTGACGTATTTTTTTACTTGACAATATGAATATAATAGCGTTTTCTAAATTCTTCTAGTTGCTTAGGACATTTTGTTTGTTGTTAATAGTTATTTCGTTTTCAATAAATTCATTTAGTTTTTCCTTGAAAAAGTCAACATTGGACGAAACGCGTCGGCTAATAATACACTTTTCCTATTGTCTTTTACCTAACACAATAAAAACAATTTTTCTACACGCGATAGTACTTGACGTAATTTTCACTTGACAATATGAAACAAAACACGGAAAAAACACGGAAAAAACACCCACGCACATGTACAAATCTGTTTATCTATCTACATATCATATCATATTAAATTATGAATTTAAGTGCAGTACTAGATTGGCGGTAAGGTCTCATCATGTTACAGTTGAAATGGCTAGATGTAACAGCAAGTTCTATACTAACAGTTTCTTAGTTCCCAGTCAGATTTGTCTTTTTCTACAGGTTAATTTTGATCTGTACATACGTTGGTCCGCACATTCATAGTGACAAAAGTAAACTGCATGTTGACTTTAACCCCCCCCCCTCCGTTTAAGCGATCATCAGGCAATTGTTCTACTGGTCACCAACCAGTTTTTGAATTCTGTACTCACGTAGTTTAGACACACTCTATCTCTGTTTATCATCGAACTCATCCTAGTGTTTTGGAGATAGACCCCCATAACCATATATATTCTTGAGTACTTGAATAAGTATATTTAATTTTGATCAAAAGGGGGTTCCTGAGGGTGGGGGAACAAACCCCGCACGGGTTTTTTTTTTTCCTTTTTGATATAAATTAAATTTAAATTTGAACAAGAGAATGATTACTAGGGTACTTGGATAAGTATATTTTATTTTGATCAAAGCCCCATCCCGGTCACCCTTCACCAACGAAAATTTTCTCTCTCTGATTTAAATTTAATTTAAATTTGAACAATGACTCCTTTCCAAAATATAGAAGGAGAAAGCCAGAAGATGGAGGTCACATCGGCAAGATCAAGGGGCTGTGGTGAAATAATTTATTATATGGAACCTTAATGTAATCTATTTTTATTTAAATTATTAGCTCTGATTTACATTGAGCTCTCTGGATTCTATCCTCATTGGGTCTTCCCATACGGATTACCTAGTTTTTCCTAAACTATATATATATATATATATATATATATATATATATATATATATATATATATATATATAAAAGGAAAGAGTGTAGAGTGTGGTCGTCTCACCACAGTACAGAGGATCCACCAGTGACCATGGTTTGTGAAGCAGTTTTTGGCAAAGTACAACATTCCCTAAGTTGTATCAACATATTCCCCAGATCTTACCCTTTGCAAATTTACTGTAGATGACCTTGTGATCAAGGCACTCTTTAGACATTTTCGTCGTAGTGAATTATTTCCTCCTTTAATCAGAGTAGGATTTTTTTATGTCAAATTTGTGGTTAGCCTCTTTTTTTCGACAATATTCTTCTTGATATATAAAAATATATATCTTTATCTCATATATATATATATATATATATATATATATATATATATATATATATATATATATATATAAGTAATAATTAGGAGGATTTGATAAATGTAATTAAGCAATTCATCGAGTCTGAAACCTCAACAGAATGCAGAAAGCACTGGACGGCCGTTTCTGCATTCTGTTAGACTGTGCTTTCTGCATTCTGTTGAGGTTTCAGACTCGATGAATTGCTTAATTACATTTATCAAATCCTCCTAATTATTACTTATATATCATTGCTTGATCCGGCTTCTAATAGCTCCAGTTGGGGCGGCTTGGTGATAGAAGTCGTGGCTCCCGGGGTCACACTCCTATGGTTAGAGAGAATCTCAGTTGGGTTCCACCACGGAATAATGAGAGTGACCGGCGCTATATTGAGTCTAATTTACTACCTCTTCGTCACCGAGGCCCGTAGAACAGTTAGTAGGGGTATTCGCTTGACAACCTAACTGTCAAGGTTTCAATTCTCGGTAGTGGATGCGCACTGCTGATGAGTCCCAAATATGGGACGAAACGGCCGTCCAGTTCATTCTGTTGAGGTTTCAGACTCGATGAATTGCTTAATTACATATATATATATATATATATATATATATATATATAGAGAGAGAGAGAGAGAGAGAGAGAGAGACGATATAAAATATTTAGAAAACTAAACTTCTAGCTAGCGTGGTTTCCACGAAGCAGGTACCGTCAGGTAGTAAAATTGGATATTCGATCACAAGACACTCTTATATACACAATTATACCGGAGGTAAAGGAGGGGGGGAAAGAAGCAAAGAGGGTAAATAAAAAAAATGACATATTTTATATAAATACTCTTACGTTTTATTTTATATAAGTACATTATACGTTTATAGCTTGCTAGTAGCAATATCCTTGCATGCTGCCGATTTTTCGTTAAGCAGCTCATTCCGTATCTGTTTATATTTCTGAGTTGAGGTATTATTGTCCTCATCTTTGTCGCCATGTTCATCACAACGTTTCGGCCGTTGTACGCGCCGGCCTTCTTAAGGTGGTTGGAATGTCGAACTGAACCCTTTATTTTCGCTCACTGGGGTAGACTGTTCTAGTTCCACGTGCCATGTCTAATGGATGTCAGTTATCTCCTGTTAATTTCACTCTGAAAGTTCTCCACTGCCTTAACCCTCACAATCTTTGCGTCCTGTCACTGGATCTAGCTAACGCCTTTATTCACTGTGCCATGTGTTCTTGAGGACATCTACGTATGAATTTTCTGGGTATCATAAACCTAATGTCTTCAGCAACTAATTTTTTACCAGTGCTCATATTGAAATTTTTGCTGTTATCATTGCACGTTTTTTTTACCAGAGCTCATTATGCAATTTTTGTTGATATTACTGCTTTTCCCTGGCACTCTTTATTACTGGTTCCCATATTGTATTCATTTCTATACTTGGTCGGCTCAGGAGATTTTTGTGGCCTAGCTTATGTGCTGATTCCTTAAGTTTACGAATTTTCCAATGATGTTCTTTGTCTATGATCTCAACTTGATTCCACAGAGGGCGGTGATCTCCCTTTTCTTTCCATATGTGGTCAGCCAAGCCTGATTTTCCCACTTCCCCTCATGTTACAGCTTTCTGGTGTTCTTGAAGCCTTACCTTAAGTGGGGGGGCTGTCTCCCCTTTATATTTCTTTTCACAGGTGCATGGGATAGAGTATATGCCGAGAAATTAACTTTGATTTTACGGTAGATGTTTGGCTACAAATACGCTGACTATAAATGCTACAATCATTTATAGATTTTTTTTTTATTTGGTATCTGGATATAGAGTTAATTT
>OZ038503.1:40255445-40267945 GCA_964036315.1 Acanthosepion esculentum
CCGTGCAAATGCCAGCTATCTGATTCATTACGCAAATAATTATCTGGAAATTGCTTCGTGGGTTTCAATTCTTTTTTTCTTCCTCATTTTTGCCTTTGAATAACACCAATGTGGTAAGGGTAAACTCTATACTAATAGGTGATATACAAGGTTATACTAAGTTAAAACGTAATATATAATATCCTAGTCTTAGCTCGCTAACTAATCCTACTATAGCACATTAATCTAATCTAAATCCACACTTAACCCCACAGCACTTCCACCAATCCATACTCTCAATTCCTTCAGAGTGATATTAATAATTCAGTAATTCCTCCCTTCCTTGGTCTGGATATGATCTAGAGCCTCACTTGGCAAACTTCTAAAAGATAGTGTCACAATAAAATCAGACTCCCTCTCGTGTTGTGAGCAGGATAATAGTAGATAAGCACATTTATCGCCCGGTTCGTACTCCTTCTATGTTTATTGAACAGGTGTTGAGGATTATCCATTGATTCATGTTTAGAATATATTTTACCAGTTCTTCCTTCAATGGATATAATGAATTTAAATGTCTTAATTTCTTTGTTAATCTGTTTGTTCATTTTAACTCTTCATTATGAATTTACCGGGTTTGAAGTTTTATGGTTTCTGTATCTGCCTGGTAGTAAAGAGGCAGATTTCTTTGGTATTGCCCTGGTCAACAGTTGTATAATATAGTGGGGGGCTTCCAGTGGGCAACTCTGAAGCACATTATGCTTCCGTCTTAGCCACTTTCATCATTCCTCATTTATTGTCCTCTGTTGTGTCGCAAATATGAAAGGTTGACGCACATATAAAAAATAAGAAGTAGATTATTCCGGAGAATAATATGTTGAGAACACCGACTAATGTTATAAACAGTTAATCGTCAACTCCTCGACGTTTACCCGTGACCTCACCACAACGCGGGATGTAGCACAAAACAAAAATTGCCTGTAGACCACGCATACACGGGGTCGGGCAGCTGTCTATCTCCCCAGACGAGACGCTTGCCTGGGTTCCTCTCCACCCGAGGGCAGAATCGACAAGCAGATTTGTGAACCAGGGGGAGGAGCGAGGTTTGACCTTGAATTTCCTGGAGGGGATGAAAGCTTCGATACCGGCTTTAATCCAGGAAGAGAACTCAGAAGCACAATCATGAGTGGGGAGCTTAAATACAGCATCCCAGGGGACATCGCGGAGGAAGTCACGAAACGCGTCCCAGTCAGCCCGTTGGTAGTAGAATGTGGTTCTGGTGGTAGGAGGCTCTTTGCAAGGTGTGGGGGCAGAAGGAGATGCAAACGGATACTACAGCATGATCGGAGTTACCGATAGGACAGAGCTGCGTGGCACTACAAGGCTTTGACAGGAGGGTGACTTCTTGATGATATCGGCCTGGGGAATCGATTCCATCTTGTGGCATCTCTGGAAGGTTCCTGTTATCAACACCACGGCAATGGTCGATTTGCCCGGAAGGTGACTTCTTGAAGTTATCGGCCTGGGGTCTTGATCCCATCTTGAGGCATCTTTGGAAGGTAAAATAACCTGTTTTACCATCTTGTATAAATGGTCGACAGAACAGGGATTAGGAGAGATAGCTACAAAAGAGAGGAAATTGTGGAGAGTCATGAGTTGAAACGCATGATAAAGTAGGAGAGATTGAAGAACTGTAATTGTTAACTGCTCAGTATTTACCAAAGATCTCCCTACAAGGCGGGATGTGGCACAAGGCCAGTTTTTTTTTACGTGGGGTGTTCCGAGACCGTAAGTTTGGTGAAAAATGGCCCGTAGACCCCGTATACACTAGATCGGGTTTCTGTCTACCTCAGCAGAGGAGACTCTGCCCCTCGGCATAGCCTCGTCTGTGTTCCTCCCTGCTAAAAGGCAGAGAGTTTGACGTGTTAACTGTAATCGTTAACTGTCTCCCTCAGTAAGAGAGAGTGCTGTTTAAATAGTCTTAGACTACTCGATCTTGCGGGTGGTGTTAAGCTACTCCATAACATTCTTGCTCTTTAACAATGTTTTTCTTTTTTCTTATTTTCTTTCACACTCAGTCACTCTTTTTGTCTTAGTGGCTTTATTGCCTCGCTTGGGGTGAAATGATTCAAAAAAGAAGAGAAAAGGCGATGACTACTCTGTCACTATTTCCATGGAAAATATTCAAATGTTCTCCACTCTATAGCTCCAACGGTTAAGATATTTAAAACTCGGACACACCCTGTTACTTCCACGGATTTGAATCATCCTCATTTACCCCTTATTTGAAAGATACGAAGAAAGTTCTATTCAGCTTTTCCCAATGATTTCTGGAACAGACCCCGGCATGAGTGCTTAGCTGAAAACTAAAGCCGTAACTTCTTCAAGTCAATCGTTATCTGTCCTCCTTATTTTCATTTCTTGCCATGAAATTAAAGCAGTGATGGCGCTTACTCTCAGTCCATTGATAAAATAGAGGATGTTGTTGAGAGCCATAATTTGTCTGCGCCCTGAAGGGAAACATTATGCGAAATTAATACTAACAGCTATAGTAAATTAAGTATAGGAGAAAAAGAAATTGAATATAGAATAGTCTGTGCCGGAGGTAGTTTCATCCAACACCAGAAATTTACTACGAAACGAAAAAAAAAAGACATCAACCTGAAAAGTCATGTTCTTCAATCAGATAGAGACTTTCATGAGAGGCGCGAAACCCATTCAAAAATGTCTAAACTGTCAATTGTAAACAACAGCGTTCTACGATTAATGGCGAAAAAAAGGTTTGAGATAGTAAAGTCTGAAGGTTTTGGCAAAGATCATAGTTCTTTAGAACATTGTGGAGTGGTGCTACAGAATCCCACACAAAGAACTGTACCGAATAACAGAAACCACATCATTTAAGGAATTCCAACAGCAGCAACAACCAAAATGGATAGCTCATGTAACTCGAATAGAAAATAATGACATAATCAAGATGTTAACTCTTCACGCTTTCAAACATTCCTATATGACAAACCCTATGAGTATACAGCTGCTTCCTAAGATCAATGGCGAAAAAAAGGTTTTACAGGTTTGAGGGTCTTGGCAAAGATCATCTTTCTTTGAACCTTATGGACTGATACTACAGAATCGCAAACAAAGAACTGTACCAAATAACAGAAACCACATCACTTAAGGAATTCCAACAGCAGCAACAACTAAAATGCATAGCACATGTAACTCGAATAAAAAATAATGACATAATCAAGATGTTGACACTCCACACAACTTCAAACAAAAGGTTCGGAAGGAAACCTCCATGAATACTGGAAAGAGCAATAAAAGCGACTGGATTTGACAAACCTTTTTTTCCTAAAAATAAACAGTTTTTATAAACTTCAACCGAAGTTAGTACTGCCTGCTGGGTCAATGAATGACAAACGTTTTCGCGTCCCTGGGTAAGACGATAAACTATGTCCAGCAGCAAGGTTTTGAGGAGCCTGGAACCACCTCTTAATTGCTGGTGTTCACCCTGACCTGGAATGGTAGCACCTGTTAGGGTCCGAACTATTGGAAATAGTTAATCCCCAAACTGGGGTTAAAGCACTATGAAAGTGTAAAAATAGGTTTTAATACCAGCAATACATTTTTCGAAGGAAAAATTATTACCAGCAATAAATTTTTAAAGAAATAAGTATTACCGACAATATATTTTTGATGAAAAGGGTATTACCAGCAATACATTTTTGAGGAAAAATATTACCAGCAATACATTTTTTAAGAAAAGCTATTACCATCAATACATTTTTGAAGAAAAGATATTACCAGCAATACATTTTTAGGAAAAATATTATCGTTCGTATCCGAGTATTTCTGTCTCATACGGTAGCTAGCTAATCCCTATTGCAGTCGCCTTCTCAGGCACTTTTGTGTATGTTCAAAACCTACCTGTGGTTTATACTGCTGCTATGTTGAGCGGACCTTAGTTAAAGATTTTGGGAGAGAGCGCGTTATCTAGCGTGATCAACAGTTTGAACAAGGCCAGCACGCTCAAACCCTCAGTCATGATGACGTGTGACTTCGTGCTACCTCAACTATCGACGCTTCCCAAATACTTCCGTCTACTCAATTTTATTCACGAGGTTTGGGGTCAACCCGTGGTATGGTTTTCAGGCACTTTCCAAAGGTGCCGCACGCTAGGATTTCCTGTACAGGCTGATAGCATCAAGAAGTCACCTTCCTGACAAATCGACCATAGTAAGATTCGAAACCGTGTCCCATGTTCGGAAAGCTAACCGCTCGGTCACGTGCCCACGTGACTGGTTTATAGGACTCTGAAGTATGTCCTTGTATTCCATCAGCAATTGGGAATCAGGCCGAGCTTAAAATGGGATGCATACCCAGGCAAATTCGGATTCAGCGTTCGACCAGAACCTCATTGGTCACCCAATCTGTGTCAGCACTTTATTATATGGCCGTTTCGATAATCTAAGAGCTGCCCGTTCGATTTTCCCATTTCAGGATTTGGGAATCTCCTTTTTATTTCAAACATCAACCGTTTCTTTGTAAACAAGGGAAGTAGATAGGTTCGCCTATCGCCCGGTTTACACTCTTCCTCGGTCTGTTGAACAGGAGTAGAGGTTTATCGCTTGTTTCCTGTTTAGGATTGGCTTTCCGGTTCATTCTAAATTCTTCTCATTCCCTTTCACCCCCAATAGCCCCTTGCGTCTTTGTGGTATTATCAATTTGCTCTGGGTGAATTTATTAAAAAAAAAGACAAAATTTGGCATGAAATAGAACCCCCCCCTAAGAAAAAATAAAATAACGAGACGCCAATGTAAGTTTCACCGGGTAATTCTAATCCGGTAAAACTTAATATGACCTACGATGTCTAGTGATTTTATTTTGATTATGAAGTTGGGAAATGGCAGATAAAGACTGCTTTGATAACCTTTTATTAATCATCTGCGGGACCCACTTGCTGTCCCATCCTGGGCATGACGATAAACTACATCCGCGTCCTGGGTAAGTCGATAAACTACGCCCGCGTCCTGGGTAAGACGATAAACTACGTCCGAAAGCAAGGCTTCTGATCAGGAGGTTTTGTGGAAGATGGAACCCCCTCTCAATTGCTGGTGTTCTGACCCGGGATGATAGCACCTGTTAGGGTCCCAGCTATGGACAAGTTAACCCCCAAACTGGAGTCAAGACACTATGAAAGTATAAAAAAAATTGGTTTTAATACGAGAAATACTATTTTATAATAAATGATTACCAGCAATACATTTTTGAAAAAAATATTACCAGCATTAAAAATTTTTGTCGCCATTAAATAATCCATTGAGGTTTTGAAATGCCGTAAGCCAAATCAAGCGGAACCACTTTCTGCCTTCAATCGGCATGGCAAATGCTAACCTCCAGAAGACTACCTCGTTACGCCTTTCAATGGCTAACATTCTCGACTGACATGAAAAACCTATACTGAATCCATTACTGCTGCTAAGAAAGTTGATTCACCGTGTCGTGCTAGAGAATTTTTCTCAATTCCTATTTCATACAACCCCGTTTTTGCTCGATCTTTATCCACTAAGTCCGAGCTCAAGCAGAAATAGCAGCAGCATCAGCCGCAGCCAAATCAGCAGGTAGATGAGATTTAATTCTCCACTCAGGATTGTCCCACAGAACAATAAGTGAATTAAAACGTCGGTTCTTGAATTTGGCGACATTGTAATTGTGAGTTCAATCTCCGTGATTGGCAGGGAAACGAGAGCGAAACATATCTGAACAGTGCCAATTAAGATCTAGATGGGATATCCCTATCCCCAAAGATTAAATAATGACTTCATTTCAAAATTAGGTTACCAGGATCATCAAGCAGCTGATGAAGTCTGGATGATAGAACGGCCGAAATGTTGTGATAAGAAACAAAGATGAAGGCAATAGTGCAAATATCTTATATATAAATTACAGTGTATGTGTGTGTGTGTTTGTGTGCGTGTTCAAGCAACTCCCCCGCTCCCACTGGTCCGATTTCAATGATTCATAGCTCATTCAAAAGCTCTAGAAAATTTAGGCGCAATGAACGATTTTAGTTGAGCTCAGATTCAAGGTTGCTAGATTATGCGAGGTTAAAAATATATATTAATATATTATACTAGTCATTATCGTTACTTTTATAGTTCAAGGGGAGTAACTTTTATTTTCCTTTTGCATCCAAAATTGCAGTGCACTTTTTATTATAAACTAGTTTAAAAGCATTTAAGCTAGCTCCTGTGGAGGCCTCATGGTTTGGCCATCGTCACAATACCCAGGGAGGAGTACATGTGATAGACATCAATAAAATACAGAAGAACTCAAAATTGATCGCTGCATTTAAGTATTGAATTAATGTTTAAGCTTACGTTTTAAAAATTTAAAGATAATTCTTCTGCTGCCGCTTAATTTAAAGACGATTTGATGTACGTCGATTCTTATTTTCCATATAAACAATTATTTTTATTTCATGGGTGACAGAACAGGGGGCAATTTATAAAATAAAATTGATATAGTGTAAAGATGGGAAAATAGGAATCAGAATTAGTTATTCATTCAACATTTGAAGAGTTAGAGAAACATAATAGCTAATTAAGTAAAACCTGTATTATGAAATCTATATGAATAAATGCGAAACTGGAGAATAATTATCCAACGAATTCTGGGGTTAAAAAGCCCCAACTATACTTCATAAGAATCTGTACGGTATTAATCCTTCCCCCAAATTGTACAAGATGTGACACAAAGTCTTTTTAGGTGTGAACCCGAGCGCATACGCCCGGGACAAGGACAAAAATTGCCCTCAGCCCCCGCAACCGTCGGTTGCGCTGGCCTAGGCGATGCAATGGGAGGGCGCGGCCTCGGGCAGCTGCTCCCTAGGGCTGGGCACCTCTTTAGTATTATTTTCCCAGTGGCCCCTCCTTTGACAGAGAAGCCCCTGAGCGCCCTCTGCCCAAAGACAGAGACGCAACTGAGAGATGATTAGCCTGCGTTAGAAACTCCTCCAAGGAGGAATTTTTACGGTGTTTACTCATCACCCCCCCCCACGAGAATGAGATGTGATACAAGGTCATTTTAAAGTGGGGAACCGAGCGCGTGCACCCGGGCTGGCACAAAAATTGCCTACAGCCCCCGCAACCGTCGGTTGCGCTGGTCTCGGTGCGAGCACCGATCCCTCCCTCTTGTGCAATGGGAGGTCGCGGCCTCGGGCAGCTGTTCCTCATGGCTGGGCACCTCTCAGTATAATTTCCTCAGTTGCCCCTCTGCCCTTCGACAGAGAAGCCCCTGAGCGCACTCTATCCAAGGACAGAGACGCAAATGAGAGATGATAAGTAATGCGAAATTCCTCATTGGAGGACACCCCTACACCGTGGAAACTGTTAGATGTAGACGTCTCTTCTACTCCAATAGCTTCATGTCTCGCACATCTCGCCTATGGAATTCCCTTCCCTATTACTGTTTCCCTGACAAATACACTCTCCAACGGTTTAAGTGTAGCGTCAATCGACATCTCCATTTGCCTTGATCTATCCACTTCCCTTCTCCACATCCTTTCATTTTTCATTCCTATCTGCTCTCGCTCCGGATCTTTTGTGGCCCCCTTGCCTTGATTGACCCACTGTCTTTCTCTTTCTCCACATCCCCTCCCTTGCCACTCCTATCTGCTCTTCCTGCAACCCTTCTTTAACCCCTTGCGTGATAGTGGCCTCCGGCCTTGCTTGGGGTGATATGATTAAAAAAATAAAAAAAATAAAAATTTCACGCTAAAAGCTCAATATTAGTATTATATATTATGTACTTCTAGGTGATACCACTCTTCATGCTTAACTAATTTGCATATTGATTATTCATTAGTGTTCTTTCATTCAAGGATTGTTTTGATTTTCATATCAAAAATAGTTCCGTTTCGGAATATTGTTTTATATAGTGCAGAAAAGCGTTTGAAATTTGCATGTTACTTGCCCTTCAACAAGTTGACATCTATTTGTAAAACTTTCCTTAACTATAACAAGCCACTATTTACATTATTCGGACTATTGTCCTCATCTTTGTCGCCATGCTTATCACAACGTTTCGGCCGTTGTACGCTCCGGCCTTCTTCAGGTGGTTGAGAACCAGTAATAAGGAGGGCCAGAGAAAAGCGATAATAACAACAAAAATTGCAACATGAGCTCTGCTAAAAAAATGCAATGATAACAGCAGAAATTGCAATATGAGCACTGGTAAAAATGGTTGCTGAAGACATTAGTTTTATAATACTCAGAAATTCCTGTACAGATATCCTCAAGGACCCATGGCATAGTGGATAAAGGCGTTAGTTAGACCCAGTACAAGGACCCAGAGTGTGAGTTCAATACCTGGTTAAGAACTTTCAGCGGGGAATTAAGAGGAGATAACTGACATCCATTAAATTTGGCCTCTATCTTAATTTAACTATGGGTCTTTCTAGGTCCCATTTTACACTATTTATATTATTCGGACTATTGTCCTCATCTTACAACGTTTCGGCTGTTGTACGCTCCGGCCTTCTTCAGGTGGTTGGAATGTCGAACTGAACCCTTTATTTCGAACACATAGCACAGTGGATAAAGGTGTTAGTTAGATCCAGTAACAGTTCCCCAAAGGAATGTGAGTTCAATACCCGGTTAAGGCAGTGGAGAACTTTCAGAGGGGAATTAACAGGAGATAACTGATAACTGACATCCATTAAACATGGCACATGGAACTAGAACAGTTTACCCCAGTGAGCGAAATAAACCACCAACATGTCGACAAAGATGAGGAAATAGTCCGAACTAATGTAAATAGTGTACATAATACCTCATCTCAGATATATAGGCAGATATAACAAGCCAATTTATGAACGATTTATTCATTTAACATTTTTGTTTCAAATATTTCAAGTAGTGAATGTAGCCTGCTAGTAAATAAATAACGTGAAAATAATTACTCATCCCAGAAATTCATAAAGAAACTGTATAAATAATTATCGCGTTTCTATATTGTTTGTTTACGTCTTTGGACTCAAATGTTAACACTAAATGTTTTTTTGTTTATTTTTCTTCAGATATTTGATGAGACAATTCCTCTTCCAGTTACTCACTTGTACTCGACGAATAGCGCGTCCCAATTGCGAGAAGACTAAATCATTGCCTTTTCTAAATGAATGAAACTCAAAGATTACATTGTAAATCTATGCGACTGAATAAAACAGTTCTTTCTTCTCGCCAGGTTTTGGTCTTAATCCATTTATTCGATCACTAGTTTTGTTTTCCTTTATCCAATTGTTCGAGTCCGTAGTATTTCCTATTTTAAATTAAACAGCTTTTCAGAGCGTGGATAGAGTTCAAGATCGTCTACGCGGCCTTGTAGGCGATTAATCATTTTCAAACTTGCGGTTCTTTTTTTCTTTTCCTCGCAGACCAAACATCGCATGCCTGTCGCTAATCTAACTCTCTTGCATGACAATGAATGCTGTACAATCTTCCCACAAATGAACAGAAGACTCGAGGCAACAGAAATCTGGTTCTACAGAAGGATGGCGAGAATTCCATGGACGAAACGCTTAAGCGTCAAAATAATCTTAATTAAAAGAGAAAAGAAAAAGGACAATTATATTTTGAATTAGAAAGAGAGAGATGAAATATCCTTGACCCATAAAGTGGAAGAAATGCTTTCAGAATTTGGCACTCACAAGACATTCTGAAGACAAAAAGGACAGATGGAAACAGTTAACAGCATGTCCAAGGAACTTTTAAAAAATGGATGACAGAAAAGGGACTGGGTGGGATAGTAAGAGGACAAACAAAGAAGACTACGGAGACGAGAAAATAGCGGACAGCTACAACTGCTCACCCACTGTAGGAAAACTGTATGTAAAATTATTTTATTCGTTTACAATGATGAAGAATTTTAAAGCTGTTTATTTTATTTATTCACTGATGACACTGCTGTGTTTGGATCCGTCCAAGAGAAAGTATCAAAGAAAAACAAGAACAAAGAACTAACCATAAACAATAAGATAGTGTGTATGGTCTTCAGCATCAGACGCAGGTAAATGTGTGTGCCTCAAATTGGAGGCATCAGAATCAAGTAATCAATTATTTGGGTAGTATAATGCGGATTGTGTGTTACAGAGTTCCGAAGGCACATCGGAATTGTGAAAAATGCCTTTCAGAAACTAAGCAAAATGATAAAACATATGAATATTTCGTCAGAAACAAAGAAAAGCGTATTGAACAGCTATGTCATCCTGTATGACATTAATGTCGATCGAGCCATCAGAGTAAGAATTCATTAATAATATCAGTTTTTAGTGTCCATGTATACCCCACCCGACATCGTTAATTGGTTCCAGAGGTCACGACTCAGGTTGAAAAACGACTTAAGTCGAAATAACCACACTATACACCGCAAATAACCACACCCCATATTACAGTATTTATATGTATGTATGTACAGGCACAGTGGAGTAATGGATTGAGGAATCGGCGAGCCGAGTTCGAATTCCGATCGATTCTATTGCATTCACTTACGTGCTAATACCTTTGGGAAAGGTATGAATCCTCTTATTCTCGCACCAGCTAAGGTTAAAATAGCAGGACAGACGGGTTCTATAGCCTTGGATGGAAACTGTTCTACTGCAGAAAGAAATGGCTACCTACTGCCTCGTCAAAAGATACATGATCGCCTAAGTGTGTATCATGTACAGTATTCTGAATAAAATAATTTATCAGCGATATAGCCTTACGATATAGTCTAAGCGTGTATCACGCATGGCACATAACTGACTGACGTATAGTATTCTGAATAAAATAATTTATCAGCGATATAGCCTTACGATATAGTCTAAGCGTGTATCACGCATAGCACATAACTGACTGACGTATAGTATTCTGAATAAAATAATTTATCAGCGATATAGCCTTACGATATAGTCTAAGCGTGTATCACGCATGGCACATAACTGACTGACGTATAGTATTCTGAATAAAATAATTTATCAGCGATATAGCCTTACGATATAGTCTAAGCGTGTATCACGCATGGCACATAACTGACTGACGTATAGTATTCTGAATAAAATAATTTATCAGCGATATATCCTTACGATATAGTCTAAGCGTGTATCACGCATGGCACATAACTGACTGACGTATAGTATTCTGAATAAAATAATTTATCAGCGATATATCCTTACGATATAGTCTAAGCGTGTATCACGCATGGCACATAACTGACTGACGTATAGTATTCTGAATAAAATAATTTATCAGCGATATAGCCTTACGATATAGTCTAAGCGTGTATCACGCATGGCACATAACTGACTGACGTATAGTATTCTGAATAAAATAATTTATCAGCGATATAGCCTTACGATATAGTCTAAGCGCGTATCACGCATGACACATAACTGACTGACGTATAGTATTCTGAATGAAATAATTTATCAGCGATATAGCCTTACGATATAGTCTAAGCGTGTATCACGCATGGCACATAACTGACTGACGTATAGTATTCTGAATAAAATAATTTATCAGCGATATATCCTTACGATATAGTCTAAGCGTGTATCACGCATGGCACATAACTGACTGACGTATAGTATTCTGAATAAAATAATTTATCAGCGATATAGCCTTACGATATAGTCTAAGCGTGTATCACGCATGGCACATAACTGACTGACGTATAGTATTCTGAATAAAATAATTTATCAGCGATATATCCTTACGATATAGTCTAAGCGTGTATCTCGCATGGCACATAACTGACTGACGTATAGTATTCTGAATAAAATAATTTATCAGCGATATAGCCTTACGATATAGTCTAAGCGTGTATCACGCATAGCACATAACTGACTGACGTATAGTATTCTGAATAAAATAATTTATCAGCGATATATCCTTACGATATAGTCTAAACGTGTATCACGCATGGCACATAACTGACTGACGTATAGTATTCTGAATAAAATAATTTATCAGCGGTATAGCCTTACGATATAGTCTAAGCGTGTATCACGCATGGCACATAACTGACTGACGTATAGTATTCTGAATAAAATAATTTATCAGCGATATATCCTTACGATATAGTCTAAGCGTGTATCACGCATGGCACATAACTGACTGACGTATAGTATTCTGAATAAAATAATTTATCAGCGATATATTCTTACGATATAGTCTAAGCGTGTATCACGCATGGCACATAACTGACTGACGTATAGTATTCTGAATAAAATAATTTATCAGCGATATATCCTTACGATATAGTCTAAGCGTGTATCACGCATGGCACATAACTGACTGACGTATAGTATTCTGAATAAAATATTTTATCAGCGATATATCCTTACGATATAGTCTAAGCGTGTATCACGCATGGCACATAACTGACTGACGTATAGTATTCTGAATAAAATAATTTATCAGCGATATAGCCTTACGATATAGTCTAAGCGTGTATCACGCACGGCACATAACTGACTGACGTATAGT
>OZ038503.1:40272945-40295445 GCA_964036315.1 Acanthosepion esculentum
ACAAGGGTGTATTTTTTTCGAATAAATGTAGTATTTTAAATGGGCAAAAAAATTAGATTCTAAATTCGATAACCTTGCTGTCAGAGAAGTGGCGGGGTACCGAAATAGTCAAAATTATTAATTTGCTAAAAAGGAAGGGAGTTTTAAAAATTCTGAATGAAAAACTTTGGTTTTCATTTCCGCCTTTTAAACTTTTAATAAAATGTTACTTTCCAAGAAAAAATGTATATGTAATTTTTTTATTTCGAGAATATATATATATATATATATATATATATATATATATATATATATATATAATTAAGTAACGAAAATCTTGGTAATCCATATGGACAATCTCAAGGAGGATGAAATCCTGAGAGCTCAATGTTAAGTGAGAGCGAATAATTTAATTTAAAGAAAAACAGACCACTTTAAGGCTCCGTTTGTTATAATTTATTTCACCAGAGAATTTTATTTTTCTCTGGATCTTCAGACTTCACTTTCAAAGGTGAAACGAAAAATGAATTTAAAATTTACACTTTTGACGGGCAGCATTAAGCTTATATAAGTTGACATAGAGGGTGGTGAGGAATAGTGGGAGTGACATGGTCGACTTTAGAGAGAGAAGGGAGAGTCTTAAAATTTATTTTTATTTTTATTACAATACTTAATATTGAGGAGGAGGGGGTAAGGATCAGATATTGACCTATTTAATCGGTCAACTCAACGGAAATGATATGGGAAAAAGGGGAAAAGGGAAAAAAGGTGAAAAGGAAAAAAATGGGAAAAGTAAATGGATAAGATATAAGAGATGTACGTAAGGGTTTTGGAGGAAGGAGAGGGGTAGTATAGCTTTAGCAATTTAGATAAACACAGATTTTAACGTTTGATAGTAATATATATATATATATATATATATATATATATATATATATAAGATGTATCAAAAATAATTTACAAACTTTGGAGGCGGGTTCAGCACACAAGAACAAGGACATGAGTTCATATAAACATATGTTGGCAAATCCTTTTTTTAGCTATTAAGTTTAAAGAAACTTTACGGTAGATGGCGCTGTGGTGTCATACAGACTAGGTTACATTTGTCATTCGTGTACATCTGTGAATCGTCTGTCTTCAACGTTTAACGTGTGTAGTCGTGAGTTAACTGAGAAGCGCTAGGTTTAACAATGGCAGAATATTCATATCGTGAGCAGGCAGATATGATGTTTACATACGGCCGCACGAATGGTAATGGACGCGAGGCTATACGGTTACACCAGATTTCGATTACAGTTCGAAGGCAGCCAAATCATCCAACCTTTGCTGCTGTTTGCCGTCGCATTGCTAAGATAGGATCCGTGGTTCCACGAACTATGGACGGAGGACGACTGATATCCGCTCGTACGCCTGACCACGAAGAACACATTGTACAGGCAATCGGAGACGATCCAGGCATCAGTCAAGTGGCCCTAGCATTTCGTACATCTCATAGTGTACCGCATGGAGGGTACTTCAAGAGCAAATCCTGTATCCTTATTATTTGCAACGTATACAGGGTCTTTCCTCCTCTGAACACTCACAGGATAGTTTATTGCATGAACTGTCGAATCCGTTGTTTGTCTCTTCAGTCTTGTTTACGGATGAGGCAACGTTTGGAAGAGATGGAATAACAAATTTACGCAACCAACATTTCTAGGTGGATCGGAATCCCCAGGGTATAATACAGGCTAGACACCAGCATCAGTTTATGATTAATGTGTGAGTTGAAATTATAGGTGACTGTCTGGTAGGTTCATATGTTCCCCAAACCCGTCTTACAGGAGCTGTCTACAGGCGCTTTATTTCGAACAGAACTGCTAGAGGATGTACCCCTACTAATACGAATACGAATGTGATTCCTGCATGATGCGGCTCCACCATATTTTAGTCACATTGTTTACGATGCAATGGCTAAAATCTACCATGAAAGATCGGTAGGTAGGGGAGGACGGGTTCCATGGCCTAGACGTACCCCCGACCCCCCAATCATTTGGGTTATTATGTTATGCAGCAGACATTAATAATGCAGAAACGCCTCATCAAAGTGTCGTGGGAGCCTGTGAAACCATTTCACTTCGAGTGGAAGTATTTGTATGGGTCCACCAGTCAAATGATCTGACGGGTGCATGCGTGTGTACAAGCAAGCGGAGGACATTTTGAATATTTGCTATGAGTTGCCTTTTGGAAATATGTTTATACGGAAAGTTTACCTTGTTTTGGTTTCAGGAACTCGCTGCCAAAGTATGGACAAGACTTTTTTGCATTGTATCTGAGATTATACATTTAACAGCTTTTACCTTAAACTTTAAACTTAGCTCAAAAACGAAGGATTTGCTGACGCATATTCATGTTGATATTTCGATATACCCTGCATATATATATATATATAAAGAAATATAGTTTTAAGGTGTGCTATATTTATGGGATAAAGTGCTCAATATCAGAGATAGAGCTTATGTAAATATAAAAGTGAACATTGAAGTCAACACTCAGAGGCGACAGGCTGTTTCGTGCTGGACGCAATCGTCAGGCCGCCTGACGATTGCGTCCAGCACGAAACAGCTTTTCGCCTCTGAGTCCTGACTTCAATGTTCACTTATATATATATATATATATATATATATATATATATATATATATATATATATATATATACATATATATATATATATATATATATATAATTTAAAATTGTAATTAAGATACTTCTAGTAAATGACCATTTTCACCTACGAATTTTAATTTTAAAATTCTCAGGAGTTTTCAAACTGCTGATGGTATCAGTTTGTAGTGTACTGTTTATTTGAAGAAAGAAAGAGAGAGAGAGAGTATGTGTGTTATATAGACTTATTGGGAGGCATGGGAAGAAGAAGAAGAAGAAGAAGAAGAAGAAGAAGAAGAAGAAAAAGAAGAAGAAGAAGAAGAAGAAGAAGAAGAAGAAGAAGGCGCTCTTTTGTGAGTCAGTTTTAACATATTTCCAATGTATGTATATATATATATATATATATATATATATATATATAGATATATATATATATATATTATAAATTAATTGATTTAAAATATGTTTTTTCGCTACACTGTGATAACCATGTTTCAGAAATGGAAGCTAAAGCCTTCGAATTTAATTTTGTTATTAAATTAAAGACATTAGTTCCATTTCCTCGTCAAGCGAATTTTCTCTTTCTTTTTATATATATATATATATATATATATATATATATATATATATATATATATATATATAAGTGAAAACTGAGGTCAACCCTCAGAGGCCACTGGCTGTTTCATGCCCGACGCAATGATTAATATCAGGCCGCCTGACGATAGTGTCTAGCATGAAACAGCCTGTCGCCTCTGAGTGTTGACTTCACTGTTCACTTTTATATTTGCATACGCTCTATCTCTGATACTGAGTACTTTATACCATAAATATAGCACACCTTAAAACTATATTTCTTCATATATATATATATATATATATATATATATATATATATATATATATATATATAGGTACTTACACGTTTTCGCTAAACAATAGCATAGCATGATGAAAAGGCCCCAAACTTGACGAAAACAAAGTTTTATCGTTAAAATGTTTGTTATTATTAAGAAGAAAAGTGAAAGTATTTTTGAGTATTTTGTTAAATGATTTGCACTTTTCTAGCACGTTCGAATTTTGGGTTAAAAATGTTGTTTTTCGCGTCAACTGTGGACCAAAGATTACTATGATTATTTTAACGCCTTTTCCCGGTAAAAAAAAAATCATATTAATTTTGAAATTTTTGCAAAAGTAAAATAGTTGGCGCATTTTAATAAAACTTTCAGGACTTATTCACAAACGAATTAAATTATTAAATTTTTTTTTTTTAGGAAATCTGCGTAATTGGTATTTTTTCTTACATCTGTTAGCATCTCCCACACACTTAATTTAATGAAATTTCTAGAAAATATTAAGGATACTAATATATAATGTCTTAAGAAAAAATATTTTCGAAGAATTGCTTTCATTTTTTTATTTTAATTAAAAAATTTATTATGTTTTAAATCTTTTAAAATTCCGTATTATTTTCAGCAGTTTAGATTATATTATTTGAAAATGAAAACTATATTTACTAATCATAAATGGTAAAGCTTAATACCAGTCTTCAAACACCAAGATTTTTTTTCAAATATTAATTTTTTTTTATGTATATAAACATACTCATTTTTGAATGTATGGATGACCATACACGACATCAGAAAATAAGAGCGATAACTATAGTAAATTTAAAGTCAACATTCCTAAAATTAGATGACAGAATATATTTTACAAATTTTTTAGATTACTTAGTACTTAAAAATTATATAAAAAGGCGCTCACGTACTTTTCTTAAATTGATTACAGATAAAGTCTACGTAGAACAACAATCAGTTTGTCATTACCTTGTTATCACTCCTCAGCTGGTTCCCAGACTTCATGAATTTAAGCGTTCAACTAGGCTGGCATCTCGCTCTCACCCTTTCACTGTCGAAACGGTTAAATGTAGCCGTCTCTTCTACTCCAATAGCCTCATGTCTCGCACTTCACGCCTGTGGAACCCTCTCCCCTTTTCCTGTTTCCCTGATAGCTATAATCCCCAACTATTCAAATGTAACGTAAATCGACGTTTCCAGATGCCTTGATCTGTCCCCTAACCTTCTCCTCATTCTTTCCTCTATCACTCCTCTTTGTTCTCGCTCCAACTTTCTGTAACCCCTTGCGTGCTAGTGGCTTCCCGCCTCGCTTGGAATTGAATGCTTAATATATATATATATATATATATATATATATATATATAGATAGATAGATAGATAGATAGATAGATAGATAGATGTTTGGTTGAGGAGTTATTTATGAGCGTTTTTATTTTTCAAATTTAAAGATGCACATAAAAATGATATACAAAATGTTTTAAGTTATGAAAGAGGACTTTTTTGCTTTACAAGATAGTGGACTTTCATTCTTTAATTTTAATGCTTTTTTGTACAGTCAGATCATTTAAACAAGTGAGCAAAACTGAGCATTTTCGACACCATTTGCTCTTTGCATTTAATCGTGGTGTTAAGGCCGCCGAACCTGCTCCTGGGATTTGTACTGTGTATGGAGAAAGAGCAACGCCTCAGAGTACCGCCTGCCGTTGGTTTACGCGCTTCAGAAGTGAGAATTTTGACCCCAAGGGCGGATCACACACCGGTCGACCGATTGAGTTTGATGAAGTGCGATTGAATCAAATTTTTCACGAAAATTCACATCAAACGACAAGAGAATTAAGGGAGTAGATGGATTGTGATAAAACTGTGGTAAACCATTTTCACTCAGGAGGAAAGGTCCATAAACTCGGCTCTTCACAAACTTTAAACGAAAACAACAAAAAATCAACGCTCCACAATGACCGCCATTTTGCTCGCTCGACATCGCTCAACACATAGTCACAAACAACGTTTTCTTTACCGCATTGTCACTGGCGATGAAAAATGGTGCCTTCAAGTCAATATGAAAAGAATGGCTTAGCCCCCCCCCACACACACACCAAAAAAAAAAACAAGCGACTCCGCGAGCAACACAAGATCTTCATCCTCGAAAGACCATGTTGTGTTTATGGTGGAACTGGGAAGGCATAATTCATTACGAACTGCTTGAGTACAACTAAACATTAACTGCGAAATTCTACATTCAACAACTGCACCAACTCAACGATTCACTTTAGCGCAAAAAAAAAAAGACTGAATAGGCGAAATGTCGTTCTTCTGCAACACAACGCCCGTCATGACATCGCCAATATGACAAAAGCCGCCATTCAAAAATTCGAATGGGAAGTGCTGTCTCATCGTCAATACTCTCCACACTTGGCCCCGTCAGATTTTAATCTGTTTCGATCTCAGACAGAACCACGTATGTTTTCCCTAAAAGGTAATGTTTTGCCGTCAACCCTTCAAAAGAAGAATCGTTGGGGACTAGTAAATGTTAATGAGGATTGTGTAAAATAGACACATTGTAGGACATAAATTTGTGCCGACAGATAGAGAAGCTTATCTCTTCTCTATCTTTACTAGGAGGATTGTGCTTCTATATTTTCCTTTTTATACACACTGAAACTACTTATTCAGGTTTCTGTGATTTCCCCCTCTTATTATTATTATTATTTTTTTGTTTTTGTTTTTTCCCTCCTTTTAATATTAAATTGTATTTTAGTCGTAGTTCCTCGTGTCGCTCCAATTTTTCTATTTTTCCGCGATTCTCGTTAATATTTCACTGGTCGCCAATGATGATGTGTTGTCCGAAGAAGGTTACCTTTTAAGGGCAAAATATGCGGTTTTGTCTGTACAAACCTATTTACAAGTTCTATGGTATCAGACCTTCATATATAGACGATTGCGTCTAGCATGAAACAGCCTGTCGCCTCTAAGTCTTGACTTCAATGTTCATTTTTATATTTACACACGCTCTATCTCTGATATTGAGCACTTTATCCCATAAATATAGCACACCTTAACAGTATATTGCTTCATATATATATATATATATATATATATATATATATATATATATATATATATGGGGCTAGTGCATAATTATCAGGCGTTATCAGGCGAGTTATTTGTTAATAAACTGTTGTTCTTTTGTTTGCTTTTTAAAATAATTTTTTTTTATTTTCAGGCATAATCATTTAAAAACATTATTGTTGATAATTATGCACCACCCAATACAAACACACACACACATACACACACACACACACACATACATACATATATATATATATATATATATATATATATATATATATATATTGTATCAAAAGCAAACAATTTATACAAAGAATTAAGTAGCAATGTTAATGTGATTAAAGGCGAAATCACTTCGCTAACAGGACTTGATGAGACATTAACTTACTATCAATTTCCTGAATAATAAGATCCTTATATTCGACTTGTTGTCAGATGGAAGACACATGTCATGTGCTTTCGACAATTTCGAATTGTCATCATCAGGGTGCAATTTTCCCATACATAGGCAAACCCTAAGAAGAAATGTGTTTAGACCAAAAGATGTTTTTTTTAATTTAATTACGCTATTTATTGACAGTTGAATATATGTTTTGGAGCGTGCGATGCCGCGACGCTAGAGTTCTTGTTCAAATCGATCAAGTGAGAATTTTGTTTGAATTTTAAAAATTTTTTTAAATTCTGTTATTAATTACATTAACATTACTATTTAATTCTTTGTATTAATTTTTTCTTTATTATATAAAATATATCCTGCACACTCTTATATATATGTATATATATATATATATATATATATATATATATATATATATATATATATATATATATATATATATATACAAGGTGTCCATAAAGTTGATATGCACTTTAAAAAATTATAACTTTATTTGTATTTGCGATAGAAATAATCTGTAAGAAATGTTATAAACTTTTATGTACCTAGTTTTAAGTATAGCTAAAATAACTAATGTGATTTCAGGCATTACTGTAAATCAGTTGGCAAATGTTTTCCGTGAACTGCAAAATCGTATTACCCTTTGTATTGCTAATGATGGAGGACATGTGGAAACTTAAATAAAATTTCAATAAAACCTTAAAAAATATAGATTTACTTCTTTCTAATCCTTTTTACATCTTATTTCTATTGCAAATACAAATAACGTTATAAATTTTTTAAAGTACACACGAACTTTATGGACACCCTGAATGCATATATATATATATATATATATATATATATATATATATATATATATATATATATATATATATATAGACAAATACACACACACATATATATATATATACAAATACATATATATATATATACAAATACATATATATATATATATATATATATATATATATATATATATATACATATATATATACATATATACATATATACATATATATATACATATATACATATATATATACATATATACATATATATATACATATATATATATATATATATATATATATATATATATATATATATATATATATATATATATATATATATATATATATATATATATATATATATATATATATATGAGATGAAGTATTGTGGTTATTTACATTATTTATCATTCGAACACTTATTCTCAACTTCATTGCCATATTCACGACGTTCCGGTCGTTGTACGCTACGGCCTTCTTCGAGTCACTGGAATTTCGAACCAAATACTTTTTTTCGTACACCGGGGTAGATTGTTTTTAGTTCCAAGTGCCATGCATCAAGAACACCTGGCCCAATTGATAACGGCGTTGATTTGATCCAGTGTCTAGACCCAAAGTGTTGTGAGTTCAATACCTGGCTGCTGCAGTGGTGAACAAGAACTTGCAGAGTTGAGTTAAAGGGAGATAACTGAGACACCCGGAAGAGGCATGTTCTATTTTCCACTTTAGTTCGAAAATCGTACACTTGCTGCTAAATTCCAATTGGGCGGAGAAGATGATAAACACAAGTGAGATTAATAAAGATAATTTCGTCATTAGATAAGTATTTCGATTTTATTTATTCGTCTATTTAGAAGTGGAAAAAGAAGAATTTTATAAAATTATACAATAACATAAAACAATACAAGCCAAGGGTGAAAAAACGGCGACTACTTGATCGGCGGTATCATGTTTTTTTTGTTTTTTTAAATATTTTCTTTTTCCTTTAATAGAAATAGCATTTGTACCATGATTGTTTTGCTCGGAAACACCCAGTCATATCTTTTTTTGTTATTTAAATTGTCACAAGACTTTATTCGTTCAAAATTTTTTTAAAAAAAAGTATTTCCTTGTTGCCAAGGGTAAAAAAAGAAAAGAAAAAGGAAACGTTTCAAAAATTGTGCAAGTAATGGCAGTTCTGATGTGAGATTTTTTTAGGTTTTTCAAAGAAAGCTTTTTTTTGTTTTTTTTTTTAAACTTAAAATACAGGTAAAAGTTTGCTTTTTTTTTTAAAAAAAAATTGTCTTTCAAGGACATTGACAAAATTTAGTAAAATGTTTAAAAATTGATTTTATTTCTTTTCTTTATTTTTATTTTTTTCAGTTAAATTCATTAAAATAATTTTTTTTCCGCTTTTAGGAGATTGAATGTTTCTGCTTAAGTCTGAGGATAGATATTCAGGATTTGCAAAGTATCACCATCCTAGGGTTTTTTTGTTTTTTTTTTTAGTTTTAATTTTTTTTTTTTACTCTTCTTGAATTCGTAAAAGAAGGGAAAAGAAAGAAAACGTTATCTTCTTTATGTTTATTCAGTTTGTTTTCTCTTGTAACTTTGAGCTGCATTTTACACAGGAACGATTTCACAAAAAAAAAATATTACATTTTCTTTCTTCTATTTTTCTACCTTTCCACACGTACATACACACACACACACACACATATATATATATATATTAATATAAACGTTATGTTCACTTGGTACACGCGTTTGACTAGACATCCTTTAAAAACAAAACAAAATAAAAACAGGGAAAATACGTGTCGACCGGCCTAGTTATCGAAAGACTTAATAGAGAAGATGTGTCTCCCAAAACAGTTTTCCAGATTAAAAATAAAATCAAAGTCCGTTTTCTGTCGGTAAGCACCTTTTCCTGAGTAAGACTTTCGATCTCGCGGAGGGTAGACATTAATTTTCACTATTTAAATAAAGGCACGCCTATTCAAACACGTGTCACCGCAAAATATAAGGTTATAAGAAACAATATCATTTAAAAATACATTAATATATATATATATATATATATATATATATATATATATATATATATATATATATATATATGGGTAATTGAATGATAAAACGGAAAAAAATCTACGATGCGAATTTCTTCCTTTGAAAGGACTTTTTCAGGCCAGTAATATTTTGTCGAGGAAATGGTAGAAAATACACCAAACATCAGTAACAATTTTACATCGAGAAACGCTGAAGATACAGGGGGCTTCGTTTTAAATGTAAATGCTTTCAATTTTTGGCATCCGACGTATGTCTGCCGATGTCTGCCGATGTTATTCATCATTCTGTTAGTTTTTTTTTTTAGTTAAATTTATTAAAATAATTTTTTTTTCAGCTTTTAGGAGATTGAATGTTTCTGCTTATATCTGAGGGTAAATATTCAGATTTTGCAAAGTAGCACCATCCTAGTTTTTATTTCTGATTTTTTTAATTATTTTTTTTTTTACTCTTCTTAAATTCGTAAAAGAAGTGAAAAAGAAAAGGGATATTTTCATGGCTAGTGTCTTTTTTTTAAAAAATAATTTGTGTAGTGTTCTACGATGTAAAATTGTAATCGGCCCTTGCTGCATTTTTTGACCCAAACAATTAATCTGAAGAAGTCCTTCCAAAGGATGAAACGTTTTTACGTAGGAGAATTTTATCACTCAATTACTCTCTCATAGTCTAACATATAACGTGCAACAAATAATCCATCCATAACACTTAACATATAAGTAATTATTTCGAAAACAGAGTCAAGTTGATCTATATTTAATTTACATAGGAATAAACGCTTATTTTAGTATTCATTCATACTATGTGTTTCCTACTGTATATGTGTGCGTACGTGCGTGTGTATTTGTATATATGCGAGTGGTGTGTATGTAGGTGTATGTATGTATTTACTTGTGTGTATGTGTTTGCGTATGCGTGCGTATGTGTGCGTATGTGTGTATGTTTGCGTGTCTGTGTATGCGTGTGTATGCATGTATGTGGGTGTCTGTGTCTGTATGTCCGTGTTTCCGTGTGTATATGTAGATGAACGTGTATATGTGAGTTTAAGTTTGCGTGTATTTGCATGTGTATATGTGTGCGTGTACATATGTTTGTGTATACGTGTATTTATGTGCGTATGTGGTGTTTTTCTATTCGAGCCTACTATTTTGTATTTATAAATGTATGACCATGATTACGTCTCACACACACACACACACACACACACACACACACACACACACACACATATATATATACTATTTTAATTTTCTATGTGTGGATGTCCGCGTGTGTCTATGTATATGTACAAAAAACATCTGTATGTATGTATGTCTTATGCATATGTGCATAGATATACAAATATTTAAAATGAATATAACAGTAATATCTACACACCCACACACATACACATATATAGACAAATATATAGATACGAAACCAACACACGTGTGCCTGTATATATATATATATATATATATATATATATATATGTGTGTGTGTGCGTGTGTGTGCTTGTGCATACATATGATTGCGTGTATATAAGAATGTGATAAATGATTTCTGTTAACCACACACAGATATATAGGCACAGATACGCACAGACACCTATATATATGTACACGAAATTTAACGAAACAGATATAAGCTTATACTTACATACATATATATGCACACATAAATACAGAGGCACTCACTTATGTTCAAATAAAAACTTACATACGTAGATACATACATACATACATTTCATGACTTGTTCGTGTGATTAAACCCATTTTTGTATTGTCAGCGACACCTTTCAGCCGGTGCATTCTTGGGCCTTTATTTCAGTTGAAAGGAAATTGTCTCTCTTCTAAAGTAAAAAGGTCTCTCTTCTCGGGAAAAGGTCTCTCTTTTAAAGAAAAGGTCTTTCTTCTAAAGAAATAGGTCTCTCTTTTAAAGAAATAAAGGTCTCTCTCTTCCTGGGAAAAGGTCTCTCTTCTAAAGAAAAAGTTCTCCTTTCTAAGGAAATAGGTCTCACTTCTAAAGAAAGAAAGGTCTCTCTTTTAGGGAAAAATGTCTCTCTTCTAAAGAAAAATGTCTCTTTTCTAAAGAAATAGGTCTCTCTTCTAAGGAAAAGATCTCTCTTCTAAAGAAAACGGTCTCTCTTTTAAGGAAAAAGGGATCTTTCTTAATGAAAATTTGTGTCTTTTTGCGTTTCTTTTTAGTAAATAGCAGAATCATTCTGTAAAACAAAAAACCCATATTTCTTCATTTTTCCTTCTTTTAAAGAAACAATATTGTTTCGCTTCTACAAAAATTTCGATCTCTTTTCTTCCTTTTAAGGAAGAAGAAGAATCAATTTTTGTACAGACATTTTAACTTGTAGGAAAGAGGTTTGCGTGATGTCTGTTAACAAAAGCAACACAAAAATGGCGTCCAATAGTTCGAGCAAGCCATGGAATGATAATGGCTCATTTCTTTATCCAGATTTATACCCTATGATTATAGCTAAAATTATATTAAATTATAGACTGACAATTATAAGGCCAGACAATAAAAGTCATTTAACTTCCCACATAACCGGTACGCATAATTTCAAATTTATATATACATAATCATTATCTCATAGCAATGTTCATCCATGCATTTATACAGACATATACAAGTTCATACATTTATCAAATGACATTCCTCTTCACGAGTAAACTAGGGTATTTGAAGTTGTTCTTAACAAACCGGAACACACACACACACACACACACACACACATACACACACACACATATATATATATATATATATATATATATATATATATATATATATATATGTATATGTGTGTGTGTGTGTGTGTGTGTGTGTACGTATCCAGTTCCCAAAAGTGCTTCATGGGATTATTTAATGAAAACTTTCAACAAAGAAAAGTATTTGACAAAAAGAGAAAGAAAAAGAGTAAAAAAAAAAAAAAGAAATTCGTTAATAACGTGTTTTTTGTGTTTTTTTTTTTCAAACAGTATTTATCCAGAGTAAAGAATATTGTTATTATTAAAATTACTATCATTATTAATTTTTTTTCATCGTTATTATAATAAAAAATGCGATGTAATATGTGTAAGCGGGTGTAAGAAAACAGGAGAGGGAGTGTGCAGACTAACTAGAACAGCTCGCCGTGCCTGACATTTAACTCCCTCCCACTCCTCATTTTTTTTCTTTTATAACGATTGGTGTAACGCCCATGATTTAGTTATAATTAATAGTACTGG
Organism: Acanthosepion esculentum; assembly: GCA_964036315.1. Classification (NCBI taxonomy): domain Eukaryota; kingdom Metazoa; phylum Mollusca; class Cephalopoda; order Sepiida; family Sepiidae; genus Acanthosepion; species Acanthosepion esculentum. The sequence continues at coordinate 40,285,959 of OZ038503.1, forward strand.
TTATTATATCTAGAGACGTCTGGGTATCATGACCCGAGCTTTCATCACTTGTAAATGCAAGTCAGTTGCTTAAAGTTTTGACAATCCAAGGAGGCACAACCGACATCAGCAATATCATTCACCATGATCTGCAAAACAGAAAAAAATACATATATATATATATATATATATATACAAAATTATTAGCTGCTAGTAACTTGAAATAAATCTAAATTCCAATCTAATAAGCAATTATCTTAGAGTCAATAAGAAAGGTTCTTTCGAACAAAAAAATCTCTTAGTATCTGTCTATATTTCTGACATGAGGTATTATGTACACTATTTATATTATTTTGTCATCATCTTTGTCGCCATGTTTATCACAACGTTTCGGCCGTTGTATGCTCAAGGACACATGACACAGTGGATAAAGGCGTTAGATCCAGTGACAGGACCCAAAGAGTGTGGTTAAGGCTGTAGAGAACTTTCAGAGAGGAATTAACAGGAAATAACCGCCATCCATTATACATGGCACGTGGAACTACCCCAGTGAGTGAAATAAAGGCTTTCAGTTCGACATTCCAACCACCTGAAGAAGGCCGGAGCGTACAACGGCCGAAACCTTGTGAGAAACATGGCGACAAAGATGAGGACAGTATTCCGAATAATGTAAATAGTGTAAAAAAATATCTTAAATCGGATTAGAAAAGGATTCGGCCGACAACGTCCGCATAAGTTCCTGCAGTTTTGAAAATAAACCCCTTTCTTAGATTTATGGACCAATCAGAATTATAGAAAAAAAAAGCAGCTTATCTGATCCGACAAACCTTTATATAAGAAACGCTGCGCACCAGTAGAGTCAAAGTCGAGTCTGTTCGTTGCTCTCTCTAAGCCGTAGAGACGCAAAAACACGCGTACACGCACACATCTATACACCGTCAACCTTGTAACCATACGCACATACGCGCACTCACAGAGCTCGTATGATTTACTTTCTTCAGCGACTGACTGTAATTTACTATTCAATTTCATTTCACGGCATTTTCAAGGACGTATTGCTTGTTCAAGATAATTATTTCAACTTTTATTGAAACCACACATTATGTCTTCTCGTTCTTTCGTTCACGCTTAGTTGGAATTTAATTTCTCACTTTTCACTCAATTATTCCAAGTCTGTAATTTTGCTGGTGAAAAACAATTAATCTGCGGCCAGAATGAATCGATTTCCAACTCCACTACACGTTTAATGCAATTAGCCCTGACTTGGAATCGCGACGTCAGTCACTTTCTCAACGACGTGACCTGGCCTTTTCCCTGTATATTCTACAAATATTTTCATGGCAACTGCTCTGACGAGCTTATTTCCCTAGTTCCCAGACTGCATGAATTTAAGCATGCTACTAGATTGGCATTTAGGTCCCACTCATTTACCGTTGAAATAGTAAAAATGCAGCCGCCATTTCTGCACCAGTAGTTTCTTTTCTCGCACTTCCCACCTGTGGAACTCCCTTCCGTTTTCTTGCTACCCTGATAACTAGAAGTTTCAAAAATTTAAATGCAACGTCTATCGCCATCTTCTACCTTCTTGAATCCAGTTCATCATTTGTCCTTTCCTTAATCCTCCCTATACTCAGTCTTTTCTCTCAATTTCACTCCATTTAGCCAGCTGTTTATTAGTGGCATTCCTGCCTTGCTTGGAGTGAAATTATTAAAATAAATATCGTTGCTGCACAATATTAAAGAAACGCCTTTGACATTAATTCAGTGCTTCAATGTGCATACTCGCACAATCTGTGCAGTGTCGGATTAACCTAGTCGCAAAATAGCAAACGAACACCGTATTTTCAAGTGCCCCGTATTAAAAACATTTCGGACTGGTAAAATTGGTACCCTGCGATCTGGTAATGCTAAAGTTTACACATTGAAGGTTGGTTGGTTTGTTTTGTTTATCGGCATATCAACCTTTATGGGTTATTTAATGGCGAAATCTAAACGTTTTGTAGTTAATTTTATGGCTGCAACTAAATATATTTTGAAAGTAATTGTTTACTTTCAACTACAGATAAAATGTATTAATAGTTCAGCCAGTTATGTGCCATGCGTGATACACGCTTAAGAGATCATGTATCTTTCGATACATGACTGACGAGGCAGATTTTTTCCCGCAGTAGGTTGCCATTTCTTTCTGCGGTAGACAATTTACCATCCATGGCTATAGAACCCGTTCTGTCCTGCTATTTACTCATAGCTGGGGGGGGGGAGAAGAGGAGTCCTACCTTTCCCAAGGGTATTAGCACGTAAGTGAATGTAATGGATTCGACTGGAATTCGAACTCGGCTCTTTGATTCCTCAATCCGAGTTAAAAGTGTATTGTTGGTCATTTTACTATAAATAGATATTGTTGGGCCTTTTTTATATAAAACTGTATGGCTGGTATTTTTACTATAAAAAATGTATTTTTATATTTTCATGGAGTTTTGTTTGGGGGTTTACTATCTGCCCATAGCTAGAACCCCTACAGGAGGTACCTCCACGGGTCAGGTGGATCTTGGAACAAGAATTAAGCGGTGACACCACGCTCTTTAAAACTTCCAATCTCCCGATCAGAGACCTTGCTGTGCGATATAGTGTATCGTCATAACCAGGACTAACTCGCCGAGGGCGGTACGTGTTTTATTATTCATAAGTTCGCGTAACGTTATGAGAGTGGTTTGCAAAATATTATTGGCTGGCTATGAAGGAGTGATGCTAGAGTTGGGAACTCTTACATGAAAAATTTTCTGATGTTTTTTTTTTACTTTCTACGAAGGTGGGCTGAAAAGTTTATAGGTTAAATATGAAGGATGCTAGAACTGTGAAATCTTCCATGCAGTCTAGCAGATATAGATTCTTCTCAACGACAACTGTGCCAACAAATAGGTAATTCGAGCCTTAAGCTAATTACTTAAAGCGAAAATTTGTTGATGTCGGGTTTTTTTTGCCGACATCAACAAATTTTCGCCTTAAATAATTAGCTTAAAATTTTTTAAAATTTCATAGTCTATAAACAACTTCAATTTCAAGCAAAAGGTTTAAAAGCTCAACCCAATCATAAGATAAAAAACTCCCTTTATGAAATCGTCAAAAAACAAATTGTAGTTCAATACGACGTATTTATATACAAACAACCCTTTTAGAAAAAAAAAATTAAGGTATACAAATACGAATTTAACGACGTAACAAAAATGCCAACAACTTTCTGTCGTTGAAACAGACCAGACGACAATGCTTCAAATTGATGTCATCATTCGCTTGAAAATAGACACCCCGACCCTACCTTAACTTAACCTCTTTCCGAAAGTAACTAATATGTTGATACAATGTGTTCACCCTTTCGCCCCTTATTAAAACAATTGTTTTTCACCATTTTCATGTAATTAATATTACGAATGTATATGTTTATAAAGCTCCGTAAATTTCAAGATCAGTTATTCCAAAATTCGCTTGAGGATGAAAAAGAGCTGGTATTTTAGCTACTATTTTTTAAACATGAGAACTCTTATGTAGCGATGGAATCATATTTTTAAAAAAGAATAATTATAATTTAGACTGTACTTATGTATTGAGCACTGTTTTTTAAAAATGAAAACAAAAATACTAAAGACCTTTGGATTATTAACCCTACGGCTCTTTCCTATTTTTCTATATATTTGCACACATACACACACACACACACACACACACACACACACACATATATATATATATATATATATATATATATATATATATATGTGTGTGTAAGTATTCTATATATATATATTATATAAACATAAGTATCATATATACATATAGAGATATAAGTATTATATATATATTTAAGTTTTATATATATATATATATATATATATATATATATTATATATTAGGGTGGTATTTTATTAATTCACATCATGACTTTTCCTCATTAACTAATTTTATAACTGCTTTAAAGTGTCAATCGTAAATCTACTCATAAGAAAGGTCTCATAAATTTTTATTCTCACCAAAACAACAAAATAAAATCCGAAATAATCATTGGATTCTATTTCAGGCCACTCTGAATTTGTAGCTCTCAATAATTATATGATGAGGAGAAATACATTGAACATACTTTTAAGTTCCTCCAATATCCTAATTGTTTCATACAAAACGGAAAGCTCTTCAAATTTATAAAAATAAAAGAATGGCCGATATAAATAATATTAATAACACTTGACAAATCTACCGCTACTCCAATTAAAAAGAATTTATCTAAACTTAGCATAAACTTTACAACTACTTTTAAAACGATCAGAGACTCTTAATGATAATGTAAATTCTATGCTTTAATGATAATGTAAACTCTATACCTTTTATCCAAAAGGATAAATATGCCTCAATGATAATGTAAACTCTATGCCTTTTATCCAAAAGGATAAATATGCCTCAATGATAATGTAAACTCTATGCCTTTTATCCAAAAGGATAAATATGCCTTAATGATAATGTAAACTCTATGCCTTTTATCTATCCAAAAGGATAAATATGCCTTAATGATAAGGCATACAAGGATAAATATGCCTTAATGATAATGTAAACTCTATGCCTATTATCCAAAAGGATAAATATGCCTCAATGATAATGTAAACTCTATGCCTTTTATCCAAAAGGATAAATATGCCTCAATGATAATGCAAACTCTATGCCTTTTATCTATCCAAAAAGATAAATATGCCTTAATGATAAGGCATAAAAGGATAAATATGCCTTAATGATAATATAAACTCGATTCCTTTTATCCAAAAGGATAAATATGCCTTAATGATAATGTAATCTCTATGCTTTTTATCGAAAAGGATAAATATTTTCATGGTAATTCTTCTGATGTTTGGTAACTTGGCTTTACGAATGTAAAATCAGTTCTAAATTGGCAGCGAGGTCTCATCCTTTTACAGTTGAAATTGCGATATGTAACCACACGCTTTATGCTCACAGTTTCTTTTATCGCATTTTCTTGTGGAAATCTCTTCCGGTTTCTTAGTTTCCAATGAACGTTGAGCCTCAAAAATTTAAATGCAATGTCGATCGCTATCTTCTGCTTTCTTAATTCCTGTTCTTTTATCAAAACCTCTCTCCTTAATAACGATTGTTTTTTTTTTTTGTCAGATTCTTTCACACTCAGTAATCACTTGAGTCTCAGTCGTTTTATGGCCTTGCTTGGAGGGAAATGATTAAGAAAAAGCGAGAATTTACACTACAGTAAAAAAAAAAACATAGGAGAAAGTTAGAACAATTTAAATAAAGGATTATATGAACAGAAAAGATATATTTTACAAAACAATACAATGTCTGTCATTCATTGTAATGTATCTAACTATAATTTAGGCACAAATGCACAATCCAATGAAATGTCTGTAATGGCATCTCGACCTGTTACTTTCCGACCGCTGTCACGTGACTTCCCTCTGTCCTTTCTATAAATATTTTCTTGGCAATTTTTTTTTTTAGTGAGCATTTCCACCTTGGCGTCATGTTCAGTTCCAGTAACCATTGCGTCTTAGTGGCATCATCGCCTTGCTCAGGCTGAAATTCCAATGTTTTCAGGTACAGATTCTTCCTTGGCGCCTCGATTGCATGAATTTAAGCATACTACTAGATTGGCAATTAGGTCTCACCGTTTCACTGATGAACTAGCGAGATGGAACCGTATGTTCTATTCTAAGATTTTCTTTTCTCGCACTTGGAACTCTCTTCCGGTTTCTTGCTTCTTTGCAATCTTAAAAGATTTAAGCGCAGCTCCAATGAGCATCTTCTGTCTTCCTGAAATCTGTTCTTCTCCTCACTAAATTCTTCTCAACCTCGTTCAGTTCCAGTAACCCCTTGTGTCTTGGTGACATCATCGCCTTGCTTAGGGTGAAATTCCATATTTCGCAGATATAGATCTATTTGTCTATTGGAAAGAAAAATCTATTGAATTCAATCACATATATAGCATTAATTATTTTAAATGTAACATTTCATTTTATGCAGCGTAACAGATCGAGGGGAAAGTGCATATGCTGACCAAGCTATAAATGTAAGTAGACACACCAGTTTGAAGCCAAAGAGACATGCAAGTGTACCAGAATACAGTAGATGATCGGCCAGATTTAGTCTACCAACTGTCTACTTCAGATCGACACCCAAACACTGTGAAATGTTGGCATTGGAGCTTCCGGTGCGAATTCCCAGCAATACAGCATGCCGTTTCCAAATTTCAGGTGGAGTGAGTTGCGTCAAGTGGCTCTTTTCCTCACAAACGGTGCCCATCCGACCCTACTATGGTGTGCAGTTGACACAATCAAAAACAAACAACGCGCATGCGTGAAATTATAAATATAAAATGGCGACAATTTACCCATCGCACCTTTTATATGGAAAATATCAAATTCTAATACTTATGCATAGAATTTCTACCTAAAAGGGGCAAAATCGCTTCCTCAAAGAAATTCTATATCTCCTGGTGAAAGTGATTTCAAAAATTGACTGAAATGTACAGCGAGACACGGGAAACTCGGATTAACTTGTTATATTGAAAAATATGTACCTCCTAAAAATATTTACGAGGGTCGGCTGGAAATTCATAGGCTGACCAAGATACAGTGTAACCCGAATATAAGAGAGTTGTCGGGACCGGAGAAGAAGTCTCTTATATTCGGGTTTCTCTTATATCCGTGTTTGGTCTATTATATATACATTAACACAGGCTCTAATTCGGGACCAGATAAATTTATCTTATATCCGGGTTTCTCTTATATCCGGGTTACACTGTATAAATGTAAGTAGACACACCAATTGGTAGACTAGTAGACATGCAAGTGTACTAGAATACAACAGCTGACCGACAATTGTTGTCTTCTGGTATAGTTGCACGAATTTTAGTCTACCAACAGCTTTGTCTACTTAATTTTGGTCCGCTTATAAACTTTCGTGTCGATCCTCGTATATTGGGCTGTAACAAAAGTACAGATGATTTTTCTTAAGAGGCGGCATTTCAATACATAATTTCGTTTTAGAGGCGAAATCGAATAGAGGTTCGACGGGAAAGTTCATAGGCTGACCAAGCTATAAATATAAGTAGACACACCAGTTGGTAGACAAAAAGACATGCAAGTGTACCAGAATACAACAGCTGACCAACAAACTTAATTAAAAATATATATTCAGAGTGGAGAAATATAAGTTGAGATAGATAAATAGTCCTCCTGATTACTCTTTTCTCTTGCCGTTCATTAGTAATGTTTCTATTCCTAATTCTTCCACACCCAATAGATTTTCTGTCTAGTAGATTTGCTGCCTTGCATGGGGGTGAAAACGAAGAGAGGTTCGACGGGAAATTTCATAGGCTGACCGCCCAATGTATAAATGTAAATAAACACACCAATTAGTAGATTAAAAGACATGAAAGTGTACCAGAATACAACAGCTAGCCGACCATTTTTGTCTTCTACTATAGTTGCACGAATTTTAGTCTACCAACAGGTTTGTCTACTTAATTTTGGTCCCCTTATAAACTTTCCTGTCAGTCCTCGTATATTGGGCTGTAACAGAAGTACAGATTATTTTTTTAAGAGGCGGCATTTCAACACATAATTTCGTTTACGAGGCGAAATCGACGGGTAAGTTCATAGTGATTTTCCAAGCGTAGCTCAGATGTGGCACAAGGACGAAAGTATGGGGCACCCAGTGAGGATCGAACTCACTACTCAGTCATAATTGTGCTAGCAAGACGAGCTTGCTAACCACTACACCGCCTCGAGGTGCCCTACAGGTAAGTTCATAGGCTGACCGACCAATGTAAAAATGTAAGTAGACATACCAATTGATAGATTAAAAGACATGCAAATGTACTAAAACATGTACTGCCGACAATACCACTGATTCCGCGCCAATAATCCGGATATAAGTAAAAAAAAAAAAAAAAAAAAAAAAAAATGACTATTTTTTTGTTTTTCTGTATAAAATATTTGTCATTGCCATTTTAGAAGATTAAATTATTTATGAAACGATTTTGTATCCAACTTCGTCTGCGGTTGTGCATATTTCTATTTACTTACATTAGTGTTGTGATTACACTGTTCTCGGTCAAACGGGGTACGGCACCCGCTTTCCATTTCCCGGTCAACGTCGTATCCTTCGTTACCCCATTCGAAGACCACTTGGTAGATGGGCTGTAATTAGAAAAAGAAAAGAATAAAAATAATGAATACAGCACTGTGTGTTCTTCGAGAAAGTGAGAGATTAGAATGTAGAATGGCCATAAGTTTGACAGTTTTAGGCAATAAAAATAGGTAGTGTTATTTTTATTTTATTTTTGCCATGCAGCTCCGAGCAGAAGACGAGCTTATTTAAAATTTTTGCGTCGGCTGGCCGGCACGATGGCGCCCGACCGACCGTCGCGTACGCAAGTGAATACGCGCGCCATCGCAGATCTCGAAATCCGCTGGAGCAGGGACGAGGACGGGGGCGCGTCAACCGAGCAACGCGCGCCGGCACGCACTCGACCGTCCCGCACGCAAGTGAATACGCGCGCCATCGCGAATCCCGAAGTCCGCTGGAGCTGGATGAAGACGGGTGCGCATCTGCCGACCACCACGCGCCGGCTCGCGCTCGACCGCCCCGTACACAATAAATACGCGCGCCATTCCGAAGCCATTTCCGGAGCAGAACGAAGACCGGTACGCGCCAGCCGACCACCGCGCGTCGCCTCGCGCACGATGCTCGCATGCGACTGCGCCGTACATACGCAAGTTGATCCTGAACTGTCGTAGACGTGAGAAAAACAACTTAGCAAATATTCACCCAATACAAGGCCCAAGAGCCACTCAAGTTAGAGGATTACTCAGTGAGGTTGTAGTAAATACAGATTATGAGAATGTGTAGGATAGACAACGGTTGATCTTGAAAAGTTTAATATTGTAGTGTTCGGGGAAGCATCCCCTCGGGAGTCAGTTACACAAAGTACTAGCTCTCGGGAAGAATCTGTCTGATTGTAATTTACTTCTTACCAATAGAATACGAAGAGGACGATTGAATCCTATGTTTTTAAATGTTTGAACTGGTGGAACTCAGGAATCTAGCTCGTTTGTACATTTGCCTTTGAAATAGCAATGATCTAGCGATAGACTTGTAAAGTTCAGTTTGTGGGAAAGGGACTAGACAGTTGAAAATAATTCATCACCCAGAAGGCCGCGTAAATGTTTTTGAACTCTGTCAAGGCCGCACCAGCTCTTCACCAGCCCAGATATAGCACCAATAATCTATTTTTGTCTGATTTGATTCTTTTTTTTTTGAAAAATAGAACATGGCCGAATGATGGTACTTTTCAACCTTCCCTTCACAAACATTAAATATGAGCGAGTCCAAATACTGAACCTGTGTGTAGTGGACAAATTCCGTTTGGAAAAACTCCCTTTGGAAAAATTACAGTTACCGGCCTGAACACTAATTAATTAAAATTAATTAATTA
>OZ038503.1:40297945-40315445 GCA_964036315.1 Acanthosepion esculentum
TCGTACTCACTATTCAGTCCTAACTGATCTAGCGAGACAAGCTTGCTAACCATTACACCACTTCGAGGTTTCCATTTATATTTTATAGTGATTTTCCAAGCGTAGCTTAGATGTGACACAAGGCAGAAAGTATGGTGCACCCAGTGAGGATCGAACTCACTATTCAGTCCTAACTGATCTAGCGAGACAAGCTTGCTAACCATTACACCACTTCGAGGTTTCCATTTATATTTTTATAGTGATTTTCCAAGCGTAGCTTAGATGTGGAACAAGGCCGAAAGTATGGGACACCCAGTGAGGATCGTACTCACTATTCAGTCCTAACTGATCTAGCGAGAAAGCTTGCTAACCATTACACCACGTCGCAGTTCCCATTTATATTTTTATAGTGATTTTCCAAGCGTAGCTTAGATGTGACACAAGGCAGAAAGTATGGTGCACCCAGTGGGGATCGAACTCACTATTCAGTCATAACTGATCTAGCGAGACAAGCTTGCTAACCATTACACCACTTCGAGGTTCCCATTTATATTTTTATATATACTCGGCGTCCGATGTATCTCGGTGACTATCTTAGCCGACCCCATTAAACTTTCTACTGATAATGTTTTTTACTAATTTTTTTATTGCTTTTGTTTATAAGTATCTTACATAGTAATAGCAGAAAGTCGGCAATGACGACATGCTGTATGCTCCTAGGGATATACTTACCGAAGACTTCAAAATTAATGCACTTTCAATACATGTTCGCCTCAATGAATTGCTTTCTCTTTTAAACAGAACTACATTCTTTAAGAGGCGATATAATTAACTAGTTTTTCCTTTGCGGTTCTGCGGTTGCAGGCAGGCTTAATTCGTTTTTTATGTTGCCCTAAGGTAGCAGTAAACGTGTTAAAAAACAAATTTAATATCTTTTGGAAAAAAAAGAATCAGTTATGAAATAAATAAAATGACTAGCCACATATATATATACAGTGCTGTTCGATAAAAGTAACTCACCTGATTTTTTTTTACTAAATGTTCTCTTCTCCGATGAAACGAAAGTTGAGCTAAATTCAAAGGATAAGCGATCTAAAATCCGAAAAAGAAGCTTTGAAAGCTCTTTGAATTTAGCAGTAAGTTCTGTCAAGCATCCGTTCAGTATAATGTTCTGGTGATGCTTTTCTTTTCATGGAACTGGTTTCTTAAAACCTATTGAAAAGACCCTCAGGAGCGAGCAGTACAAGAGAATTTTAGAGTCTGGTCTGCTCCCTTCTGCTGAAAGGGTGCAAATCGACCACACCAAGCTCATTTTTATGCAGGATAATGCTCCCTGTCACAAATCAAAATTGATGAAGGAATACTTTGATGAGAAGCAGGTGAGTGTTATGACATGGCCGCCCCAAACTCCTGACCTCAACCCCATAGAAAACTTATGGAGCATTATAAAGTACAGGCTCTCAAGAAAGCAGTTGAGCAACAAAGAGGATTTGATTGTGAATTTCATATCCGAATGGAATTCAATGCTCGAAGATGAGATTTGCCAGAACCTAATCAAGTCAATGCCAAAAAGGGTTAAAAAGGTTATTCAAAATAAAGGAGGACCCTTAGATTATTAAACATTTTGAACTATATTACCTATTATAAATATTTATACCTCTATTATTCTTTATTTCAAGCTGTTCGGTTATGTTTCTATTGATTACTAGTTGCAGGAAATAAGTGAGTCATAAGTGAGTCTCATTTATATCCAAAATTATAATTATCAATAGAATACCTTAGGGTGAGTAAACTTTTTACTAGGTGGTCGGGAAGGGATCTTTATATTATATTAATTTTTTTTAAGTAAAACAAATCAGATGAGTCACTTTTATCGAACAGCACTGTCAATAAATAACCATACAGACATTTTACGGCAACCGCTTTTAAAAACAGCATGGCTGGAAATGATATCGTTTACTGAAATAAAGATGAGAATGAATTAAAGAAAATGGCTTCGATCTAAGTTAAGAATCTGAGTGAAGTTATCAATTATGAGATAGGCAATTAAAAAGCTAAATAAACGTGGCCTTAAGCCAAAAATCCCCGAGAAATGTGGTACAAAGAAGAAGAAGAAGAACTGGTTTCACTATTTTAAGAGTGGTGTCTCGTTCCTTGAAATAAAGCCTAGATGTGGACAACCATCAGTTGGCGATTATGATGCTTTTAAAATTAAAGATAGAAGAGAAACAGACCATCAACATATGAAAACTTTCAGAATAACGAGAAATACCGTGCGTAGAGAATAACAAGTAAATAAAGTCCTGTTATGCTCAAATAACAACAGAAGGGAATTAAGCAATATCTGACCGTACGGCCCGAAAGCAGTTTAGAGGTTTTAATGGTAGGGACTTGACTGTATTGATACGGGGCAGAATTACATGGCGAATCAGTCGTCGATTATGATGCATTAAAAAGACAAAAAGCTTACTACCAACATTCACAAACTTTCAGAGAGAGAGAGAGAGAGAGAGAGAGAGAGAGAGAGGGGGGTAGGGTCATCGAAAGATACTAAATGTCAACCTTGTTTTGTAATTATACAATAAAGATTTGAAGAAATTACTGCTGATGCAGCTCAATAAACAAACAAGAGAACAAGTACTCGTAAATAGGGCTAGTCTTGATGATAATTTTGTAAGCGTAGCCCAAATGTGGCACAAGGACGAAAGTATGGCGCACCTATTGAGAATCGATCTCACTACCCAGTCGTAATTAATCTAGTGAGACAATTTTGCTAATCGTCACTTCACGTGGAGGTGCCCAAGGTCGAAACTATTGGACACCCAGTGAGAATCGATCTCACTGCTCAGTCGTAATTTGTTCTAACGGGACAAACTTGCTAAAGATCACTCTGCGTCGAGTAGCCCAAGGTCGAAAGTATGCAGACCCTAGTGAGAATCGATCTCACTACCCAGTCGTGATTTTTTTCTAACGAGACAAGCTTACTGAACATAACACTGCGTCGAGGTGCCCAAGATCAAAAGTATGGCACACCCAGTGAGAATCGATCTCACTGCTCAGTCGTAATTTGTTCTAGCGAGACAAGATTGCCAATCGTTATTATAATCCAAAAATATTTTTTGGCTTTAAATATCCTGCAAAAGGGTAATAATCCGTAAAAAAAAACAAATAAATCAACAACCGACTTCAATCCTGTAAAAAGAGATTTTTGTTAGTGGTAATTATTTTATACGATGCGCGCTATACAAGAAAAATATATAAAAAAATTGTGCCAGAGACGGTTACCGTATTTTTTTCTTTTTTTTTTACCTTTGAGTCAAAAATAATTAAGAGGTTTTGATGTGTGTTAAAATGGAATAAAAATGAATTAGAGTGCTTTCGTTAGCTTAACGGTTATCATCACGAAAAATGATAATCGGTAAACCTAGTTCAATTCCTGGCAAAAGTTTGCGTCCACTTCGTATTTTCCTTGGGAGAGAAAAGCACGAATCGATCATTTTCTCCCCCATTTATGTGGATTAATCTGTAAGAGTCTGCGTTTTACACTTCGTAGGGCAACCAATATAGTAGAAGGGAAATTCTTAATGAAAAACCTTTTTCAATAATTTAGCCGTCTGTGCACTTTTATTGAGTAACAATTACATCACATCGAAGTGGCCATTTACATTTTTATATGTACTTGGCGTCCGATGTATCTCGCTATCTTAGTCCATTAAACTTTGTTTTTTTCTAATTTTTTTATTGATTTTGTTTATTGGTATCTTACATAGTAACAACAGAAAGTCGGCAACAGAGATTTAAAAAATCCTTCCTTTATTTTTCTTAATTCGCTTAAAATGTTTCTTTTCAATTTAGTATCTCTTTTTTTTTCTGCATTCCATTCATTTGACTAAAATCTCCGGAGATTTTTCCTCAATTTGTATAGTTTCCATTGAAGATTGTTGTCTCTCATCTTCAATCAAAAGAGATCCATTTCGAAACTTATGATTTTTCTGTCTACCGTAATTCCACATGTATAACGCGCCTTCATTTATAATACACACACCTAAAATTGTGCTGAAAGTGTTGGAAAATGCCTCTGCTCATGCATAATACGCACCCCCTGTTTGGTAATGAAACCCTATAAATTGTACTTCTCCAATTTCATTATTACCAAATGGTTTTAAACATAGAATAATACTATTCTAATTTCGTTTTATGATAATTCTTATTCTATTTTACGGCAATTTTTTAAAGATTTTTTGTAGCTGTGCACCCCTGATTTTGCTTATTTTTTAGAAAAAAATGCGTATTATACATGGGGAATTACGGTATCTCAGCTTTCTATTCAGTTGTAATCTTACTTATTTTTAATTTAGATGACATTGAATAAAACATTACAACTAAATTTCTAAAGCTGATGTAAAGGAAAAAAATTTCCAATATCTTAAAATTGACATTGATAGGGTAACTAGTCTCGGAGAAGGAAACATGTCAAAATAATATGATGGACTGGGCTTTTCTGGAACCATTATAAGCACTCATACAAATGGTTTTATGACAGCGACTTTGTAACTTAACGAAACTCTTTGAAATATTCATATACAGGGAGGGAATATATACGTCACCGTTTCTCGCACAATTAGCAGTTTTTAAAGCGGCAAACATTATATCGTAACATATTCGTGGAAAAGTCGATTACTCTAAATGTTAAATTATGAGATCGTTCTTGAGACTTTGATTATCAACTCGCCAGAGGGCGTGACATTGGCTGAATATAAAATCACCACCATTATCGATAAGAAGGAAATGTTATACATTTATTTGAGTTACAGAATAGAGTAGTGACTGTAGATAAACGATTAAGCACGCAGGCCGTTTTAATTCACCATGTATCGCAATTAATAAAATATAATTTCGCTTCTTCAACAATGGTCCAAGGTTGCATATTACACAGAGATACCACTTTAGCAATGCTCCGAGAGTAAGTCAAAAATGATTCGCCCTTTCGCCATAACATATCCTTAGGTTTATGACACTGCCTTCTGCTCATGTTAGTACTATTGTGGTCCCGTGATTGAAGTTTTGAGCTTGATCGCGCCAGTTTTCTCGCTGCTGTTACAGTGTGAACATAGCCGCTCCGCTAGCAGTGAGCACCGACGAGGAACAAAGAGTAGTGACCCAAATCTGCAGAGAATATGCTATCTCATCACCGGTTCACCATTACCACCTCTCGAGCTCGTTGAATCTTCTCGTCAGTGATGGAGGATGACGGGCGTCCTGCTCCTTCGTGCACCACGCTTGTCCGACCTCTTTTAAAATTCCCGATCTACTCACAGACACTTCTACGGGGTTGTGCGCTGTCGATCGTGTTAACAGCCTCTGAATTATTTTCAGTCTCTAACACAGCTTTCGACCAGAGAAATCGGATCAGTGCCCTTTGTTTCTCTTTGGTGCACACTGCTAGCGGAGCGGCCATGTTTACACTGTAACAGCAGCAAAAAAAAAAACTGACGCAATCAAGCTCAAACTTCGAATCAGGTGACAACAGTAGTACAAACTATAAGTACGCATGAGCGGAAGGCAATGTGACAAATCTAAAGATATGTTATGGAGAAAGTGTGAATAATTTTAATTTTGGACCTACCCTCGTATTTTAAGATTAAAAAATCAGGATTTGTGTTAAGGTATAGATTTATGCGAGTTTAGAGAGCGTAATTAATAAGTTAAACCAAAAGAGAAAGAAATCATAAAAATCTGTATAAACCAATCACCAAGATATTGTGAATTTGTCAAAAGTTTATTATACACTGTAGGAAGATTTGGTAAGCCATGATCACCCATAGGCACGTCACACAGAAGAAGACAGATGATATACCCCAGTAATAGATAACTGTGAAGAGTAATAAGGAAGGTATGTAATTAATATTATTTTTCCATGAAATATATATATATATATATATATATATATATATATATATATATATATATATATGTGTGTGTGTGTGTGTGTATATATATATATATATATATATATATATATATATATATATATATATATTAAGACATTTTTATGTTTAACATTCTTTTTATAGATACAAATATTTAAGTAAATGCGCTGTTTGTAATAAACCGTATTAAATGACATTTACCGGCCTTGAATTCGTCCTCCGAATCCTGTCGGAGGACGAATATTTTCTATGAAGATTTCTCGGACATTTTTTGAGAAAAATATTACCACCAAGACATTTTTGGAAAAAAATATTACCAGCACTACATTTTCGTAATACATATTCTATTCATACGAACCTATGCTAAAAATCTAAAATAACCCATTGAGATTGATATGCGATAAAACAAAATATACCAAACTCAATTGTATGTATATAGAGAGATAGATATATGTATTTTAGTAGTGTGTTGAGTTTAACTAGTCAGAGAATAAAAGCGAGGGTAATACTTAATAGAGCAGGGTGAATTAATATTTTTGAAAGTTAGGACTGTTAATACAATAAATTAAAGCCGAAATGTCGTATCTATGTAGTTGTCAATGACCTATATTTAATCCATAACATATTTTGGAGAAAAATCGACTTTTACACGAGTAAATACGATATTCATTACAAATAATAACTTTCATTTCGGATCAGCATTGCCATTGCCTAGTTGACAGCGAAAGAAAAGGTCTTTTCGTCGTTCCCTTTGAAACGTTTTCATCTCTATCTCAATCGTTCCAGAGAGACTTGAAGGTAAAAGTATTCGGAGGTTTCATCGCAAATTTGAAAAAAAAAACTCTCATAAAGCATTACGCATTGGTCTAAAACCTGGTTGTCGTTTAGAAGCCTCTTCTTGGGTGATCACACTGGATGGGACGGGATCGAAGCGTAGTATCTGTTCTGGTCCCGGTAATTCCAACCCTTCAGCTGAATCTTACTCATTGCACTAACAGAAGTGGAGTCAGAGTGATATCGACACCAGAGTGACAGCCGCGGGACTGGGCAATTTTGGAGCTTGGCCCATATATACGTGTATGGGCACCCCACATAAAAAAAAGACCTTGAGTCAAATCTTACCTTAGTAGGTAGGTCAGGCAAATAATCTATTCTTGTGCTTCAATAGGAAGACTGCTACTAAATTTTGGGAATAGGTAAAGCAAATAAGACTCTTTCTTGTAGCATTCGCAGGCGTGAACTGACATACTGGCCAAACGGTTCCTCTTTTGTAGAGCTTGAACTCAATGTGAGTATAAACTGTAATGAGACATGATGGACATAATCTCAGCCCGTCAACCGCAGGAGGAATGCTTAGAACATTGTGTTGCATTGTATCAGGTCTTTTTGTCGCTCTGACAGAGATCTTTGACTCCGTAGATCGGATGTTCTCTGGACAATTCTCGGTAAGTTTTACAACTTACTCCTAGTGGTGTCTTGTGTCTTGCTTAGGCCACTAAGACGTGACGTTAGAAGTTTTCCTGACTGACTCCAACGGATTGGTATTTTCAGTCGCCCCACTGCAGACAAGATGCAACACAAGATCAAGTTTTATGTGGGGAACGAAGCGTTTCCACCTGAGCCACTGATCAAAATTTACCCAGCCCCCGCAAAAGCTAGCTCGGGTAAAGTACTTGCCTGTTTTTCTCAGCCGAGTCTCTATCCGAAGACAGAGCTTCGACCGGATCACCATTCGCCCGAAAACAGAGCGCTTGCCAGTCGTAAGCCAGACTGCGAACTGCCTGACTCCAACTTGTTTGTTTTTCTCAGCTGAGTCTCTGTCCGAAGTTGACTGAGTCACACTCTGCCCGAAGACAGAAGTCTTGTCTTATCGCTAGCCTGGGACCGACTCCAACGTATTTCCCTGACTCACTTGAAGTTCTTTATTTAAGGCGTCTTGCCTAGTTGATTTGTGTTACCGGGATGTGTTATTTACTCCACAACAGTTACATAAGTTTCCCGCCATACGTTGTAAGAATGATCACACATTTTTATAGCGTGATGAAAGGGCGACATAACTTCAATGAGTGATCGAAAAAGGTAATCGACTGACTTACCTGCAAAGTCAGATCAATATTGCAGGTAAGGTAGAACAGAATTTTCAAAATCTTTCCAGTGTTATCCTCACTGCACGCTGATGTTCGTTGTCGTGGAGGATAACAACATTTTCCTGACATCCACTGTGTACGCAGCCACTGCCGTGCAGAAACTCACGCGTGTTAGTGTGCACCAACTTCATTCTTAACTGCCACGTATGATTAGTAGCTAGGATGATATATTCGTTATTTAAATTGGTTCACCCAAAACGGAAATTATTTATGACTCAAACTCATACATTGTAAACAAGTATTTGAGTCTTCATTCCTCACTCAACCTCATGATTTATTCAACTTTATTTCTCACTCGACACTATGACACACTCAACTTCATTTCTCACAGAACATCATAACTCACTCAACTTCATTTCTCACTCAACTTCATTTCCCACTCAATCTCATGACTCACTCAGCTTCATTCTCACTCAATCACATGGCTCACTCAGCTTCATTCTCACTCAATCTCATGGCTCACTCAACTTCATTCTCACTCAATCTCATGGCTCACTCAACTTCATTCTCACTCAATCTCATGGCTTACTCAACTTCATTCTCACTCAATCTTGTGGGTCACTCAACTTCATTTCTCACTGAATCTCATGACTCACTCACCTTCATTCTCACTCAATCTCATGGCTCACTTAACTTCATTCTCACTCAATCTTGTGGCTCACTCAGCTTCATTCTCACTGAATCTCATGGCTCACTCAACTTCCTTTATCACTCAATCTCATAGCTCCCTCAACTTCATTTCTCACTCAATCTCAGGAATCAATCTAATACATAAAAATCTAGAATGTTGGTATCGTTTTTCTCTTCAATGTGTCAAGCTGTTGGCAATAAATATCTGTAATTTTCATGTTTGTTTTTAAGAGCTCGTAACGTATAAAATTCCTATTCACACGGATAGAAATTCCGTTTAGATGCGGATATAGCCTTTTTCTTCACAATCCTGCATTTTTTCAAGTAACAATAAATGAATTAGTTTCATTGTAGGCTTTTGTTCTGGCTAAGTAGTTAGAGTTTTGGCAAATAACATTTTGTTTTATTTACTTTTAGACGGTTTTATGTTCTCTTTTCAAAAATGCGATATTATCCCAGCGGGCAACATTGTTGGAAAGGCGAGAGAGCGTTTAAACGACGCTTTATGGTAAAAACGACAGGAGCGGGATTTTTCAATTTGGGAATAATAGAAATGCTAATCCGAAATTGGATGTTGTGACAATTGAGAGCAGAATAAGAAAGGTTCATCACCTTCACCATATTGGAACTGTACACAAAGAAACATGTTGGGATAAATGCCCACAGAATTGGTTATAAAGTGCACAGAGAATTGTTAACAGACATTAGGAATAAGCAAGAGAGGACATTTTATTTTACTATTTTTTAATTGTTTTTTTTTTTACCACAGACCATATGACCGACACCATTCCAGAAAAAAATAAATTGTAAATGGCCCACGGTGAAACAACAAAAAAAAAACGCACCCGGTTGTAGTATGGTCGTCTACGAAATCCTCTGCCCTGCAGAATAACAAAGAAAATGAAAAAAAAAGAAGAAGCATGCAATACTGTTAGATTTTAAATAGAACCAGTGTTGGTTAAGTTGTGGTTAAGGAGCTAGGCTTAAAGATTTTATTTAATTCTTATTTATTCCAATTTCTCTTCTTTTGTTTTCAATCCCTTAACTTTAATACTCCCATATATATATATATATATATATATATATATATATATATATATATATATATATATATATATATATATTGCTGATAGCCTGTGACGGGAGGATGGCTGGAGGGTCCGTTTACGAAACTCTAGAGTTGGGATACTGAAGGTAACACCAATGAGCTAAGTGACAAAATTTATATCTGTATTAATTCAATATATATATATATATATATATATATATATATATATATATATATATATATATCAATTTATATTACAATGAATCATTCATACAAAAAGTAGATTAGTAAAGTTAATGATATAAAATGGCGAAATCCCTTCGCTAACAAAATTTTAAAGGTGTATTAACCTACAAATAACTCGATGAATGTTATGATCCTTGCACCTTCCAAAATCAATAACACATTTCAAAAAAACATATTTCGATTCGCATTATATTTTTTTCGTCACGGATGTTACCTGAATTTTACCAAAAACAAAATAATTTCCATGCCTGAAGATGACTGAATGTACAATCGAAAGTACTTTCCTATTAAAGAAAGACCTTATACAGCTTATATTTTTTTAAAACAAGGATCATAACATTCATCGAGTGATTTGTAGGTTAATACACCTTTAAAATTTTGTTAGCGAAGGGATTTCGCCATTTTATATCATTAACTTTACTAATCTACTTTCTGTATGAATGATTCATTGTAATATATATATATATATATATATATATATATATATATATATATATATATATATATATATATATATATGTAGGCCATCCCCAAAAATGTGTGAAGACTTCAGGAAAGGATAAACATGTCTTTAGTAGTTTTTAGATTTTTACTTGGTGGGGGTCATAAATGATGTGTCTCGCAGAAAGCCGACTACTTTGGTGATCCTGAGACAAGAAATTGGAAATGCATGTGCAGAAATCCCACTGGACACATTTGCCAATCAGTAATTCGGAAAACTAATAAATGGATGGAACTAAAGGCCCTCATTTTGAGCATCTCCTGTGATGTTAGAGTCCAAAGGAGACTGGTATTAAACTATGTCTGAATAGATTTTGTATTCATTTACATTACATTTAAATAATAATTATAAAAGTTTTATATTAAAACATGTCTAGTTTTAAAATGTGACTGGCCATTATTAATAGTAAAAACAAACAGAATTTTACTTCTTAAATTTAATCTTTTTTATCGCTTATTATGTTCAAGAAAACTGGAAACGTTGACACATTTTAATGTTTCAAATTTTATGCGAGAATATATATTGCGTAAATACTTTCGTCACTTAAATTTTACTTGAAATTCATACGCATAAAAATACTTATCCTTATCTGTTATGAAAATAGGCATACGTATATATATATATATAGAGAGAGAGAGAGAATTTAATTCTGTTTATATATATTTTGTTATCTGAAAATTTCTAAATGCAGTTTTTTTTAAATTTACATTTCGTTTTGTTTTATGTATTCTTTGTATTTCGCCACACTTTAGCTGACCCCATCTTTAAATGCACTTACGTTGTTATCTTCTCGATTGGCTATCTTCATCTTCCCAAAGTTGGTGTATGCAGACCTCGGGCCTGGATATTCAATGTTGCATCGGATAACGTAGTTGGCCCATCTGGACAAATATTCACTCCATTTCTGAATAATAATAATAATAATAATAATAATAATAATAATAATAATAATAATAATAAAAATAATAATAATAATAATAATAATAATAATAATAATATTAATAATAATAATAATAATAAAAATAATAAAAATAATAATAATAAAAATAATAATAATAATAATATTAATAATAATAATAATAATAATAATAAAAATAATAATAATAATAAAGGATTTTAATATTTATAAAAAAAAATTTTTTTAAACTGTCAAATATGAGGACCTGCAAATCAAAGTAACAAAAATGTGGAAAATTAAAACTACGATTATCCCTGTTGTGATACGGGTGGGTGTTGGATATGTTAAAGAAGTGTACCGAAAATCATGTGAGTACAGCTCCAGGACACATCTCAGAGGTACACAAGATTATTTTATGCGCACCTGCACATATTATCCGAAAAAACCCTTTCCGTCTAAACTAAATATCCTAAATGTATATAGAAAACTCTCCTACAATATCATTTTTACTCATAGACCCCAGAGGGTTAATTCAGTACTTAAAATTACTCTCTGGCAAGATAAGACCACACACAAGAAGAAGTAGAACTAGCAACGCCCGTGAAGACGTTCCCAAAACAACATGCAAAAACCAAACAGATATAATGTCTACTACACACACACGCACACATACACACACATGCACACACACGTATTTATATATATTATCATTTCAATCCTACATAGATAAACTAGAATTATTATACATTTACATACATGAAACAATATATTCAGTTTTTCAGATAAGCTTGGAATCCGTTAATTTCTTGGAACTTCGAAAGGACGTGTCGTCTCTCCTTGAATTCGGAACGCCACAAATTATAATAACGTTTGTTTAAAAAGTCGAATGCACGAAAAACGTGATTGATCAATAAAAATCAAACACAAAAGTAAAAAAAAAAATAAAAAAATACCAGAATTCATATACTCTGTTTTCCATATCTCATTCTTTGACGAAGCTTTGATGCAAGTGATGACAGAATAGAAGTAATATAATACGGAACAAATAGGAAACGGTTATAAATTAAACATGTTTCGCATTTATTTAAGCTTCATCGGAAATTTTTGGCAGTCAGTTACGGAAAAGAAATTTCGGTAAACTTGAGTTCTATGTTCTTTGCCTTCCATTCGTCCAGTAGACATCACCTGTTTTGTTCAATAAAAGCGAAACATATCAAATTTCTAAACGTTTCCTTATTCTATCATTCTAACGGATTCAAATCCATATTTGATCCCAATTCATATATATATATATATATATATATATATATATATATATATATATATATATATATATATATATATATACTACAGATCAAAAGTTTTAGGCGACCACTTATGTATATGTTATGTATATGTTATGGTCCAGGTAAGGACCAAGGAAGAACAACACGAACACAAGAGTAGAAATAACGAAGATATATTACACGGAATAAGAATACAAGATGTGGAAGGTGTTAGTATGACTGTCAGTCTGGTTTAGAGTGAACTACTATCGGCTCGACTCGATTCGTCTCTCTCTCTTGAGAGGTGTAGTATACATAGTGTTAGGAAGAGTTCATTCTGTAGTTATAGGTAAGGACCCATAACAGTATACATGACTGAAGAAGCAGATTTTTTCCCGCAGTAGGTTGCCATTTCTTTCTGCGGTAGACCAGTTGCCATCCAAGGCTATAGAACCTGGTCTGTCCTGCTATTTATCCAAAGCTGGGGGGAGAAGAAGAGGATTCATATCTTTCCCAATGGTATTAGCACGTAAGTGAATGTAAGGGATTCGAGTGGAATTCGAAATCGTCTCTCCGATTCCACCCCTTGTACTTTATTAAATTGGTCCCCAAAGTAGATGTCTTGTACTTTATATGAGAGAAAATTATTATATATGTTTAAATAAAAGTGAGACATGAGTTTTATTTTGACAAAAAGAAAATAAGCATTTTATTATTAATTTTTCATCTCGTACTTGATTACTGCAGCATAAATATTTGACATTTGCTGCGAAATTTTCTCTAAATATAAGTTTGATAACTGATTCCATTCTTTTTTTTCACTCTTCTGTCAAGTTCATCCCATGCTAATTCTGAGGGAAGCTGTCAACGTTTGAACTGGTGTATATGTATATATATATATATATATATATATATATATATATATATATATATATATATATATATATATGTATATATATATAGTTTTAAAGATATATATTTATATATATATGATAAAAGAACTCATTATCATTATAAATATACGAAAATCTTGGTAATTAATTAAGGTTTCAAAATTTGAGCTTGTGTAACAACGAACGACCCTGGTCAAAGGTTGACTGAAAAATTAATTTTTGCGAACTAATAAGACCGGTATGATAAAAACAGAATCGTCTACTAATAGAGAAAAAAATTATAACATAAATATGTTATAAAATCACTACGAAAATAGCCATTTTGTTTCAACACCTCCGCTGTCTGATCAAGTGATGATGTTGAATATAGAATAAAGGGTTTTAAAAGTTTCAAATTAATATTAATTATATATATATATATTTCTAACATGGTATTCGTTTTTAGTTTTCCATTTCTAAGTAAAAGTAAAAAAAGTTATGTCTACATTTTCGGATAAGTTCTTAGCGTTTGTTTAGTAATCATCATCATCATCATCATCATGTAAAATGTATACATATATATATATATATATATATATATATATATTCATATATATATATATATATTCATATATATATATATTCATATATATATATATATATATATTCATATATATATATATATTCATATATATATATATATATATATATATATATTTATATATATATATATTCATATATATATATATATATATATATATATATATATATATATATATATATATATATATATATATATATATATATATACATTGTGAAATGGACAGAGTCCCACAATTATTTAAGACATTGTTTTTATGTTTATACATTCTTATTTATATCTAATAGGTCATCCCATAAGTTCTGTCCGAATTTTAACTTTTTGTTAAAATGAACGAAATTTAAAGAGTATTTTATAATGTCTAATGGAGCTGAACATTATTTTTATGTTTAGATGCATTTAAACCGATCAAATTTTATTTCAGAGAACAATAAAATTAAATTTTGTTTGATTAAAACCCTGCTAACATGGAAGTAACCCAAGAATCATTTGAGGCACATAATGCTTTATGAGTTCAAGAAAGGAAACTCAGCAGCCGAAGCGGCTAGAAACATTCACTCACTTTATGGAGAGGAATGTGTGAATGAAAGAACTTGCAGAAGATGGTTTGCAAAATTCAGAGGTGGAGATTTCACTCATGAAGATGAAGATCGAACCGGACGTCCAGTTGTGTTTGATGAAAAGCTTCTTGAAGCAGCCCTTGAAGAAAATCTTGCTTTATCAGTTGAGGAATTGGCAGTGGTTCTCAGTTCAAACCATACAACTGTTCATCGTCATCTTCAACAACTTGGAAAAGTTCCTAAACTTGGAAAATGGGTGCCTCATGAATTGTCTGAAAACAACCTCAAATCCCGAGTTGGCATCTACTCTACTCTCCATTCTCGCCAACTTGTTTCACCTTTTTTGGATAGACTTGTGACTGGCGACGAAAAATGGATCTTTTATCGAAATGTTAAACGTCGTAGACAGTGACTTGGTAAAGGGGAAGAACCCCAGCTACGGCCGAGAAGGGAACTTCATGGGCAAAAGGTTCTTTCAATCTGGTGGGATTGACAAGGAATAATCCACTTTGAATTCTTACCACCTAATGCAACAATTAATGCTCAAATATACTGTCAGCAATTAAAGCGTTTGAACCAAACTTTGAGGAAAAAAGGCCTGCTCTTGTGAATCGAAAACGGGTGATGTTTCATCAGGACAATGCGCGACCACGCACAGCAAGAATCACGTCACAAAAGATGGGTTGGGAGAAAATTCCTCATCCACCTTATTCTCCCGACCTTGCTCCTTCAGACTACCATTTGTTTCGTAGCTTATAGAATCATTTGGAAGAAACAGCTTTTGTAACACAAGAAGAGTTTAAAACTGACATTTGCGAGTTCTTCGAATCAAAGCCAAAAGAATTTTACAGTAATGGAATTAGTAAGCTTGTTAATAGATGGAAGGAAGTCATAGATAATCAGGGAAAATTCATTGTTGATTGAATCTATGATTAAATGTAACATTTGGTCACTTGTTTCAAAATTCAAAATTCGGACAGAACTTATGGGATGACCTGATATAAATAGAACGTATAAACATAAAACAATGTCTTAAACACACACAGACACACACATACACACATATATATATATATATATATATATATATGTATATATATTTCTAAAGAAATACTCTTGAACTGAACTCGATTCCTGTCTAAAATTGAATTTATTTTGAATTTACATTTATACTAAGTTGTATTGCAAGTTAGAATAAAAAGAATTCTATTGTAAAATAAGTAAAAGGTATTAAAAGAAACTTTTACTCTTCACCATAGACAACACACGGACCCCCCCAAACACACACACACACACACACACACACACACACACACACACACACACACACACACATATATATATATATATATATATATATATATATATATATATATATATATATATATATATATGCGGTCACTTAGGTCAAATTAGAGTTAAGGCATCTGATTCATGTTTAAACAATGCTGGTTCTGTGGTGGCTTGAATATATATATATATCGAGAGAGGAATATGCGAAGATAAATGAAGCAATAAACGATCTTCAAACACGGCTTTACAAATTTAAATAACTTTTTATTATTGTGTATTAGTTTTCTTTCAAATTGAATGAGCTGAATCACAAAGATTCTTTCTGAAACAACTTCACACAAAAATATTTTTGCTTTTCTTTCTTTATAATACAACCGAATCAATTGCGTTAGTATGATAAAAACAGAACCGTCTACATGTGAGAATGTGCGTGTCACGTATTTACGTTGTTTTATATATGCGTGTAATTGTCTAATAGCCGAAGTAAACGATAGCTGCATTAATCCTACTGCTAAAATCTGAGTTGAAAATGACTCGGTTCGTGAATTATTTGTGTTTCTTAACATCGCTAAGCCTTTTTTGTAATATAATATACTCAAATAAATATACGAAAATCTTGGTAATTAATTAAGGTTTCAGAATTTTAGCTTGTATAACAACGACCGACCCTGGTCAAAGGTTGACTAAAAAACTAATTTTTGCGAACTAATACGAGCGGTTTTACAACCGTGTAATCGGCCGCGAAATGACTAAAACTGAAATTTATTAACGTCATAAGTTTATTTGTTAATAAATATTTTCCCAATGTTTAAATATCTATTTTAAGTATGGGAAATATTGCGGATTATTTTCTGGAATGAGCTTTAAAAAATTCGTAGCAGACAAAAAATATTAATGGCTTGAAAATTCAAAGGCCTACAACGCGTTTGTTATAACGTCACTGATTGGTTAATAAATACGAATAGATAAATTCAAATCTGGAGCCTACAAAGTGTTAAAAAAAGTGGCGACTTTCGTGTGAGCCGCTTTTGTTGGAAAAAAAGTGACAGTACTTTAATCTGTTGCATTTCTCTACAATCCTTTAACGGAGTTATACACACACGCACACACACAGATACATATATATATATATATATATATATATATATATATATATATATATATATATATATATATATATATCGAATCTATATACATAGTCGAATCTATTACATTCACTTACGTGCTAATACCCTTGGGAAAGGTACTAATCCTCTTCTCCCTCCAGCTATAGATAAAAATCAGGACTGACTGTGTTCTATAGCCTTGGATGGCAACTGGTATAGAAGAAAGACAACTCTGAATTCAAAACCTGTGGAGGGTCATTTGGGGACCTTGTGGCATGTAGTGTACCAGTTTTCTGTATTCAGCCCTTCAAAAGGTGTGGCTGGTTCTGCACGAAGCCTTCACCACTATAATCAAATCATATGTGCTAGTGTCTGGCTGTCGGTTCCTAGGAACTGCGCTGCATGACACTCGTACGCCGAATA
>OZ038503.1:40317945-40330445 GCA_964036315.1 Acanthosepion esculentum
ATCGCTCCTAGATCTTGCCCCGCCATCCATTTACTCACACTCGCTAGGTAGGTTATGAATTGTTCTCGCCTTGTTTTTAATTTGCCCTGTGTGTATCAGATTTTCCAAGCTTTCTTTCCTTAGTTATTTGCCCTAGAAATGTCCACTGTCTCTTTATGGTGTTATGTATAAGCGCCCTTTTTGTTTCCATTTTCTCTAGAATTTCGTCTTTGCTCCTATGTCCGGTCCATGGTATTCCCAGCATCCTTCTGTAGAACCACGTTTCTGTTGCTTCAAGTCTCTTCTTCATCTGTGAGAAGATTGTACCGCATTCACTGCCATATAGGGAGAGTAATATTACATAACATTTCAGTATTCATTTCTTTGTTTCTAACGATATTTTTCTGTTTCTTAATACTTTGCTTCGCTTTTGGAAGGCATCTTTCGCTTTCGTTATCTCAATGCGCCTTTGGATTACATTGCCGCACTTTCCGTCCTCTGTTAAAACACTTCTTAGATATTTAAATATCTACACTTGTTTGATTTTGGTATCCCCAATTTGTAATTTGCATGCTGGACTGTCCATTTTGCTAACAATTATGCATTCTGTCTTCTGGCAATTGATGCTTAGTCCTTTCTTCTTGCTTTCCTACACTACTGTCTGTAAAAAGCGCAGAATAGTAATAACTAGCAGTACTCGAGAAAATTTCACGGTTTCCTTTTTAAATTTTCTGATCTATCCTATTATTTAACGAATAAATGAGATCTTTGCCAATTTCACAACTATGAAATATCCGTGGATATGCTATGAAATATCCGTGGATATGCTATGAAATATCTGTGGATATGCTATGAAATATCCGTGGATATGCTATGAAATATCTGTGGATATGCTATGAAATATCCGTGGATATTCTCTTATGGCACTATTAAATCTTTGGGCTTAACGACTTAAATCAAATATTACAATTACGATATGTATAAATGGAGGCCATTCTTTAAAGAATAAGAGGGTACAAATGAAATGATTTAAAATTAACAAGTTTTTCCATTTCACTGAAGCAGACGTTAAATATACGAAAGCATTATCGCCTCCTCTATCTTCTCTCTCTTATTTTCTCTCATTTTCTCACTGAAACCAAACCGTATCTTTGATATGTTTTTTCCGTCTTTCCTCACGATCAAACAGGAATAGTTCCTTATTTGTGAGGTATTAGAAGGCTGTAACTTGCTATGTAACTAAGAAACGAAGAACACGAATAATAATAACAACAATAATAATAATAGTATTAGTTGAAAATGTCATGAAGTCATTTCTGACCTTAGATCTGTGGTTGGGACCCGGAAAGAAATGTGTATACAGCAGAAATCAAGCAAATAATAATAATAATAATAATAATAATAATAACAACAACAAAAATAATAATAATAATAATAATAATAATAATAATAATAATAATAATAATAATATATTTGGTTGTCGAAAGGCAAACTGAAACGATATCTTGAAAACCTACTGGTAGCCGCCCAAGACCAGTCCTTGAATACTAATTCTGAGAGTACATCTACCACCAAGTGGATATGGTCAAGTGTTGACTGTGTCTAACGCCGGATTTGGAACAAATGAGGCCCTGTGACAGTTAAGTTATGAGGCCCCTTTCTTGGGCCCTGAAAGAAGTAGGACCGGCATGCCTACACAGGCATGGAAGGAAGATGGGCACCCCCTGGCTAACGGGGCCCTGTGCTTAAGCACACCTAAGCACAATGGTAAATCCGGCACTGGCTTTGTGGCAAGGTGGTGGAAAATGTCACCAACATTTTTAGGGCTTACGGAATGATTGCGTAGAAAGAATACAAGTATCTCCATGATAAGAGAGCCTCCCAGCTGCATCGGTGCCTATGTAGAAAATATGAGCTTGAGGTCGATGAGAAATATTACCACCACACGCCAGGTGCTGTTCGTTTGAGGTCGGACGATTTGATGGAGAACACTCATAATACAAGATCTCCGGTTGAAAACGAAAAATCGTGCACAATACTACTACTACTACTACTACTAATAATAATAATAATAATAATAATAATAATCCTATTATAATTGTGCTTGTCACACTCTTTGCTAGTTTGCACGAACATTACGCCCTGCCAACACCTCATAAATAATAGATAATTCCGTTTTGATCGCGTGTAAAGAGGGGAAAAACATACTACATGCTCCCAGTGAGAAAATGAAAGAAAGAAGGGAAGTTAGAGGTGTTCAATTTTTTCTGCAAATACCCCATAAATAATAGACTATTCTGTTTTGATCGCGTGTAAAGAGGGGAAAAACATACTACATGCTTGCAGTGAAAAAATGAAAGAAAGAAAGAAAGAAAGAAAGGCGGGAAGATAGAAGCGTTTAACATCTGTTCCAGTGAAATGGAAAAGCTTTCAATATCAAATCTTTTCATTTGTACCCCTTACTTCTTAAAATAACGACCAGCATTCATATTTATGATTGTTATTGCAATATTTTGTTAAAGATGTTAAGCTGAAATATTTAACGATGGGATAGGGCAATTTCTGCATTTTATTGTTGTGGAACTCGCCATGTAGAACTGCACATATCATCCGCAAAAACCCTCTTCATCTAAACGAAACGTCCCAAATGTGTATAGAAAACTCCTCTACAATTCCCGTTTTAATCATAGACTCTGGAGAGGACTAAGTAATTAGGCACTTAAAATTACTCTCTGGCAAAGTTGATGCCATACATAATAATAATAATAATAATAATAATAATAATAATAATAATAATAATAATGCAGGTATCCTCCAGGGCCGTATCCTTGGTACGATTTTGTTTTTAATTTTCATTAACGACTTTCTAGATGGCATGAGCTCTCAATTTGTTATCTTCCTGCGGATGACACAACCATTTACTCCTGTCTCGCTAGTAGGTCTGATCAGTTTGATAAGGTTAACTTGGCGACTGATGTCAACCTATAGTCTATTGTTAACTGGACAAAGGATGGCTTGTTCATTTTAACGTCTCCAAAACTACACTACTCTCTATTAATCTGATAGGACTTGCCACAGGATTCCAATGTTTATACAAAAAAAATTTCAAAAACTGTCAAATTACAAGTATATGCAAATCAAAGTGACAAAAATATGGAAACTTAAAACTACGATTACTACCCTGTTGTGATGGGGGTGGATGTTTGGTATGTTAAAGAAGAGTGCCGAAAATCATGTGAGTACAGATCCTGGAAACATCAGCATCTCAGAGGTACACAATATTACTTTGTGTGGACCTGCCTCATATCTCCCCAAAAAATCCCTCTCCATCTAACCGAAACGTCCCAAATATGCATAGTTAACCTTCATATTTTTGTGATGCCAACGAATACTTGTTATCACTTTCGTAATGCTCGTTGTAGTAGAGGCTTTGTAATCGCAGATACGACTATTGTAACGCCGTTGAACAATGCTGGTACCAGACACCTTCGAAATATCACTCGCACCAATAGTACTTGCTCGATAATACTCGCTCGAATAGTAATCCGTATAGTGATTCGAATAGAGAAATAGTATAGTGAATAAAGTAGAGAATAGCGGTTCATATAGTGATAGAGAATAGACTAGAAATGTCGATCCGTATAGTAATAGAGGATAGAGTAGAAATAGCGATCCGAATAGTGATAGAGGATGGAGTAGAAATAGCGATCATCTAGACGTCACGCGACTTCCTACTTATGCGTTTCCCCCATGGTCATGTAGTCTACTTAATTCAATAATGGGATCGCCTGTGTTTGCTAACTGGCGATCTATGTTCAAACTCAAGTGTCGGCAGCGACACTTTATTCCTATATAACAACGATACTGCACTTTTTACTTATGATGGAACGTAGTAATTAGGGAGAGTTTAGAAAAAAAGATTTTTTTTAAAATCATCCGACTTGAAATTGATTTTGAAAACAAATGGGAGAAAGAGAGTAAAACCAAGAAATATCTCAAGAGAATAAAAATCTATAGAATTTCGTAATTCATGCGCATCACCCACTTCCGGCAAACATGCAAAACCAAATATCATGGTGCAATTCCGACAGACCTCACAGTGAGATTAAAACAGAATGATAGGCACGAATCCACATTTCCTTGTACTTTTTCTGCGACATGTAACAAAAGGTTCTCGTCACTGTCATGTTATTATACCTATTGTTAGTGGTAAGTGAATTGTGAATTTAAATACGTTTTCCGCTTACCTCCGTTCGCCAATTGTCTTCTGGATCGCTTGGTGCCATCACTCATCATACGTCGGAGAGATTTCTGGTGGAACTGGGGAGGGCGCAACAGCTTTTTGGCGAGCGTCTCGCCTGAAAGAGAATGAAATATAGATATTTTAGGCACCATTAATCAAAATGAAATTATACACGCACACACTCACATACACACGCACACATACAAACACATATGCATATATGTATGTATATATATATATATATATATATGTATGTATATATATATATGTATGTATATATCTATATGTGTATATGTATATATATACACACACACATATCTATATATGTGTATATGTATATATATATATATGTGTGTGTGTGTGTATATTTAGGCAGCAAACTCTTTTTCAGGTATGTCTGAATGAATAAGTTACAAACGTTATGCTTATTTTGATCATGATCTTTTCCTATTCACGAATATTTTCTGTATATTACAATTAAATGAGGCAAGAAATGCACTGTAACTCGAGTAATAAAAGTAATCCTCACTGTTGCTGTGCATTTCTTCCCACTTGCTTGGTGTGTTGTCTCTTACTCTTCAACCCTCTACCTCAAGAGGCTCTTGAGCCCAACCCAATGACCAGGGAATTAAGAAAAGCATAACTATAGTAGTACTAGTTGCTCGGTCAATGAATGTCGAATGTTCCTTATGTAGAAACGACTTACCATTTTAATACATTTAGTATATATTCCGCGTGTAAGTTTCTTTGTACACAGCAATTAAAATTTTCAGTTGCAGCTTGCATTTATTTCGTAAGCACTTATTGGTTTAAGGATCTAAATAACATACAGTAAGTATTTATCTATATTGTGGTGACAATAAGACAAAGTAGAAAATCTATTCGATTATGAAACAGATTTGTTTTCACACAAAGTTCATTTTTTGGTTTTCATATTTTGGTCAAGTACGTTCGACTATCTCAGTTATTGTCAAGAACTGGGCGTTGTCAGTGTGGTTAAAGAAAAGTATTTATATACGTTAAATGCTTTTCTATTTAACTGTTACATATGACGTCATTCTGAACTGATTCCAGTTCCTGCGATCTAAAAAAAACACACCAGAATTTAGTCAAAATCAAAATAAAAAAAAATCAAATCTAGTTTACCACACGGGCAACACGATGTTCTTGATAATAACTGAATCGAAAGTACTTGAACAAAACAAAAAAAACGAAAAATGAACTTCTGCCAGTTTAGTCTCTGTACTCTTCATTTCTATTGCTTATGGTAATATTATTTCATATTACCATTACCTATAGAATGGAGGAGAACAGAGTTACAATTTTAATAGAAAGAAATTATAAATTTCAACCGAAATTAGTAATGGCTGCTCGTCTTTGACCGAGCGGACATTATTTAAATTTATAAAATATTTCTATTAAAAATGTTTTTTTCTCGGGAAAATAGATTTTCTCAAGTCCGGTAACTGTTATTGATCTTTCCAGTACTCACGGGTTCTTCCTTTCTAACCTTTTGTTTGAAGTAGTTTGAAAAGTCGACATCTTGATTATATAATTAGTTTCAATTCGAGTTACATCTGCTATCCATTTTAGTTGTTGCTGCTGTTGATAGTCCTCAAATGATGTGGTCTCTGTTATTTGGTACAGTTCTTTCTTTGTGATTCTGTAGCGCCAGTTCACGACGTTCGAAGAAGTATGTTCTTCGCTAGTACTTACGAAAAGGTCGGCAACCCCCGGCCTCGGTCCACATCTGGTTCGCGAATGATTTTTGTCCGGACCGCCAAATTAACCATAGTTAGAAATTTGCATTTTTTGTTGATTGTGCCAGTCGTTATCCTGTTATTCCTGCAGTAAAGTAAGGAACTTTGTTTACATAATATAACATTAACTTCGTTGTTTTTTCTCTTTAAACCTCTAGACCTAGGCAGCCTTCTGTGCGGAGCGCTCTGAGGTCGAGACAATATATTATAGTTGGCTCCCTGTGCCGAGCCAGGAAATTTGTTCTCCCCGGAATCGATCCTCCAAATCTATAAATCAACCATTCGCCCTTGCATGGAGTATTGCTGCCATATATGGTCTGGAGCCCCTGCTGTTTGCCTCGGGGTTCTTGATAAGATCCAGAGACGGATATGCAATGTAATTGGCTCTGATCTGTCATCTCGTCTGCAGTCACTCTCTCACAGATGCGCCGTTGCCTCGCTCTGTCTTTTTTACAAATACTTTCACGGTAATTGCTCCGATGAGCTGCTTTCGCTCGTTCCCAGGCTTCATGAATTTAAACGTCCTACGAGGCTGGCATCCCACCCCATCACCGTTGAAACTGTTAGATGTAGACGTCTCTTCTACTCCAATAGCTTCATGTCTCGCACATCTCGCCTGTGGAACTCCCTTCCTTATTCCTGTTTCCCTGACAAATATAATCTCCAACTATTTAAGTGTAATGTCAATCGACATCTCCAGTTGCCTTGATCCATACACTTCCCTTCTCCACATCCTTTCACTTTCATTCCTATCTGATCTAACTCCAAATCTTCTGTAACTCCCTTGCCTTGAGCGATCCACTATCTTTCTCCACATCCTCTCCTTTACCACTCCTATCTGCTCTTCCTCCAAACCTTCTGTAACCCCTTGCGTGCTAGTGGCTTCCAGCCTTGCTTGGGGTGATAAGCTTAAAAAAAAATAAATTTGATATCATGTCCATCCTCCGAAACACTGCATAGTCGTCTGTCCCGCTATCTCCAAAAGTTGCCGACCCATGACTTACAGGGCTCATTTTAATCATTGATTTGAGAAGGGATTTTTAATTATTGATTTGAGAAATCAGGAGTATACAGCTGACAGTTTAGATATTTCTGAACGTGTTTAGTGCTATGCATGACACCCATATTAATGTCTCCATCTGACAAGACTAAGAATATGATTGAATATTTAGGACTGCAGCTTCGTTCGCTCGAAGGTATTTAAAGATTAGCTTTATAGGACGCAGATATTTTCTCCTGTGACTGACCACTGAACAAGGGAGAAATATCTGAATATTTGAGCCAATAACCAAGTTGTAACAATATGTAAGATCAGTTTTTTTTTTTAATCCTTGACTGCCGGAAGCGTTCATATTGATGATGTTGTGATTCTTGTCGTAAGTTGATGTTATCAAAAGAAAAAAAAATAAATGAAATAAAATTGAAAAAAAAGAGATAAAATGCAAGCAAACTTTCAGATAAAGATAACAATCTTCCATCCATAAAATTTTGTTTCAGGGAAGACTGTATTTTTTTTTCAGCAATTTACCATGTGATAAATGAAAAATTAGCACACGGAAAATCTATAAAAGGTTGGTATTACGAAAGTCAGAGGGATTATGGGAGAACTGAATTAGGACCAATGAGGAGGTGTATTAGAAGAGGGGGAACGGGGCGTCATAGCAACGAAGGGGATGAGCAGGCAAGGCGGTTAGGTTTTGTCAAATTGTTTCACATTCAAAGACACTGATAAATAACACAATTTATCTGATGAAGAGAATGAGGCAGAGAAAGAGAGACAGACAAAAAGACAGAAGCTGACCAAGAGATAGAGAAAGAAAGAGAGGGAGAAAAAGGGACAGAAAGAAAGAAAGACAGAGCGATTGATAGAAACAGGGAAAGACGGAGAGAGAGAGAGAGAGAGAGAGAGAGAGAGAACTACATAGACATAAAGAAGCAAAGAGAGGGAATGGAGAGATTTAGACAGGAAAGACAGAGTGATATAAAAAGAGAGAGAAAGTAGAGGTAAGAAAAAGGAGGATGAGAGAGATAAGCAGAGAGAACGAGAGAGAGAGAAAGAGAGTGAGAGAGAGAGAGAAAGATAGGGATAACGAAAAGCAGAGAGAGATAATCTCTAGAGAGGGATAGAATGAATTAAAGAAATGGAGAAATAGAGAGAGAATCTGAGAAAGATGAAGACACACACACAGCGAGAGAGAGGGAGAGAGAGAGAGAGAGGTAAACAGACATATAGGAGGAAAAGGTCAAACGGTGTTTATGCACAATGAAAATGAGGCAAGATTGAAAATGAGGCAAGTGAGGTTAAGTGATGTTGGTCAAGAAAAACAGATCGATTCAGAAAAATGCATATAAAGACGCGCATGCGCATACGGTAAGAGGGGGAACACGCATACACAAAATGCTACAATACACAAATGTATAGAAGAACTGATATATATAAAAACTTTTGTATAGCTCCTGTCTGAATGTTGTATCTACGAAGATTAAAGACGGTATAAAAAGGGTAGATGAGAGGATTGGATTGTAATTGTATGCACAGCAATATATATATATATATATATATATATATATATATATATATATATATATATATATATTACATATATATACATATATGTGTATATAGGGTTATTACATATATATATTTGTGTATATATGTATTACATATATGCATATATGTATGTAAATAGGGATATTATATATATAAATATTTGTGTATGTATGTATGCATGTATGTGTGTATTACATATATATATATGTTTGTGTATATAGGGGTATTACATATATGTATTACATATATATACATATATGTGTGTATATAGGAGAATTACATATATATGTGTATGTATGTATGTATTAAATTATTCTTACATTTAACAATATCACATTGCTAAGAAAACACCTCTTTCGGTCTGCACTATCTTTCGATGTCTCATTATTACCTGGATTTAAAAAACTTACCTAATTTCCTACCTGATGATGGTCGTATGAAACGACTGAAAGCCGAGCTAGTAGCAAAAATAAGACCTGATAAAACCGGAATTTATAAACAAGGATCATACCATTCATTAACGGATTCGAGGTTGATTGTATTTTATTATTAAATATTGTTTGCGAGAGTGATTCTTGCCATATAATTAACTTCATTATTTGTTTTTCGTATGAATGATTTACGTTATATAAATTGAACACGCACTACGTAATTGATATATATATATATATATATATATATATATATATATATATATATATATATATGTGTGTGTGTGTGTGTGTGTGTGTGTGTGTGTGTGTGTGTGTGTGTGTGTGTGTGTTTTAGAAATTAGGAGGATTTGAGATAATTATAATTAAGTAAGTCATCGAGTCTAGAAGTGCGCATCCACTACCGAAAATTGAAACCCAGACATTTATCAGGCAAACGTTCCAACGGGTCTCGGTGACGGTGAATTCCGTAATTACATATATATATATATATATATATATATATATATATATATATATATATATATATATATATATATGTGTGTGTGTGTGTGTGTGTGTGTGTGTGTGTGTGTAATTATCGTGATGCACTAGTGAACGTCAAATCGGGTGTTTATTAACAAGCCTGCGAACTTCTGCGTGTCATTTGGGTGCAAATTTTCTGCATACCAGTGACATGCTTTTCAAGTGAAAAGACGTGAAGATTTAATTGAAGTTCATAACTCTGGAATTAGGGCTGAAAAACGCAAGGGTTCTATTCGATCCCTCGTTCGCTAATTGTCGGTGACAGACCGAAGAAGATGCCAGCAAATGGATAAATAGAAGTTATCTATTACTAAGATAAAGACAGCGGAGAGAAGGGCAAATATATATTAAAATAAAAGATGAATGAATTTAAGAAGTGTTATCGGGACAGACAAACCAAATCCAATGGTAAATATGGATGAGTGTTGCTGATGACGTTAAACGAATCCTGGCGTGGGAGAAATCATGAAACTCCAGGTCGACCTCCGATACGCACTGTGAACGCATATTATTTCTCAATTAATTAATAATTGTTCCTCTAGATCAGTGTTTCCAAACCGGTGCGCCCGGGTGCGCTAATACACCCTGAAAGGTAGCAAGGTGCGCCCGAAGTTAACAAAAGAATAATTTATGAATTATTTTTTATATTTAAAGATTCCCTATTTTTAAAAAGTCAAAAAATCTTTATTTTTAAAAAGGCAAAAAATCTTTATTTTTAAAAAGTAAAAAAATCTTTATTTTTAAAAAGTAAAAAAATCTTTATTTTTAAAAAGTCAAAAAAATCTTTATTTTTAAAAAGTCAAAAAAATCTTTATTTTAAAAAAAGCCAAGTACTTGACTTCCATAGCTACCGTAGATTTCTGCGTATAAGGTGACCTTTAGATAAGACGAGGTAACAAATATATAGCAGATTTTCATGAATTTATCCTATACCTGTAGTAAAGACGACTGCTTATTGATTATATAAAGATGATGTTATTGAAAATGTTGTTACTTACTGTATCCTCAGAAATCCAAAATAAACGAAACCGATTCGATATCATGTTTTTCCGACAAAACGTTCCCTAAAAGGGGAATCATTGTTTGTTTACGTTTGATCGTGTGATCTCTTGCAAATACTGATTCTTCTTCCTCTTCTTCCTCTTCTTTTCCTGTATCTAAACAGTTACAAACAGCCTGGTGTGCTAATGGCCATTTACTTATACTTAATCGACAATCACAAAATACCGCTAATAACAGTACGATAATGCATGATAATAGTACTTTCCCTTGGTGCGAACGCAATCATAACACGATGATTACATTTTCTCAGCTCAGATTGCATAGATACAAGTTGATTTCTTTGATATGGAATTATTCTTCGAATAGGCAATTTATTATGAAGTCATGTCAGTAATATATAAAGTAGAAATGGTTTTATTACTTTTATTATCAGTTGATATCATTTGATAATGTGAATCTTTTCATGTACGTTATTAGTTATCACACCGAGGCTGAGGTTAGCCTACCGACAAACATCACTTAGAATTTAAGTTGTTTTTTTTTTTTAAATTGTAGCATAAGACGACCCTTAATCTTAAAGGGCGATTTAGGGGACTTAAACTTCGTCTTATACGTGGGAATATACGGTTAAGTCGATTGACATTTCACCTGATTACGTTGGCTAATCGTTTACAGAAGAGGAGCTGGTAATGGTATCCGCTGATTGTGGCTTCAAAATAAAGCGTCTATTGATTAGTTCCGTATTTCCATTTAAGAAGAATATCATTCAATAGATAGTAAAGCATTGATTATTTTATTGAAATCTGGTAAACAAAATTAATCGTCCACTCGCTAGTAATTTACAATCACCTGAGAAGACGCATCGTTATGCGTTGAAACACGACCTCAATTGTGTAGAGATTCTTACATGTTTTGTTGTAATATATATATATATATATATATATATATATATATATATATATATATATATATGAATGCATGTATGTATATATGTTTTTTTATATATTTTGCTTAAACGGCAGAGAGTGTGCGTTTAAAAGGCACTATTCGGGTTTTGTTTGACCCTAAGTTCTACGTGGCCGAGCACTTAGGGATGTCAGATCCAATGACGGTTCCCTATAGGGTATGCCGGTTCGAATCCTGCCGGGGGACGCATTTTTTTCTGACAAGATTTCTCGAATATTCAGGTCGGTAGAGGTCGTTGGATAAAAAATAGTGTTTAATTTAAAAACAGAGTTTCTGCTCTAATATTAATAACCGTAAAAATAAATTTGTATATATTTTTATTCATTATTTTTTTTGTTTTATCGTTATATAACAGTTATAGCTATTTTTTCCGTCCAATATATATATATATATATATATATATATATATATATATATATATATATATATATATATATATATATATATATATATATATATATATATATATATATATATATATATATATATATGAATTAGGATCAAATACGGATCACAATACGACAAACGACAGAATGTTAGGATAAAGAACAAATAGGGATATTTATGAATTTAACTTGTTTCGATTATATTTAAGCTTCATCAGATTTTGGCGGAAGTGGATTATGGAAGAGACAGTTCTGGTATTTATAGTTTTTCATTGTTTTGTCCTTTGGTGTTAATGTGTGTGTGTATGTGTGTGTGTACGTTTGGGTTTGTGTGTACGTTTGTGCATATCAGATAGACTGTCTTTCTCGTATTGTGTTAATGTATGTATGGGTGTAGGCGCGCGCGTTTGGGTTTGTTTGTCTCTGATAGAATCCAGCTGTCATTGTTTTGTTGTGTTAATGTGTCTGTGCGCGTGTGTAAGTGTGTGTGTGTCAGGTGACGATGGCGCCGCCGCCCCGGGGCCGCAAACGCGACCACGAACCCGAGTTCGGACTACGAGCTTTTTAACCGCAACAACTTTAATATACGCTACCGGAGCTGGAATTACCGCGGCTGCTGGCACCAGACTTGCCCTCCGGTTGGTCCTCGTTAACGGA
>OZ038503.1:40335445-40340445 GCA_964036315.1 Acanthosepion esculentum
AACCGAAATTTCGATTCCAGCTCATCAGACCGAACAAATAAATGGATAAAGATTTCACCAGGCTTAAGCCAGGTAATATCTTTATCAGTTTATTTCTGGAATTGATGTGTATATTAACACGCTCAAGATACACAGATGTACACCTGTGTGCAAATTAATAGAAACAAAATGAATATTTCCGTTATTATTTACTTTTGTTCGTATTTTTCCAATGAAACATGACTCAGTGCACATGTAATCTTCCGCGAAATCCTTCCTTGCAGATTGACCACAGATTCTCGGCTGGGTTTAAATCAGGAGAGTTTTCGTGCCAGTCGATAGTACTTTGATTTGATCACTGGTAAGGCTTACCATTGTGTTCGGGCAGCGATACAATTTTCGTACGCTTTCTTGGAGTAACGTCCATCGCAGACAATGGCCGTAGGACAACTAATCGATAGTCGGGACAATAGTGTCTGGGCGTGATAAAAAAATCTGATGAAATCACGGATAACGCAATATTTTTCAAGGTCAAACAAATTTCATATTACACCCCAAAAATAGATTCATATTACAGTACATCACTGCAAATGGCCTGGGGAAAGATAGAAATCGATTACACTCGATTAAATTATAGTATAGTGAAAGAAAGGAAACTAAAGCGGTTGTTTCAATTAATTTGAACAAGGGTGAATTTTAATAAGTTTATGAAAATGCCATGTTTAGCGCAATGCAACGAGTGGGATTTATTTTTCTTATTTGGATACTCGGAAAGTGCGTAGCGGTGAATAAAGGCATTTCCACGCACTTTCAGTCATTCGTAGTTATTGTTCGAGGTTTCCACGTTTTTTATCTGTTAATAGGATGAAATATTTCGGCCGATTTTGTTGCAGTCACTTAATCACTAATAGCCTATAGGTTATATAGCAGGTCAGACTGAGCTCTCTAGCGACAAATCTAGGGGAAAATGAACTCTTTCAAAGCCGGTTATGTAGCCCTGGAGTGGTGTATACTATACGGCCATTGAAACGATTATAAAGTTCACAATTGACTGCGACACGTATTTGGGGTCTCGATGATTTCGACTGAGGTCGAATACAAACAGATTTAATTATATAAAAAAAATAATTGTCGTATTTGTATTTCTCCATGAACTGAATTATGTGCAGACGTTAAACCGTTTAATCAACAGGCGATTCATTAGACATTTGCTTTTAGAGACTGGCCGACAAAGTGGGAGGGCTTAATTTATCAAGTGAAGATCACGACCGTATTTAACAGCGATTAATAATTCTACAATATTCGCCTATTTACCAATTCTGAACTTGGCAATAAATAGAAAATTAAAGATGGTGAAGATTATTATTTGATTGGCTAATTAAAAGAGAAATCCTTACAGATGACGATTTTATTAAAAAAAAAAGAAAAAAAGAAATCCGTTTGAGCAATTTTTGTTGTTGTCCAAATTTGTTTAAAGATGCAATTGTCTTAATTAATGACGGTAAAAAAATTGAAAGGAAATTAAAAAGAACTTTTTAATTAATAAACTCGGGGTAATAAAAAAAAAATTAGAAAAAAAGATGCACGTCAAAAAGTCATGAAATATTCCAAGACAAAATGGTTTTTTTTTTTAGCTGATGTCATATTTCGAATACTCTCTTTTAAAAACATTTTTCATGATCTTTATCTCACCGTAACGTTATTCTCAGGTCAATCTATAGACGTTACCATTTAAGCGATTACTACCTGCTGCCTGGTGGGGGCTATCGGTCACTAAACTGGTTTCCCCACCAGATTTATCTGGTAAGAAATGCGGTTAGACATCCAGCCGGTTT
This sequence comes from Acanthosepion esculentum, assembly GCA_964036315.1. Taxonomy (NCBI): domain Eukaryota; kingdom Metazoa; phylum Mollusca; class Cephalopoda; order Sepiida; family Sepiidae; genus Acanthosepion; species Acanthosepion esculentum. The sequence goes on from OZ038503.1 coordinate 40,337,260, forward strand.
AAAATCAAGACCTGTCAAATGGCGGATGAATTCTTTATGGGATCTGCGGGGGTATCATGATCGGCCACGTCACAGAGAAGCATGGTATTAAAAATACACTAAATAAGTGTTAACACGGGGCTATTATATACACAAGGTTGTATATTTGACGAATACTTCCTGGGATGCATAATTGCACGCCTCTTGCAAATGATGATGCAAAATAAGCATCAGTTGTAGGTGGATTAATTGAAGGAATCTGTCATAGTCCCATCATATCCCATACGTTCTCCATAAAGGTCATGTCAGGTGATCAGGGAACAGATCAGGGAACTTGTTTTAGACTTATTAATATATATATATATCTTTATATATATATATATATATATATATATATATATATATATATATATATATATATATATATATATATAATATTCCACTTTGATTGCTGGTGTCAATAAAATGTGCTCGATATAATATAACAGAGTTATTAAGATTATATGAATAAATAATAAATGATAAGATGTATATTTATTAATATACTTTTTTTGACCAGCACCCTTTGTGAGTATTAAGTATTCAGGAGCATTTAACTCCATACTGCATTATGGTCAGTATCAAGGTAGTTACTATAATAATAATAATAATAATAATAATAATAATAATAATAATATATTATAATATGATAATATATAATAATAATATAATATAATATATAATATTAATAATAATAATATATTATAATATGATAATATATAATAATAATATCATATAATAATATAATATAATATATAATAATAATAATAATAATATATTATAATATGATAATATATAATAATAATAATAATAATAATAATAATAATAATAATAATAATAATAATAATAATAATAATATAAGATAGTTACTAATCTGTGCTTGGTTTGGCTTGTGTAAATCACTACGATAATAAAAGTTCCTTTTTTTTGCTATTTTTCTTACGTTTTTCTTGGCGATTAAAAAACTGAAAAGGTTAAGGTTATTTCTAATCTTGAAGACTATATCAGTTCGATATATATATATATTTTTAAAAGAATTATTTCTTAAATATGACAACAGATAAAAAAGACGAACAATGAATTTTTTTTTTTTTGGCATATCACAAGAATATAAAAGGCTGAAACTTGGAAAAACTTGATTATGTTATGAGAAAATCTTAAAAAAAAAAAGCTGAGATTCTGGTGTCATGCCGAAAACAGGGAATGGGTAAATTACTTGCCAGTATTCATTTACCCCAAGCATGCATCATACTTACGGTATGGAAGAGTGAAATTAGTTTCACCTGTAATTCAAAACTTAAAAATTTGTAACTAGACACAACAGAAGAAATAATAATAAAATGAAATAACAAGCATATAAAGTAGGTAACATTTAAAGATAAAATTATCCAACGTAAGTAAAAAGAAATTAGGAAATAATTAGGAAAATATATATAACAGATAATCATTATGTTTGCGCAGTCCTGGTTATGACGATAAACTACATCCGGCGGCAAGTCCTCCGATTGAGAGATTGGAGGTTTTGATGCACCTGAGACCACCTCTTAATTACTGTTGTTCCCAGGTCCACGCTGACCTGGAGCGGTAGCACCTGTTAGAATCCAAGCAAACAGTGAAACCCCAAACAAAAACAAAACACCATGAAAATATAAAAATACATTTTTATAGTAAAATTACCAACAATACATATTTATAGTAAAATTACCAGTAATACCTATTTAAAGCAAAATTACCAACAATACATTTTATCTGTTGTTGAAGGCATACAATTGCTTTCAAAATATAGTTGAAGCCATAAAATTGTGTTCAAAATATTTAAATCTTGATATTAATTAACCCCTAGAGGCTGATATGTCGCTAAACATAATCAACCAAAAGATGTATTCCGTAATACCAAGGGTAGATAACTGTGTGTAGACTACCAAGGGTAGATAACTGTGTGTAGATTACCATGGGTAGATAACTGTGTAAAGACGACGTCACAATTTTCATTCGTTCCAATGTTTGCATAAATATCAATGTCGGAAATTCTAATGAAAAAAGAAGAAAAAAAATGTAAGTTGTATTTTAGCCCCAACTGCACGCGAACCCGATTTTATATAGCATAAAATGTTGGTCTTTCCTGTCGCTGATCACTGGTTTGGCTTTAATGCCGCGATACGACACGTGAAGAAACGACAAAAGAAACATAAAATACGCCGATAGACAGAATCATGTCTATTCCTAAAAAATTATTTAATAATCTTTTATAAAAGTCGAAAGAGGCTCAGTGGACAATTTGTACAGTGGACAATTTATGTTCAAATTGACACAGGAAACCAGAAAAATGATCCGAACGAAGAAAATATAAACAAAATCTAATCTCTACTACTACAAATACTAGTACAGTGTAACCCGGATATAAGAGACCCGGATATAAGAGAAACCCGGATATAAGAGAGATTTTAACACAGGCTCTAATTTGGGACCAGAGAAAATCTCTCTTATATCCGGGTTTCTCTTATATCCTGGTTACACTGTATAATAGACCAAACCCGGATATAAGAGAAACCCGGATATAAGAGAGATTTTCTCTGGTCCCAAATTAGAGCCTGTGTTAATGTATATATAATAGACCAAACCCGGATATAAGAGAAACCCGGATATAAGATACTTCTTCTCCGGTCCCGACAGCTCTCTTATATCCGGGTTACACTGTACTACTACTACTAATAATAATATAAGCCTCGGCTTAAAAATATACAAAAAATTGTACTCACAAGAAGGGCTTTATCTATGTAAAATATGTGTTTCTTATGTGTTTTTTCCTCAAAAAATGCTCAGTGGAAAATATCATGATGCCATTTCTGATGTTAGGTCCCTGGTTGGGACCACGAAAGAAATGAGCATACTTAAAAAATCAAAGGAAGTAATAATAATAATAATAATAATAATGATAATAATAATAATAATAATAATACAAATTAAAAAATACGTGAAAATTACGAGACTGTAACGTATTTTACAGGCTAGCGGAACATCCGCTAAAAATATTTTCAATAAAAAATATATAAAATTGTTAAATAAAAATAAACTGAATCTACAAATAATCAATTTAAAAATAAATACATAATCGATAAGTTTGAATACTACGAGTTGGAAATTTGCAATAATGAGGAAATTATTTTT
>OZ038503.1:40345445-40380445 GCA_964036315.1 Acanthosepion esculentum
GATAGATAGATAGATAAAATTATTTTATCATCTAAATATTATCTGGACATAAAAACAGGGAAAACAGAATGTAATTTATAAGAGGAGGATAAACATCCCACTAAATTAAACTTGACTGAATTTGCCTCGGGTTCACAAAGAAACAAGCTACCCTCTACTCCCTACACGCAAAGACACACACACAGACACACACAGACACACACAGACACACATACACACACACACACACATATATATATATATATATATATATATATATATATATATATATAGATGTGGATGTTGCGTATATGTGTGTAGAGATCACAACCGTCAAAGATGAATGGCGCCATTAGAATTAGACTATGTCCATTTGTTAAAGGTCTGTCGTCTGGAAGTGTATGTGAATAAGTGATGTTATTGATCTGTGTATAGGAAGCAATTACTGGCGCCGAGTGATAGATTACGGTGTCAGGAATCAAAAAGAAAAGTATCTTTTTTTCTTTTCCTTGACAGCAAAAGCGAGAAAAATTATTCTTTCGTCTACTGTTTATGATTTGATTGTTCTTCTTCTTGTCTCTTTTTGCGCTAAGCAACATTTGACTATTATACACCATCTTTGGCATCGTTCCGCCATCCATTTACGTAAACCTATTTTAGCTTACGTCCGTATCACGTTGAGACATCGGTTCTCGTACGATCACCGAAGTTAAGAAACGTCGAACGTGATCAGTACGTAGATGAGTGACCGTTTTGGAATAGCAGCTGATGTAAGCTTGGGTGTGCGCGTGCAGTAATGGATGCTGGCTCGAATTTGTTAATTAATGAACCGAATTTTAATTCTCATTGAGTTCGTCATATTCCCTTCTGGGCAAATAAACTTGAGAAGGGTATGAACTCACATCATGTCACCTAGTTAGTAAAATTTGTATCACTAAGCCAAAGCAGCGATGGCCAAATTGACAAGAATATGGAGGAGCAAAATCAGCTTTCAAACAAAGTACAGACCGTACAAATCTCTGGTAGTCTCCATTTTCCTATATGGATGTGATACGTGCAGAACCATAGAGAAGGATCCAAGCGTTTGAGAACAAATGCATGAGAAAACTCCTTGATATTTTCTATTGGGAATAAAAATCCAATTATCAGGTCATCCCATAAGTTCTATCCGAATTTTGAATAAAGAAAACAAGTGACCAAATGTTACATTTAATTACAGATTCAATCAACAATGTATTTTCCCTGATTATCTATGACTTCCTTCCATCTATTAACAAGTTTACTAATTCCATTACTGTAAAATTCTTTTGGCTTTGATTCGAAGAACTCACAAATGTCGGTTTTAACCTCTTCCTGTGTTACAAAAGCTGTTTCTTCCAAATGATTCTTTAAGCTACGAAACAAATGGTAGTCTGAAGGAGCAAGGTCGGGAGAATAAGGTGGATGAGGAATTTTCTCCCAACCAAGTTCTTCGATCTTTTGTGACGTGATTCTTGCTGTGTGTGGTCGCGCATCGTCCTGATGAAACATCACCCGTTTTCGACTCACTAGAGCAGGTCTTTTTTTCCTCAAAGCTTGGTTCAAACGGTCTAATTGCTGACAGTATATTTGAGCATTAATTGTTGCATTAGGTGGTAAGAATTCAAAGTGGATTATTCCTTGGCAATCCCACCAGATTGAAAGAAGAACTTTTTGCCCATGAAGTTCCCTTCTCGGCTGTGACTGGGGTCCTTCTCCTTTACCAAGCCACTGTCTACGACGCTTAACATTTCGATAAAAGATCCATTTTTCGTCGCCAGTCACAAGTCTATCCAAAAAAGATGAAACAAGTTGGCGAGAATGGAGAGAAGAGCAGATGTCAACTCGGGATTTGAGGTTGTTTTCAGACAATTCATGAGGTACCCATTTTCCAATTTTAGGAACTTTTCCAAGTTGTTGAAGATGACGATGAACAGTTGTATGGTTTGAACTGAGAACCACTGCCAATTCCTCAACTGATAAAGCAGGATTTTCTTCAAAGGCTGCTTCAAGAAGCTTTTCATCAAACTCAACTGGACGTCCGGTTCGATCTTCATCTTCAAGAGTGAAATCTCCACCTCTGAATTTTGCAAACCATCTTCTGCAAGTTCTTTCATTCACACATTCCTCTCCATAAACTGAGTGAATGTTTCTAGCCGCTTCGGCTGCTGAGTTTCCTTTCTTGAACTCATAAAGCATTATGTGCCTCAAATTATTCTTGGGTACTTCCATGTTAGCAGGGTTTTAATCAAACAAAATTTAATTTTATTGTTCTCTGAAATAAAATTTGATCAGTTTAAATGCATCTAAACATAAAAATAATGTTCAGCTCCATTAGACATTATAAAATACTCTTTAAATTTCGTTCATTTTAACAAAAAGTTAAAATTCGGACAGAACTTATGCGATGACCTAATAGTTTGTGCGGAAAAGGGTTGAAAGTTTTGTAGGCCACCAGGAACCTCTTCTCACCACTGTCAAATGGAAAAAATGGCATGGTTTAGAAACATTACAAGGCACGACCACCTGTGCAAGACCATCATGCAAGGCACCACTGAAGGTGGACATAGGAGAGGATGACAATGTCAAACAATGGACACCTTTACTCTTCGGCAATGTTTATTGTTAACTACCTTCACTCCTCGGCAATGTTTATTGTTAACTACCTTCACTCTGCGACAATGTTTATTGTTTTAAAAAGCGATGATTAGAATTATACTAAAATCTAAACATGTGAATTTATACATTTTCTTTGTTCTTGAGAATTGACAATAAAAGTAATAAATAAATATTTATTCAGATTGTTTATTTACAATATTTATTTATTATATATATATATATATATATATATATATATATAATTCTCAAAATGTGTGTGTGTATGTATGGGTGTGTGTGTGTGTGATCGGATGTTTATGTATTTCCACAGTTTTCATCCGATTTCGATGAATTTTTTTTTGTTTGATAGATAATTCTACATTGCCGGTTTTTAGTTTCACTTTTTTTTAGTAGTATTTTTTAGTAGTTTCTATCTTTCTATATGGTAAATGGGAACAAAAGGCATACTTAACAAACAGGGAGGAACGTGCCCACGTAAAGATGGAATGTCAAAAGGACGTTTCTTCTCCCTGATACCGCTATTAACTACTTTCACTCCTGGGCAATGTTTATTACTTTTTTTAAAAATAGCGATGATTCAAATTGTAAAACCTAAACATATGAAAGTTAATTTGTACAATGTCTTTGCTCTTGAGAACTGACAATAAAAGTAATAAATAAGTATTTATTCAGATTGTTCATATACAATATTTATTATATCATTTCTTGGAATGGTTGGCAAAACATCGGCTAATTGCCAACTGATTCGAACTTTATAAAATGGTAAATAAGGATTTCCTTGTAGTTGGTACAGATATTTTAATGATTTAGTAAATGTTTATAGATTTATGAATAAAAATTGTTTTCACATTTATTTCTTTATAATTTGGTAAATGATAAATATTGCATTGCATTAGTTTTAACTGAATTAGTTTTTAGAATATTGAAAATATAAAATTATTCTTGTAAATAAATAATTTAATATATATGGCTTAATATTTTTGTTTTCACTTCTCAAGAACAATGAAAATGTATGAATTCACTTTCATATGTTTCGGTTTTATTAAAATCCTAACTATCGCTTTTTAAAACAATAAAAATTGCCAAGGAGTGAAGATAGTTAAAATAATAGCGGTGTCAACGGAAAAATCGTCCTTTTGACACTCCGTTTTGTTTTTCGGTCAGGAAATTTCAAGTTTGCCGAAATTTTTATGCATAATTTTTCATAACTCTTAAGGGACAGGTGTAGAAGCCTAATTCAAATTCAATATTGCTGTCGTAATTGATCTGAGCGTCGCGACAGGTTTGAAGAATGCCTGAAAGACCAAAGTTAAAAATATGCGAAATCCAATTAAGTCATTACATGTGGGTTTCGAGTAATTAACCAGCTTGTGGAATATGCCATTTTTTTTCGAATATTCATCAACGAAAGAGCTAAGTGAACATAACAGAAATTTTATGTCGTTTCGACGGGACGGGTTTAACTATAATTATGCATCTGTTCAAGTGGAAACGGCGACTGAAAACTCAAATTCCAGCCTAACCTGTTGCTTTAACTTTCGAGCCAATGCCCATAGGAAAGGCATGAACACATCTCTTCTCCTTCCATATCTGAACGAAATAGAAAGGTAGACTGAGCTTTTTAGCTTTAAGCGGCAAGATAAGCTATAGATTCCAAAGTGTGGAGAAGGCAGCGAGAAGCCCCACCCCACTGTGTTTCCCAAGAAGTCATGGCAATCAGAGATTATAATGAAACAAAAAAGAAACCGTGGGGAGCCATGATCACCTACGTCTTAATGACGATAATTGCATCAAAACTTGTATTTTGTACACACGAGTATGTATATAGAAAGAGAACATCTTAATTGATTTTAGCATTTGGTTAGAAACTGTGACCACTGCATTTTCGGATGCACCTCTTTCAAAAAGATTGTTTTCTATGAATAGGCTCGCGCGTGCGCGCTATCTTACACATTGTCTACCATTTGCCCAATGCACTGAATATTGTTGTCACATCTGGTTTGGTGCTTCTGCTATGTATTTAGAGATTCTTGCTAAACTCAAAGAAGAATCTGCAATGCCCTCTGACCTTACAGCTTCAGTCACCTTTCTACTGCCGTAATGTAGTTTCCCTTATGCCTTTTATATAAATATTTTCATCGTAATTATTCTGAGGAGTCTTCCTCTTTGGTACCAAGACTATATGAATTTAAGCGCAGTACTACACATTGTCTACAAGGTCTCACCATTTTACAGTTAAATTTGCTAGATGTGACCGTAAGTTCTATGCTAACAGTTTCTTCTTACGTTCTTCTCGTTTACGGAAAGTATCTTCCAGTTTCTTGCTTTCCAGTCAACTTTGATCTTCAAAAGTTTAAATGGCGATGCCAAACGTTTTCTTCTGTCTTCTTAATTCCTGTTTCTTTATTGCTTTTCTCTCATTAATAACATTGTTCTTTTTCTCATATTCTTTCACAATTAGTAATCGCTTGCGTCTTAGTAACTTTATTGCCTTTCTTGGGAGGAAAGGGATTATAACGCACACACGAATACAGACAAACAGGCACACACACACGCACACACACACATACACACACACACACACACACACACACACACATATATATATATATATATATATATATATATATATATATATATATATATATATATATATATTTTCGAATTGAACAAAGTCCGACAATTTATTTAAAGACATTTATGATATGTTTAATATTTATTATCTATAAAAAGAAGGTTAAACATATCATAAATGTATTTAAATATATATATATATATATATGATTTAATTTCTCATTAGCCTACACGTCAAGTGTACATATATTTGAGTAGGAATCACAGCGTGTGTTTTTTCTTAGTAGTAAAATCGATATCAACCAGCCTAGAGGATCGATAGTCTTATTAAAGCCGATCTACCCATCGTCAGGCACTGACACTGGATCCCGTTTTTTTATCCCAGGGAGTTTTTTTTTTTTAGTTACGCATGATTTTACCGTTTCAGTTTTTTAAAGCAATGAGCTACTTAAAGAAATGCATATCTTTCGTTGGGACCTTTCGAAGTCTATATATAGTCTAGCATTGTTTTCGTATCTGAAACATAATGAAAGTGATTTATTCTAAAATTATCAGTTGACATTATTTTCTAAATTTCTGAAGAAGTCATACTGTTTTAAAAAAGAAACACATTTTTTACTATATCGATCGAGAATCGGGATCGTAGGTGTACCACAAGTACAAGTGCTTTATTGGGCAAGATTGCCTGACGGAGCTCAACCCTGTCCACGCTGGTTTTGAATTCAGAGTTACCTTCTAGACCGGTTGCGATAGAAAGGTATGAGTTCTCTTCTCGGTCCGACTGGAATTCGAACTCCGTTCTCCGATTCCTCAATCCGAGCCGTTACTCGTTACTACACGTTGCCTCCTATTTACTCTATGTCCTTATGCTAAAATGTTCTTCTTCGCGGATCATTTTACTGGAACTGAGCTCTGAGACTTTTGTTCAACTATTCAAAGCGAGACCAATCAGTAATTAAGTAATGATCAATAACACAGGTGTGGTACATTACTCACTTGAACAAAGGCCCTTCTTGCAGACGAACCCTTCATCGCAGTTGGAACATCCCTCTCCAGGAGTGAACATTTCTTTCAAGTCCTTCTTCACCCTGAATTTGAAAAGAAAAGAAAATATTAATTAATTTTCATGAATAATACTAGAATCATATATATATAAACAATAAACATATATATATATATATATATATATATATATATATATATATATATATATATATATATATATATATATATATATATATATATATATATATATATATATATATATATATATATATATATATATATATATGGCCTAGAAATATGGAGACGATGGCCTAGAGGTAAGATATCTGACAATAATCAAATCTCATGGGCTGCCGGTTCCTAGGAACTGATCTGCTTGGCCCTCATACGTCGAATTCGGCGGGGGAGTCGAATTTTGTAAACAGTGACTATTACGGCTAATAATGCAAGACTCTTCGGTAAATCGAATCGAATTATCTCAGTCCGTGTGTGTTTATCTAAAAATAAATACACTTAATAAATTTTTCGAATTTTAAAGAATTCATGCTCACAGATATTCATATCATGCATTAATTCCCCTAAAGATGGTATTGGATGAGATTAAAAGTATTTATGAAAAAAATACATTTATGTGCATGATTAATACAAATATAAAATAGGTCAACTTCGCTGATTGATGTTATATTTAGCACCTCTACTCCATGTATATACTCGGCTGTCCCGTCGAATTCGACGTATGAGGGTCAAGCAGATCAGTTCCTAGGAAACTGACAGCCCGACACCAGCACATGTGATTTGATTATAGTGGGGATGGTTTTGTGCTGAACCATCCAAACTTTTTGATGGACCGAAAACAAAGAGTTGGTGCCCTACGTTCCACAAGATCCCCAAACGACCCTCCGCAGATTTTGAATTCAGAGTCGTCCTTCTTCTAGACCAGTTGCCATCCAAGGCTATAGAACCCAGTCTGTCCTGCTATTTACCCATAGCTGGAGGGAGAAGAGGATTTACACCCAAGGATATTAGCACGTAAGTGAATGTAATGGATTCGACTGGAATTCGAACTCGGCTCTCCGATTCCTTAATCCAAGCCGCTATCCATTACTCCACCGCGCATATATGGCACGGTGGAGTAATGGATAGCGGCTTGGATTGAGGAATCGGAGAGCCGAGTTCGAATTCCAGTCGAATCCATTACATTCACTTACGTGTTCATACCTTGGGAAAGGTATGAATCCACTTCTTCTCCCCCCCCCCCAGATATGAAAAAATATCAGTACAGAGCGGGTTTATAGCCTTGGGTGGCCACTGATCTAACACAGAAAAAAATGGCAACTTACTGCGGGAAAAAATCTGATCGTCAGTCATGTATCGAAAGATACATGATCGCCTAAGCGTGTATCACGTATGGAACATAACTGACATTTTTATATATTAAGAACAATTTTGGAGGAAAATGTATAACAAAGTGGAAAAAAGTTTTCGTGTGATGCGTTTCATTATTTAGGCCTTCATCGGACTAAGTTTGTTTACATTGATTCGCCTGCACATGCGTACGAACGAGAGACGCTGAGAGTCTTCGATATAAAAAATAATTTTTAAAAATTAATAGGTGTTTTGAGTATATAATCTAGCCAATTCTATTTTGATTCTTTTTCTTATGCATTGTTCTACCCACGACGAGTCACACTAAAACATTTTTCACTTTTTCATGTTTTTTCCTCCAAATATATATATATATATATATATATATATATATATATATATATATATATATATATATATTAAATAAAAACAGATTGCTTTAAGGTTCCATATAATAAATTATTTCACCACAGCCCTTTTAAAGGACAGTGGATCAGCAGATTTATTTCCGAATGTTGAAATGAAATGGGGGGGGGGGCGGGTAGAGAGACAGCGAAAATTTAAATTTGAAACAATAGAAATGTTACATCTAACTCAATGCTGTCTCTCTACCCCCTACACTGCTCCCACTTCGTTAATTTCCTTATTATTGCCCGTCATAAATGTGTAAATTTATTTTCATTTTTTCATTTCAACATTTGGAAATAAATCTGATGATCCACTGTCCTTTAAAAGGGCTGTGGTGAAATAATTTATTATATGGAACCTTAAAGCAATCTGTTTTTATTTAAATTATTAGCTCTGATTTACATTGAGCTCTCTGGATTTTATCCTCATTAGGTCTACCCATACGGATTACCTAGTTTTTCGTAAACTATATATATATTATATTTTATATTTATAAAAAGTCTATATATATATATAAAAAGTCTCATTAGAAAATATGAGAAAATTCAAAAGAGAATATGCAAGACTATGTTGTCTTTGACATTCAACACAACATATATATATATATATATATATATATATATATATATATATATATATATATATATATATATATATATATATATATATATATTTTTTCAGTTGTAAGGATATGAGTTTGTAACTTTGGATTTCACGCTTTTGCAAACATCAGACAAACTCGGTGAAATCCAGGGTTACAAACTCATAGCCATACAACTGAATATGTTAGCTCTATCACTGATTTTGAGCGTTTTCTAATAAGTACCGCGCATATATATATATATATATATATATATATATATATATATATATATATATATTAAATATAACAGACAATGAATGTCTATTATGTCTGATCATGAGCCGCTCTAATGTCCGTTTGTTCGAATGTCTGCTTTAATTTCGGGCCATCTCCACTAAAACGAAGCAACCCACACTCAACAAAATTATATTTCAAACTAGTCAAAACACATTACATTGCATCTAGACATTGGTTCTGTTGTAATACTTCGGTCTATCGCGTGGTATGACGTCATTAGACCTCATCTTGAACGTACGATCTGCATCTGCTATTCCGCGACCGTTATAGTCGCACAGCAATCTTATATGTCAAAATAACAAAATATCACCTTTGACGGTGGATATCTTTGTTTCTTGTTTGTATAACCACTCTGAGGATGGCTCATGTGAGTCGAAAGCTTAGGACCAATTTAATAAAAATATCCAAATGTTGGAAATTGTTTTCTTTATTTTTACGAGAAATTAAAGCAAACATACGAAAATTAGAGCGGCTCATGATCAGGCATAATAGACATTCATTGTCTGTTATATTTTTATAATATATATCTAAATATATATATATATATATGCACACACACACACACATACACACACACACACATATATATATATATAGTTGTATATTTAGGCAGCAATCCTTCGTTTATGCATGTTTCATTAAAGACGACAGACAAGTTACTACGAGTGACCTTTTTCGGAAATTAAAAACATCCCTACTACACAACAAGACATACACATAATGCACACACTCAATTAAGCTGAAAAATCGAATCATTCTTGATAATGGCTAAAGGTAAAGCCGAAACCGCTCGGAAACATAAAACATTTGGACAGTTCTTACACGCCCTTTGTCCTGTAAAGAAAGCTCTTCTTCGGACACAAGAAAAATTAAACAAAAAGCTCAATCGTAGTACCTTGTCTGTCGTCTTTAATGAAACATGCATATATATATATATATATATATATATATATATATATATATATATATAAACGCAGACAGAAATAGGAAAGACGGAAAGTAAAGGAATGTAAGTCAATAACGGATTTTAAATAAGCTATTTTCAAAACAATTAAAACAGAAATGATTCCCATGGCCTCTGAAAGACAGGTGATACAATTAAATCAAAATGCAACTAGACAAAATGAAACGAAACAAAACATAATGCGCCCTGGATATATGCCCGAAAGCAAGGCTTCTGATTGGCCGTTTTGGGAAGCGTGAAACCACATCTTAATTACTGTTATTCCCGGGTCCATCGTGATCCGAGGTGGAAGCACCTGTTAAGGGTCCTAGCTTTGGGTAAATAGTTAACCCCAAACTGAAGTCAAAACACTATGAACGTATGAAAATAGATTTTTTATAGTAAAAATACCAGTAAATACACTTTCGAAAAAAAGAAAAAAAATGTTACCAATATTATTTGACTCTCGACAAAAACCCTCTTTCCAAAAATACGTCAATGAAACCTGATCTCCTACAAAAAGATTTCTTACAAAGAATACATATTCTATTCAGACGAACCTCTCCTAAAAAATTGTTCGCATTAAATAACCCATTGAGGTGTTGATATGCCGTAAAACAAAATAAACCAAAATATAATGAAAATTTATGACAAAACGAAAACGAATTAAACAAAACAAAACAAAAACAAACTCATGTGTCAACGCAGATCGATAGTCTACCATTTTAGAACAGTTTAGAAGACTATTGTTTATTATGATAAAATTTGACGAGAAAAGTACAATAAAAAATGCAATCTTGTTTCGCTGTACATTTTTCTATTTCTATAAGATCTTTATTCAAATTTTCGTCTTTTTCAAGAAAGAAAAAATTAGAACCTGATGAAATGTGCTAAAAAGAGTAAATATTTTATGGCTATGGGAATATATAGAGAACATTTCTCATACGGATTTAAAAAAAAAAGAAAAGATGTTAACAGTTTTATCGGCATGGCGAGAGAAAACAAACAAAGGATCCATATATGAAAAACCGATTTAAATATATATAGATATTTAGATGATAAACAACAAATAGGGAACGTTTATCAGTCTAACAGGGTTTTTTTTTTAAAGCATTTCCCCCCAAGCAAGGCGGGATGCCACTAGCACGCAAGGGGTTACAGAGAGTGTAAAGGAGGCGTGATAGAGGAAAGGATGAAGAGAAGGACAGGTAATAGATCAAGGCATCTGGAGATGTCGATTGACATTACATTTGAATAGTTGGAGATTGTAGCTATCAGGGAAACAAGTAATAGGAAGGGAATTCCACCGACGGGAAGTGCGAGACATGAAGCCATTGGAGTAGTAGAGACGGCTACATTTAACAGTTCCGACAGTGAAAAGGTGGTACCGAGCTGCCAGCCTAGTTGCACGTTTAAATTCATACAGTCTGGGAACTAGCGAAAGTCACCCGTCGGAGCATTTACCGTGAAAGTATTTGTAGAAAAGACAGAGGGGGGGGGGCGACGGCACGTCTGTGAGAGAGCGGGTGACTTTTATTTTATTCTCTGATGAAGCTTTAATAAGAGTGAAACATTTTAGATTGATAAACCCTTTCTTTTTGTCCATTAGCTTATCGTATTCATGTATGCGTGTTTGTTCGAATGTCCGCTTTCCGACCGTATTCGAATCTGACCAACGTCGATTTGTCAAGAAGGTGATTTTTTAAGATTATCAATATGGCTTGGCCTTATCAGCGTGGGACACAACTGGAAAGTACCCGAAAGCCATACCACGGGGTTGAACTTTTAAGGAATTATTCGTCGATGGGTGTTCTAGCAAGAAATGTTAAGTCATCATGACCGAGGGTTTCGGCGTACAGGTTTTGTTCAAACTGTTCATCACACTCAGCATTGTTTCTGCATAAACCACAGACAGACCCTGTGGGTGTTGAACAAATACAAATGTGTCTGAACCCGCGTCTGCAACAGGGATTAGCTATCCCAGCCATTATACTTATCTTTGTTCATTTTTTATACTCTTTATATTTGGACTATGTCGGACGGTGGAGTAATGGATAGCTGCTCGGAGTGCGGAATCTGAGTGCCGAGTTTGAATTCATGACGTGAATATTTTCTGATTTCTTTTTGAATTTGTAGGTGTGATGAATTGGATTATAACCATGGAATATTAGTGTTTGAGCCTTTTATATCATATATATATATAATAATTATAATATTTTTTTTTGTTTTAAAAATATGATTTCTTCGCTACATAAGAATAGCTATTCCCAAATTCTCGCTTGACGAGGAAGCGTGACCAGACACCTTAATTCAACTTAAATTCAAAAATTATATTAGGGGTCTCGGCTCTCGCTTTTGAAACATGAGAACTCTTATGTAGCGAAGGAATCATATTTTTAAAACAAAAAATATTATAATATAAGCTCTACTTGAAAGCAAAAGCAAAAATACTAAGGAACTCCGGATTATTTACCTAACGTGTTCTTTCCTATTTTTCTGCATACCTGCACATATATATATATATATATATATATATATATATATATATATATATATATATATATATATATATTATGGAGTCTCCCGTCGTTTTTTTCCGACGTATAAGGGTCAATCAATTCAGTTCCTAGGAACCGACAGCCAGACACCTGCACATATGGCTTGATTATAGTGGTGAAGGCTTTGTGCAGAGCCAACCACACTTTTTGAAGAGCCCAGTACAGAGATCTGGCGCAGGTTTTGAAGTTCTCCTTCACCTAGACCAGTTATAGGATACAGTCTGTTCTGCTATTTACCCATAGCTGGGAGGGTGGGGAGAAGAAGAAGAGGATTCATACCTCCCCCAAGAGGTATTAGCACATAATTGAATGTTATGGATCCGACTGGAATTCGAACTCGGCTCTCGGCTTCCTCAATCCGCACAGCTATCCATTTTCCCACCGTACCTCATCTATCTCTGTCTGTCTCTCTCGCCATCTGTATATATATATATATATATATATATATATATATATATATATATATATATATATATATATATATATATATATATATATATATATATATATATATATATATATATATATATATATATATATATATATTATATATATATATATATATATATATATATATATATATGCACGTTTCATTAAAAACGACAAACAAGGTACTACGGTTAAGTTTTTTATTTAATTTTTCTTGTGTACGAACAAGCCTACCCTCAACAATATTAACTACGAACAAAGCCTACTAAGACATACACATAATGCACATACTCAATTAAACAGAAAAATCAAATCTCTCCTTGATAATGGCTAAAGATATCGCCGAAAGCGCTCGGAAAAACAAAACATTTGGTCAGTTCTTACACACCCTTTGTCCAGCAAAGAAAACTCTTGTTCGTACACAAGAAAAATTAAATAAAAAACTTAACCGTAGTACCTTGTCTGTCGTTTTTAATGAAACGTGCATAAAAGAAGGATTGCTGCCTAAATATACAACTATATATATATATAAATATATATGATTGTAGAAAAAAGTCCATTTTATGTCTTGTTGAGAACACAGTCGTTCGATTTTTAACACCTTTGTTCATCATGCTTCTATTTGGTCTAAAGGTGTAATAATATACAATAATTTATAAATCTCTCTATCTCTCTCTCTCTCTATATATATATATATATATATGTATGTGTGTGTGTGTGTGTGTACACGTATGTGTATGTGTGTGTGTGTGTGTGTGTGTACATGTCTGTGTGTCTGTGCGGTAAGGACAGAGAAGCACAAAAGCATGAGTACAATTAGACGCCCAACTGAACTGTGGTGAGTGCGTACAATTGAATTACTATCTCTTAGAAAGATGGGAAATATCATGGCCGCGGGCATTTTCTACCGGAAATAGCAGCTTCTTCATTTGGCGGGTTAATTTTAGGTTTATTTCCTCTTCAACATTTGGTGCTTCCGGTGGGCGCTTGTAACTTCCGTTTATCTTCTGTTTTTTTCTTTTTTTCTTTTTTTTTTTTTTTAATGATATTCTCTACCTTCTCTCAACGAAAATCAAGATTTAAAGAAGAGATAACCTTAAGCTGATTACATTAATTTTAAAATAAGCTTGAGTTGATTTGTAGCAGGTAGACTCGGAGTGTATTAGACGTCACCTTCCAGTTGTAACTCTTTTACTTAACGCAACACTTCAGTACTTTATTTTCGGGCCTTATTAATCAACTATTCCTACTAATAGTTAATTATGTTTATCACTTATCAGTTTGTTTCTTTCGGTTCTAATGCTAGTTATCCATGCTTTCAAAAAAGGTGAAACATATTATGTTGATATTTTGAGTTTTTACTATTTAAAAAAATTTCACATGTGAGTGTTTAAGCATATTTTTCCCTATTTATTACTGTTCTACTCGGCTCTGGGAAGTGGTGGGCTTAGCCAGGTTAAAAGGCCCAAGACACATGATGAGCACCCCAAGAAACCACCCGTGTGCAAAAAAGTACTTCTTCCTATTCCGTATGAGTTTCGATCCCTCGTCGCCACTGTTATAATTTGCTCCTAGCGGTTATAATTATTTCTCACTTAGGCTGCTCGCCGTGACTCGACTGACTCCAACGGACTGATATTTACCAACATCACCACAAAGGCCAATTTTTATGTGGGGCAATTCCAAGTCCGTAGGCTCGAGCAAAAATACCCGTAGACCCCGAATACATGTCTGGGTTTCCTCTCTGCAGGCAGAGAATTCGACAATTCAGTCGCGAGCTTGGCAGCGAACTGTCTGAGTTTGACGAACTTCTTTTGACTCATTTGAGTTCTTCATTTAAGGCGTCTTGCCTAGTTCATTTGTGTTACCGGGGAGTGTCTTTTTGACATCACAACATATACATAGAAATAAATTCAACCACAACTTTGATCTAAAGAATGCCACGCTTATTAAAAGAGAAAGTAATTTATTTAGACGGCACATTCTTGAGAATGCCGCTATCGAATCTTATCAAAATATAAATCTGCGTCCAGGGTTTTTTTTTTTTTTTTTTTTTTTAAATATCTCTATTCCTGAAAGAATTGCCACTTTCCAAAGACAACATTCACGACTATAAAAATGTTAAAGAATTAAAAGAAAATGGTTAAATTCATTAAGATTTATAATCAAAATAATCTCAAACTAAAATAATTTAAATATTAATTTGCATTGAAATTTCAAGAACATCTTTTACTCGTTTCGTTTATTAGACATTAAACTACACCGGAGTTTTATGCGGATATGCAATCTTCTGGGGCCAAATACTCACTGGCCGTTAAGCGTTATGAAATTTACGTTCTCGGAGTGTTGATTTAAAACTGTGTTAAGACTTCCGCCTTGATGCAAAGCGTGTTTACGTAAATATAATTTATTTTTAATTTTTATGCTTTAGAATTTAAGACTTTCATGGATATATATTATGAATTAATAATTTAAATATTGTTGCGAAGAATAATAAAATGAACAAATCTTAGCACGCAATTTTAAATCAACACCAAGAGAACACGAATTTCATAACGCTTAACGGTCAGTGAGTATTCTGTACCTGAAGATTGCGCATCCGCACGAAACTCCGATTCGTGTTATCGATGAGGGACATTATGTATATACATTAATATATATATATATATATATATATATATATATATATATATATATATATATATATTGAAAAAATTAAAATTAAAATGAGTAAAAACAAGCAAAACAATTTGACCCAAATAAATAAGCAAATAAAATACTTCCGGTAAAATAACGGCCATAATAGACTACCCGCAATAAGCTATATAAAAGAATTTTTACTACGTTAATAAAAAACACCGATCAAAATAAAATTAATAAATAGATAAATATATAAGATAAAAATAAAAATAAAATTAAATAAAAACAAGCAAAATAATTTGACACAAATAAATAAATAAACAAATAAACGACTTCCGGTAAAAATAACTGCCAAAATAGACTACCCACAATGCACCACTGACCCGTATATATAAATAGCCGAGAAAAATAACAACACGAGTTGGCTGACGATTGCATCTAGCATGAAACAGACTGTCA
This sequence comes from Acanthosepion esculentum, assembly GCA_964036315.1. Classification (NCBI taxonomy): domain Eukaryota; kingdom Metazoa; phylum Mollusca; class Cephalopoda; order Sepiida; family Sepiidae; genus Acanthosepion; species Acanthosepion esculentum. Next base: position 40,361,323 of record OZ038503.1, read on the forward strand.
CCTCTAAATGTTGACTTCTATGTTCACTTTTATATTTACACACGCTCTATCTCTGATATTGAATATTTTATCCCATAAATATAGCACACTTTAAGACTATATTTCTTCATATATATATATATATATATATATATATATATATATATATATATATATATATGTGTGTGTGTGTGTGTGTGTGTGTGTGTGTGTGTATTTAGGCAGCCTTTTTCATTGATGAATGTTTCATTAAATAATATAGACAAGTTTTGGCTATTTATTTTAAGTAAGTATTGTATGATAAGCTTAATAATATTATCATTGAAAGACGAAACGAAATCACCATATTGATACATGATTTAATCCTATCTAAGCTTTCAGCTTACATAAGCCATTATCAAAGATGACAATTACATTTCAATATATCAACCAATACACGGACGAAACAATAATGATTGTCTGTTTTTGTTGCATGAAAACTTCAAAGCAACGACAAACTCGTGTATACGAGACGCGGAAGCGAAAATCGCATCGCAGCTCGTGACGTCACACATGACCACGCGAGAGTGAAAACGAGAATTATTAAGTATGGGAAGCCGTTGGTATAAACCAATGGCTTCTGTTATCAATTATAGGCATTTAAGAATATATATATATATATATATATATATATATATATATATATATATATATATATATATATATATATATATAGGGAGAGAGGGACAAAGAGAGAGAGAGAAAGATAGCAAGAGAGAGAGGTGGGAAGAGAACTGTGTTGGAAAATTGTAAATTTTTAAAAATTTTATTTGTTAAAATAACTTTTGAATGTTCCAAATTCTTCCCTCTTAAAACTGTCTTTATCAATTTATTACCTTAAATGTTGCTAAATCGGCACATTCCACCATAAGGCAAAATAAAACAATAATTCGCAGGATGTTTTTTAGTTTATCAGCACCTGATTCACTTCAGGCCTTCTTCTTATCGGGTAGAGTAAAGGGTGGATTGTGAATGGGGTTAAAACCTGGCACCCACATGTATTAGGCAGGTCTTCAAATCCATGCCCAACCCTTACCCGACGATGTGATTACACAGTTTCAAACGTCATCTGTTTTTTCATGGGAATTCTTGAGGCTATGAAAAGGAGACACCCACATGAATTACTACACACCTTCAGATGTTTTAATTTATTTTCCAGTCGCATAAAAAAGGGGTGTATAATTGAATCATATTTTAAACTTACCATGGCAAGCACAAAAGGAAAACTGCAAGAATTTCTCGACAAGATAGCAAAAGCGCGCGTGAAAAAAGTAGACAGACTGTATGGTCGTCAGGAAGAGAGCCGCAAAAGGTGTGAACTTCGAATTGGAAGCACCAAAATCAAACTGACACAGAAACTATCTGGGGTAGTGTATTAACTGACGAGGAAAAATGTGACACAGAAATCCGAGGGCGCTTCTGAATACCAAACGATTGCCAGAAACTAAGCAAATATTACGAAATGAGAAAGATCTCGTTAGAAACAAAGAAATTCATGCTGAACTGCTTAACTAATCTCCTATAAATAGCAGAGAATGTATGATAATTTTCTTACGGATAAAGAAAAACCTCGAACAGACAGAGATGTGGTTCTACACACGGATGATGAGAATACCATTGAACATGTGAGCAACGAGGAAGTTTTAAATATAATTCCTACTAGAATATTCAGATTTAAGATCAGAAAAGCACACTGAAAATGTCTGGTAGACATTTTCGTTTTAGAGTTTTGAAGTAATAAAAATATGTCATTCTGCTTTCACAATTGAATACATGGTAGATGATACTCAGCTTTTGGGCTTATATATGTTTGTGTGGACATAATTACTAGGAGCAGTTATATGTGTGTTTTATATTGTAGTTTTGTTGAAGTTATATTTTAAAATACAGCTTGACTTATTTAAGAAATTTTGGAATATTATATGGATTAATGTCATGAAAGAGTTCTTTCATGTTGGTTGTTTACTTGGGTGATTTTGTTCAGCGTCATATCAAATTCTGTGCTTTATTTAATGCCGAAACCTAAATATTTTAAACGTATATGTATGCCTTCAACTACAGATAAAATGTGTTGTTGGTCATCTTAATATAAACAGGTATTGTTGGTAATTTTTTAATATAAAAATATATTGCTGGTATTTTTTACTATAAAAATGTATTTTTATACTTTCATAGTATTTTGCTAGCACCCCGGGTCAGGGTGGAACTAGGAACAGTAGCAATTAAGAGATGTTTCCCCGCTCTTTAAAACGTTCAATCTCACGATCAGAAGGCTTGCTGCCGGATGTAGTTTATCGTCAAACCCAGAACTGAGCTTGTCTGAACATCTGTCATCCAAATAGTGATATAGCGAGTGGCTAGCATAGGTTTCGTCGCTGGGCGAAAGGGGTTGTAGGTCGTGAAATAATTAATCGCTCGCAAGGTGATGAATTATTTTCACCCTACATAAAGTGTTGATTCATACACGATGTCAGCAGATGTAGTAAGTGTTTACAATTACGTCCGTTCATTTTTGAAAAGAGTTTTCTTTTTATTCTTTTGTTTCTTTCTTTTATGTTTTTATGTGCGTTGGTCGTATAAATTAAAAATGATGCCTCAGCTGGGTGGACATTTAATCAGTGCGCAATTTAGACACTCTCGAACAAAATGTTTTACGTGTGTTCTTATTATTTGGGCGTTTCGCACATAAAATGGAGAACAGGTGGGAGCACAACTATAAAACAACTTTAATACTTCTTACTTCTAAAGAACAACGGATAGAAATTCACATATTTATCTCTGTAAGCATCGAGATCTCAAGCAAGCGCAACAGACATAATTATAAATATAATCTAGTTAGTCAATAACAATGAGTTAAACTATGGATTATTTAGTCTGGTAGAGAATTTAAATCTCGCCACTGACTATTACATATATATATACCTCTACATAAGAAAACGATATACAGTGTAACACGGATATAAGAGACCCGGATATAAGAGAAACTCGGATATAAGAGAGATTTAGAATGATCTTATTCCATTTCAAAAATAAAGTCTGTAAAAAGGAATATTTTTAATTAATATACGACCCAAAATAAAATGCTTTTGACAAAAATCCTTAACGATTTCACTATAATTATGTAACAATAATGTAATGATATTCCACAGAAAAATCTACGGTTTATGTTACCTCATCTCATTACATAACAACGAACTATAAACCTAAATTCAGCTTGGAATAATCGGCTCCAATTTCTTGTAAAATACTTGAATATGATGTAATGAATAATTTGAAGTGAAAAAAGCAATTTTCGATTTTTTGTTGAATACGCCCCTACTCCGCGAAACGCGTCATATACTCAAATATTTAAAAAAAATTAAAATATAAAATTTTACCTACCCCTCTTCTTCATGCGCATGTATAATCATGTTAACGTAAGTCTGATGAAGTCTTAAAAAACGAAACGGGTTACCCAAAAATATTTCCATTTTATTATAGATTTTCCATACATTTACATGTACAAGTTGTATTGGAGATATTAAATATATGCCAAAAATACACCACTAATGCCCATCGGTACGATGGCATCGTGAATATAGGAGTTTGTGATATTATGTTACTCGCGTCCGTGAGTTCAATCCCTGGATCAGTTGGTGTAACAATGGTTTGCCAGACACGAACCATAACAGAGAGTAAATATCGCAATAATAAACAGGTATCCCATCTAAGCTAGAAGCATATACGCTTTAATATCAAATGGAGTGAGTACAATTGGCAGTTTTTGAAGAATTCATATTTCTTTTTGAATTTTTGATAGAATTGACTTACTCCTGTTGTTGCGTAATGGACAGTTTTTTTTAGAATGAAGTTCACACTGTACAAGGCCCGAGAGCCACTTGAAGTAGAGGCTTGCAGTTTAAGAGTCACGGCTTATGCAGATATATGTGGAAGATAACATTTAAACCCTAGAATTGAACAGGTTAACATTGTAGTGATCGGGGAAGCGTCCTCTTGGGAGTCGGAGGCCAAAAGGTCTCGGTTTCTGAGAAGAAGCTACTCGAGTGAACCAACCATCTCACCAAAGGAATACGAAGGTAATGAGGGTGGTATGCTAAAATATGCGTGGCAAGACGGGTTTTAGCCGTGAAGGTTATGACTGGCGGAACTAAGGAATGTAGTTCATCTGAACACTTTCCATAAAGCGACGAGAGGCTTGAGATGTCTTGTCTGTGAGAAAGGGTTTTTGAAGAGTGAAAAATAATTCATCACCTACAAGGACGCGAATGCGCTTTCGAATTCTATTAAGAGTGGGAAACGAAGATTGGGCAACTACCCAACCCATACGTGGCATCAGTACTCCATTTTCGTCCTGATCTGGCACTTGTGACGGTAGAGGATAGTAGGAGGAGCCAGATACTTGCTGGAGCGGTGCAGAGAACCGACCATTTTTTACATCATCTTCAGCGATGGATCGTATAGACGAGTTCCATTTGAGCTGGTTTTAAATCGCAATAAGGGCTCAAGTCATGAGGTCTCCTCGAGGGAACATCCGTTCATCGCAATTAGTGTAAGTTCTGGGACCTATAGGTGATGGTGAAATGTCACTGGTTTTGCTTTGGAGTCATTGAACAAGGTCAGAGGAGAGATCAGCTGCCAATCTCTGGTCATCTTGGGTTGTGTCCTCCCCAATTCACTGACTGTTTTCTGGAGTAAAACGATAGGAAAACCCGATAGAGGTTTGAGTGTGACTGTTTTTATTCGTTAAAACTTGTCTGGTGTTTTGGTTTCATTCGAAAGGAGCAACAAACAGAATAATTGCGTGGATAACATTGTCACCTACTAGCTACACCACAAGACCTGCACATGTACGAATTTTTCTTGGTGCTACATATTCTTCTGCATAGAATTTGTATTTAAGGATTATTATTATTTTATTTCGTTTTTTTTATCTTGCTAATTGTTGTTTTTTTTACATTTTAGGTGAATCAATTCTCAACTGCTGAAGACCACAATTAAAACACTTTCTCTAAAAGTTTATCAAAGGGTACGCGTCTGGAGATAAATTTGTCCCATTAAATACGGAAGTATCAGTTAATCTAAAAAAGAAATAAGCAAAATTTTATTTTCTTATTTCCTGACTGCCTAGATTTATTTCCGATAAAGAATATTCTAGAAGAGACTGAATATCTTCACGGCGCATAAAACGCAACAGAGGTCCATAAAATAAAACACTGATTTCATAGCATTAACTTTAACTGCCTAAATACTTTACATACAAGCACATATTCTTCTTCTTCTTCTTTTTCTTCTTTTTTCTACTTATTCTACTTATTATTATTATTTTACTTCTTCTTTTCTTCTTCCTCTTCTTCTTCTTCTTCTTCTTTTACTTCTTCTTCTACTTCTTCTTTTACTTCTTCTTTTACTTCTTCTTCTTCTACTTCTTCTTTTACTTCTTCTTCTTTTACTTCTTCTTCTTCTACTTCTTTTACTTTTTCTACTTCTTCTTTTACTTCTTCTTCTACTTCTTCTTTTACTTCTTCTTCTTTTACATCTTCTTCTTCTACTTCTTTTACTTTTTCTACTTCTTCTTTTACTTCTTCTTCTACTTCTTCTTTTACTTCTTCTTCTTTTACTTCTTCTTCTTCTACTTCTTTTACTTTTTCTACTTCTTCTTTTACTTCTTCTTCTACTTCTTTTACTTCTTCTTCTTTTACGTCTTCTTCTTCTACTTCTTTTACTTTTTCTACTTCTTCTTTTACTTCTTCTTCTTTTACTTCTTCTTCTTCTACTTCTTTTACTTTTTCTACTTCTTCTTTTACTTCTTCTTCTACTTCTTCTTTTACTTCTTCTTCTTTTACTTCTTCTTCTTCTACTTCTTTTACTTTTTCTACTTCTTCTTTTACTTCTTCTTCTACTTCTTCTTTTACTTCTTCTTCTTTTACTTCTTCTTCTTCTACTTCTTTTACTTTTTCTACTTCTTCTTTTACTTCTTCTTCTACTTCTTTTACTTCTTCTTCTTTTACTTCTTCTTCTTCTACTTCTTTTACTTCTTCTTCTTTTACTTCTTCTTCTTCTACTTCTTTTACTTCTTCTTCTTTTACTTCTTCTTCTTCTACTTCTTTTACTTCTTCTTCTTTTACTTCTTCTTCTTCTACTTCTTTTACTTTTTCTACTTCTTCTTTTACTTCTTCTTCTACTTCTTTTACTTTTCTACTTCTTCTTTTACTTCTTCTTCTACGTCTTTTACTTTTTCTACTTCTTCTTTTACTTCTTCTTCTTTTACTTCTTCTTCTTCTACTTCTTCTACTTCTTCTTTTACTTCTTCTTCTTTTACTTCTTCTTCTTCTACTTCTTTTACTTTTTCTACTTCTTCTTTTACTTCTTCTTCTACTTCTTTTACTTTTCTACTTCTTCTTTTACTTCTTCTTCTACGTCTTTTACTTTTTCTACTTCTTCTTTTACTTCTTCTTCTACGTCTTTTACTTTTTCTACTTCTTCTTTTACTTCTTCTTCTACTTCTTCTTTTACTTCTTCTACTTCTTCTTTTACTTCTTCTTCTTTTACTTCTTCTTCTACGTCTTTTACTTTTTCTACTTCTTCTTTTACTTCTTCTTCTACTTCTTCTTTTACTTCTTCTTCTTTTACTTCTTCTTCTACGTCTTTTACTTTTTCTACTTCTTCTTTTACTTCTTCTTCTACTTCTTCTTTTACTTCTTCTACTTCTTCTTTTACTTCTTCTTCTTTTACTTCTTCTTCTACGTCTTTTACTTTTTCTACTTCTTCTTTTACTTATTCTTCTACTTCTTCTTTTACTTCTTCTTTTACTTCTTCTTCTTCTACTTCTTTTACTTTTTCTACTTCTTCTTTTACTTCTTCTTCTACTTCTTCTTTTACTTCTTCTTCTTTTACTTCTTCTTCTTCTACTCCTTTTACTTTTTCTACTTCTTCTTTTATTTCTTCTTCTACTTCTTTTACTTCTTCTTCTTTTACTTCTTCTTCTTCTACTTCTTTTACTTTTTCTACTTCTTCTTTTACTTCTTCTTCTTTTACTTCTTCTTCTTCTACTTCTTCTACTTCTTTTACTTCTTCTTCTTTTACTTCTTCTTCTTCTACTTCTTTTACTTTTTCTACTTCTTCTTTTACTTCTTCTTCTACTTCTTCTTTTACTTCTTCTTCTTTTACTTCTTCCTCTTCTACGTCTTTTACTTTTTCTACTTCTTCTTTTACTTCTTCTTCTACTTCTTCTTTTACTTCTTCTTTTACTTCTTCTTCTACTTCTTTTACTTTTTCTACTTCTTCTTTTACTTCTTCTTCTACTTCTTCTTTTACTTCTTCTTCTTTTACTTCTTCTTCTTCTACTTCTTTTACTTTTTCTACTTCTTCTTTTATTTCTTCTTCTACTTCTTTTACTTCTTCTTCTTTTACTTCTTCTTCTTCTACTTCTTTTACTTCTTTTACTTCTTCTTCTTTTACTTCTTCTTCTTCTACTTCTTTTACTTTTTCTACTTCTTCTTTTACTTCTTCTTCTACTTCTTCTTTTACTTCTTCTTCTTTTACTTCTTCTTCTTCTACTTCTTTTACTTTTTCTACTTCTTCTTTTATTTCTTCTTCTACTTCTTTTACTTCTTCTTCTTTTACTTCTTCTTCTTCTACTTCTTTTACTTTTTCTACTTCTTCTTTTACTTCTTCTTCTTTTACTTCTTCTTCTTCTACTTCTTCTACTTCTTTTACTTCTTCTTCTTTTACTTCTTCTTCTTCTACTTCTTTTACTTTTTCTACTTCTTCTTTTACTTCTTCTTCTACTTCTTCTTTTACTTCTTCTTCTTTTACTTCTTCCTCTTCTACGTCTTTTACTTTTTCTACTTCTTCTTTTACTTCTTCTTCTACTTCTTCTTTTACTTCTTCTTTTACTTCTTCTTCTACTTCTTTTACTTTTTCTACTTCTTCTTTTACTTCTTCTTCTACTTCTTCTTTTACTTCTTCTTCTTTTACTTCTTCTTCTTCTACTTCTTTTACTTTTTCTACTTCTTCTTTTATTTCTTCTTCTACTACTTTTACTTCTTCTTCTTTTACTTCTTCTTCTTCTACTTCTTCTACTTCTTTTACTTCTTCTTCTTTTACTTCTTCTTCTTCTACTTCTTTTACTTTTTCTACTTCTTCTTTTACTTCTTCTTCTACTTCTTCTTTTACTTCTTCTTCTTTTACTTCTTCCTCTTCTACGTCTTTTACTTTTTCTACTTCTTCTTTTACTTCTTCTTCTACTTCTTCTTTTACTTCTTCTTTTACTTCTTCTTCTACTTCTTTTACTTTTTCTACTTCTTCTTTTACTTCTTCTTCTACTTCTTCTTTTACTTCTTCTTCTTTTACTTCTTCTTCTTCTACTTCTTTTACTTTTTCTACTTCTTCTTTTATTTCTTCTTCTACTTCTTTTACTTCTTCTTCTTTTACTTCTTCTTCTTCTACTTCTTTTACTTTTTCTACTTCTTCTTTTACTTCTTCTTCTTTTACTTCTTCTTCTTCTACTTCTTCTACTTCTTTTACTTCTTCTTCTTTTACTTCTTCTTCTTCTACTTCTTTTACTTTTTCTACTTCTTCTTTTACTTCTTCTTCTACTTCTTCTTTTACTTCTTCTTCTTTTACTTCTTCCTCTTCTACGTCTTTTACTTTTTCTACTTCTTCTTTTACTTCTTCTTCTACTTCTTCTTTTACTTCTTCTTTTACTTCTTCTTCTACTTCTTTTACTTTTCTACTTCTTCTTTTACTTCTTCTACTTCTTCTTTTACTTCTTCTTCTTCTACTTCTTCTACTTCTTCTTTTACTTCTTCTTCTTTTACTTCTTCTTCTTCTACTTCTTTTACTTTTTCTACTTCTTCTTTTACTTCTTCTTCTACTTCTTTTACTTCTTCTTCTTTTACTTCTTCTTCTTCTACTTCTTTTACTTTTTCTACTTCTTCTTTTACTTCTTCTTCTTTTACTTCTTCTTCTTCTACTTCTTCTACTTCTTCTTTTACTTCTTCTTCTTTTACTTCTTCTTCTTCTACTTCTTTTACTTTTTCTACTTCTTCTTTTACTTCTTCTACTTATTCTTTTACTTCTTCTTCTTTTACTTCTTCTTCTTCTACTTCTTTTACTTTTTCTACTTCTTCTTTTACTTCTTCTTCTACTTCTTTTACTTCTTCTTCTTTTACTTCTTCTTCTACGTCTTTTACTTTTTCTACTTCTTCTTTTACTTCTTCTTCTACTTCTTCTTTTACTTCTTCTACTTCTTCTTTTACTTCTTCTTTTACTTCTTCTTCTACGTCTTTTACTTTTTCTACTTCTTCTTTTACTTCTTCTTCTACTTCTTCTTTTACTTCTTCTTCTTTTACTTCTTCCTCTTCTACGTCTTTTACTTTTTCTACTTCTTCTTTTACTTCTTCTTCTACTTCTTCATTTACATCTTCTACTTCTTCTTTTACTTCTTCTTTTACTTCTTCTTCTTCTACTTCTTTTACTTTTTCTACTTCTTCTTTTACTTCTTCTTCTACTTCTTTTACTTTTCTACTTCTTCTTTTACTTCTTCTACTTCTTCTTTTACTTCTTCTTCTTTTACTTCTTCTTCTTCTACGTCTTTTACTTTTTCTACTTCTTCTTTTACTTCTACTTCTTCTTCTTTTACTTCTTCTTCTTCTTTTACTTCTTCTTCTTCTTTTACTTCTTCTTCTTCTACTTCTTTTACTTCTTCTTCTACTTCTTCTTTTACTTCTTCTTCTTTTACTTCTTCTTCTTCTACGTCTTTTACTTTTTCTTCTTCTTCTTTTACTTCTTCTTCTACTTCTTCTTTTACTTCTTCTTCTTTTACTTCTTCTTCTACTTCTTTTACTTTTTCTACTTCTTCTTTTACTTCTTCTTCTACTTCTTTTACTTTTCTACTTCTTCTTTTACTTCTTCTTCTACTTCTTCTTCTACTTCTTCTTTTACTTCTTCTTCTTTTACTTCTTCTTCTTCTACGTCTTTTACTTTTTCTACTTCTTCTTTTACTTCTTCTTCTACTTCTTCTTTTACTTCTTCTTCTTTTACTTCTTCTTCTTCTACTTCTTTTATTTTTTCTACTTCTTCTTTTACTTCTTCTACTTCTTCTTTTACTTCTTCTTCTTTTACTTCTTCTTCTACTTCTTCTTTTACTTCTTCTTCTTCTACTTCTTTTACTTTTTCTACTTCTTCTTTTACTTCTTCTTCTACTTCTTTTACTTTTCTACTTCTTCTTTTACTTCTTCTTCTACTTCTTCTCTTACTTCTTCTTCTTTTACTTCTTCTTCTTCTACGTCTTTTACTTTTTCTACTTCTTCTTTTACTTCTTCTTCTACTTCTTCTTTTACTTCTTCTTCTTTTACTTCTTCTTCTTCTACGTCTTTTACTTTTTCTACTTCTTCTTTTACTTCTTCTTCTACTTCTTCTTTTACTTCTTCTTCTTTTACTTCTTCTTCTACTTCTTTTACTTTTTCTACTTCTTCTTTTACTTCTTCTTCTACTTCTTCTTTTACTTCTTCTTCTTTTACTTCTTCTTCTTCTACTTCTTCTTCTACTTCTTTTACTTTTCTACTTCTTCTTTTACTTCTTCTTCTACTTCTTCTTTTACTTCTTCTTCTTCTACTTCTTCTTCTACGTCTTTTACTTTTCTACTTCTTCTTTTACTTCTTCTTCTATTTCTTCTTTTACTTCTTCTTCTACTTCTTTTACTTCTTCTTCTTTTACTTCTTTGTCTTCTACTTCTTCTTTTTTCCACTTATTCTACTTATTATTATTTTACTTCTTTTATTTTTCTTCTTCTTCATTTACTTCTCGTTTTTTCTTCTATTTTTACTACTGCTACTTCCTTTACTTCTTCTTCTTTTACTTCTTCTTCTTCTACTTCTTCTTTTACTTCTTCTTCTTTTACTTCTTCTTCTTCTACGTCTTTTACTTTTTCTACTTCTTCTTTTACTTCTACTTCTTCTTCTTTTACTTCTTCTTCTTCTTTTACTTCTTCTTCTTCTACTTCTTTTACTTCTTCTTCTACTTCTTCTTTTACTTCTTCTTCTTCTACTTCTTTTACTTCTTCTTCTACTTCTTCGTTTACTTCTTCTTCTCCTTTTACTTCTTCTTCTTTTACTTCTTCTTCTTTTACTTCTCCTTTTTCTTCTATTTTTACTACTACTATTTCTTCTACTTCTTCTTCTACTTCTTCCTCTACTTATTCTTCTTTTTCTTCTTTTTCTTTTACTTCTTCTTCCAATCCTTCTACTTCTTCTACTTCCTCTTCTTTTACTTCTTCTTCTCCTTCTTCTTCTCTGTCTTCTTTTTCTACTTATTCTACATCTACTACTACTACTACTACTTCTTTTATTTCTTCTTCTTCTTTTACTTCTTCTACTTCTTCATCTTTTACTTCTTTTATTTGTTGTTGTTCATCTTCTTCTTCTTCTCTCAGAACATTGGCTATCATAACTCTCCACAACCACCTTTCCTTTCTATTTGTCTTTATATCCCTCCAAATCACTTTTCAGCCAAGCATTTACACCAATTTCTGTACAATCAGCAAAGTTAAGCAACATCGAGCCTCGACGGGTGACCGTTTGGGTATACCAGGGGCTGCAAGCTTGGATGTGCGGGTGGTGTAATGGATAATGACTAGGAATTGTTTTGGAGAGCCGAGTTCCAACTTCCGTTGAGCTCGTTATATTTTCTTATGCACATATACCACTGGGAAAAGTATTAATTCACCTCATGTCTCGTTCTGATTCTAAGTATACGTGTCCCTTTTTGTTGCCATTTCCTTAAAACTTCTTTATTGCTCACATGCTCCATGGTATTCTCAGCATCCTTCTGCAGAATCATATCATTATTGGTTCAAATCTCCTCTTCAAATTTTTTCAACGATAGCATCTTAGACGCATATTTTATATTTTACACACACACACACACACACACACACACATATGTATATATTATAATTTTATCAAACAGACAAAAACAGTTTACTCACTACAAAGAAGCAATTTCGTTATTAATGCTGTGAACGTTAGAATATACATATTACTTGCGTTCTCATTGTATCGGATATATATTTATATATATATATATATAAATATATATATATATATATATATTAATTGTCTATATTTTTGGGATGAGGGGTTTTCACTATGGATTTCGTTAATCGGACTGACTTCCTCATCTTGGTTGCTTTCCTCACAACGTTTCGACCGTCTGATCCTCCGGCCTTCTTCAGGTGCATCTCGAACTCGGGAACCGTCGGTCTGGAGTTTCGAACCCAACCCTTTATTGGTACGGGGGTACCATGTTCTCGTTCCATTAAGGCCATCGCTGCTGCTACTACTGCTTGACGCCATCGTTGCTGCAGCTGTTGCTTCTATTATCGTTGTCACCGCTCTTGTTTGTCGCTGCCACTGTCTTTGCTCGGGATTGAACTCAGAACATCGGGAGAACTTGCAATCACTGTTTCAACGTCAAAAAGTTCTATATCAATTTTTCGACTGCTGTCAAAGTTAAATTTTAAATCTCTAATTCCGGTCACGAATAAAGTCCATAAACCGGGGTTGAATAAAACTGACGTAGCTTTGTCGGTTGAAATAGATCTACCCCCGACCCCATATGAGGTAATTTGGGATTTTCTTATGTAATTTATATGCTCTGTTATAATAAATACATTCATCTCTTTTTGTGGATCAATTTTAATATTTGATATTACTAGGATACACTTGGATTATATAACGGATTTATTATCTGTACTATATATATATATATATACAGTTGCGGCCAAAATGTTCAGAACGGCATTGTTTTCGTCAGAAAAGTAGGTATAAGTTTTTATCAAAGCTGTTTTATATTCTATAATTTTCACAGACAATAAAGAGGATATTAATTGTTATTGTCTGAGATTTGGGTGTAATTTGAGACGAGAATACAAAAGTTATGGATGATTTAGTGATTTACTGCAAAACCCATGGCGGACAAAATGATCAGAACGGTTGCTTTTACTCCGTGTTTTAGTATTTTTAACCGGCAAACTCTAATTTTGTTAATTTGTTTACGTGACGGTTCGTTTGCTAAACATTAGTAAGAATATCTGCAGTGTACTTTGTTAATATAATGCCACTCACTCCGTTACCAATTCGTTAGCAGATTATTAAGCTTCGAAAGAAGGATAATTTAAGTATTGGGTCTATTGCTAAGATTGCTAACAAGTCAAAAAGTGTTGTTCACGGTATTCTTAAGGTCTCCGATGATTGTGGTTCGTGTGAAGCAAGAAAGTCTACAGGTCGGCCAAGAAAAACGACCAAGAGAGAAGATCGTGCTATGGTAAAGTTGGTTAAAAGGGACAGATTTAAAACTATATATATATATATATATATATATATATATATATATATATATATGTGTGTGTGTGTGTGTGTGTGTGTGTGTGTGTGTGTGTGTGTGTAGATAGATAGGTAAAATTGTTTTATAAAACGCAAAGAGGTAATTAAATATTCTGATAAATTGTTGAAAATTTTCATCTTGGATTTCCCATCTTTTTATATGCACAAATAACGTTTACAGCCGGTATTTTATGCGCATGCGTACTGAATCACTTAAATTTACTCCAGTACACCGGTATTCATCCATCTCGAAATATATACACGTGTGCAGTACTACACAATCCTAACCCATTCTGACTCATTCTAGCATTCCGAAATGCCATCACCTTCACTACTCCACCCTTAATCACACACCCCCTGTTGGTTTCTTTCTGTCTTTTCACCAATAGCGACACGCCCCAATATCTTTTTATTTTTTGTTATTGTATTTCTTTTTCTTTTTCTTACTCTGGGGTGGTAACTGCTATAAAAAAAACTCGGTAACCTGCCCTTTAGAACTGGGGTGAGGGTCTGTGTAGGCAGGTACTTAGCAGGAGAGGGTAGATTTTTGATCGTCGTGGTATTTTGATGGATGTGGTGGGGGTGTTGATACTCAGAGGTTTGCATCAAAATCCTTCCACAAAAGGCGATCAGGAACAAGGAAAGGTAGAACTGTTATAATTCTTTTCAACGTTGCAATAAATTGCGAACACTTTATTTATTTTATTAATAGATGCGGTGTAAATATATTTGTAATAATTTGTCCTTGTTAAATGGAATATTTTCAAACCATAAAATAATTATCAATGTGTATTTATTTATATATATATATCCTGCCCCATCTGTAGTGGGAAGGGAGGTAAATCAAAGTTACTTAAATATCTTCTCCAGAAAAAAAAAACATTACCGAAGGTCCTAGATAATTCATTGATGATTGATTTAATTTTTTACGGTTTGGCAACCCGTCGTGTGTTATTTAAAAGCCGACACATATTTTGTTTATAAGAATAATTATTTTCTTGTTTTTTTTCTTTTAACAAGTAAATATTGGATTAACAATGTTTTGAGTATAAAAGGGGTTTTCCCGGTACAAATCCTACTATTTAACCCATAGCTTTGGGAAGATGATCTCAAGTAAAATGTTTCGTTAAATGATTCTATTAAACAGCTAATCAGGAAAAATGGAAATAACAATAATAATCAAACCATATAATAATTATCAATTTGTATTTATTTATATATTTCCTGTCACATTTTCAGTGGGAAGGTGGGGTAAATGAACTTAAGTTAGTAAATTTATGAGCGATTACTTTCTTTAGTCGTTTTAACAATCTATACCGATAAGCTACTTATCAACATCTAGACAAAATTAGTTCCCGGGAAAAATGAACCGTTTAATTAATCAGTTCCTTTACTTCTACGTTTTTTAGATTGCAGTCTTATTTGTTCAAGCCTTTCATGCAAGGCACACAGATAACTTTATCTATTTATCGTCTTGCTTCAACTTGATCCTGAAATAGGCTTCGTTGTCGCTGTCTTTGTCGTTCGTTTGCTAATCATTTTCTTCCGAAAAATATTTCAGTTTCACTGTTATATTAGACACATAAAATTTTTAACATGAAAAGATATTGAGCAAAAAGCGATCTGTATAATACCAGGAGTAATCAAGGAACCATAGTTTTTTTAAGCCTATCACTCCAAGCAATGGAGTGTCACTAGCATGCAAGGGGTTACAGAGAGTGGAGCAAGAGTAAAGAGGCGTAATAGAGGAAAATATGAAGAGAAATATGGGAATAGATCAAGGCATCTGGAGATGTCGATTGACATTGCATTTGAATATTTGGAAATTATAGGTATCAGGGAAACAAGTAAGAGGAAGGGAGTTTCACAGATGGGAAGTGCGAGACATGAAACTATTGGAGTAGAAGAGACGGCTACATGCATTTTGGGAATCAGCGAAAGTAGCTTGCCGAAGCAGTTGGCGTGAAAGTATTTGTAGAAAAGACAGAGGGAGACGACGGTACGTTTGTGAGAGAGCCACTGTCAACGAGATGCCAGATCAGGGCCAATAACACTGCATTAAACGTCTAAAAAATATAGATGGATTGGATTATTTCAGTCTGCTCATATCTCTCTCAATCTATCTGTGTTCATATTTTTCTCAGTCTGTTCATTATCTATCTATCTATCTATCTATCTATCTATCTATCTATCTATCTATCTATCTATCTGTCTATCTATCTTTCTATCTATCTATCTATCTATCTATCTGTCTATCTATCTATCTATCTATCTATCTATCTTTCTATCTATCTATCTATCTGCCTACTTACCTATATCAGTCTGTTCATACATATCTATCTATCTATCCATCTATCTATCTATCTATCTATCTATCTATCTGTCTATCTATCTATCTATCTATCTATCTATCTATCTATCTCAGTCTGTTCATATCTATCTATCTATCTATCTATCTATCTATCTGTCTATCTATCTATCTATCTATCTATCTATCTATCTTTCTATCTATCTATCTATCTATCTGCCTACTTACCTATATCAGTCTGTTCATACATATCTATCTATCTATCTATCTATCTATCTATCTATCTATCTCAGTCTGTTCATATCTATCTATCTATCTATCTATCTATCTATCTCAGTCTGTTCATATCTATCTATCTATCTATCTATCTATCGATCTATCTCAGTCTATTCATATCTATCTATCTATCTATCTATCTTTCTATCTATCTATCTATCTATCTATCTGCCTACTTACCTATATCAGTCTGTTCATACATATCGATCTATCTATCTATCTATCTATCTATCTATCTATCTATCTATCTCAGTCTGTTCATATCTATCTATCTATCTATCTATCTATCTCAGTCTATTCATATCTATCTATCTATCTATCTATCTATCTATCTATCTATCAAGCTATTTCAGTCTGCTCATATCTCTCTTTATCTAAGTGTGGTTCAAATCTATCTAAATCTGTTCATATCTGTCTTCAATGCACTATATATATATATATATATATATATATATATATATATATATATATATATATATATATATGCAGAAATATAGTCTTAAAGTGTGCTATATTTATGGGGTAAAGTGCTCAATATCAGAGATAGAGCGTGTGTAAATATAAAAGTGGACATGGAAGTCAGCACTTAGAGGCGACAGTCTGTTTCATGCTAGTGCAATCGTCATATATAAGTATAGGGTTGATGTAGATGGAATAAATTCCAATGACCAAAAATACTCTTTATTCTGCATTCAACACCATCACTTGATAAGACACCAGACTGGCTAGTTTTGTAGTGATGTTATAACATGTTTATGTTATAATATATATATATATATATATATATTGCACTATTGCACTGACGATTGCACTAGCATGAAACAGACTGTCGCCTCTAAGTGCTGACTTCCATGTCCACTTTTATATTTACACACGCTCTATCTCTGATATTGAGCACTTTATCCCATAAATATAGCACACTTTAAGACTATATTTCTTCATATATATATATATATATATATATATATATATATATATGCGATGTAATATCTGATATAGGTTGTCTTTGATTTGCGACCACGATTGGTTATGATCTGTTCGTAAGTTAGTCTGTAATTAATTTTGCAATGTTTTTTTAGGCATTATTGTATTTTTTATAATTTTTACGTTTTCTTTACGTTTCATTCCATTTCTATTTTCTCTCTCCCGATTTCCATGGAAGTAGCAATAGAGTTGAGAGAAGCTTCCGACATTTCGTCTGCGGTTGGGGTTTGTGGCTTGGAAAATAATTCCCAACGCACAATTGTAGGACAAAAGAAGGCGCCATCTTGATGCGACTTCATACCGAAATGGGTTACACTGACTCCTCTCTTTTGCCTATATATTATGTCAATTTCGCTCGTATTTGATTGATTTCACAGGCAATGTTGGACATTCTCAAATATACACAGCTGGCCAAAATCTTAAAGATAATGGAAATAAAGAATAAATACATCCTTTTCTTGTATTTAGTCTAATTTCCCGGTATTCAAATTTTCCCATTAAATGCTAAACAAGTTTTTAATTTTTCTTTTCTTATATTCATTTTTCGAAGCACTACTCAAATTATTGATTAAGTCTAGCAACATAAAAAGTATATTTTTTCTTTATTTTCATTGGTTTTAAAATTTTGGCCAGTAGTCTATCTATCTATCTAGCTATTTCAGTTTGTTCACATCTCTATCTAAGTGTGGTTCAAGTCTGTTCATATCTAACTACCTATCTCAGTCTGTTCATATCTATCTCTATCTTTTCAGATCTATCTTAGTCTGTTCATATCTATCTATCTATCTATCTATCTATCTATCTTAGTCTGATCATATCTATCTATCTATCTATCTATCTATCTATCTATCTATCTATCTATCTATCTATCCCAGTCTATTAATATCTATCTATCTATCTATCTATCTATCTATCTATCTATCTATCTATCTATCTATCTAAGTCTGTTCAAATCTATCTATCTCAGTCTTTTCAGATTTATCTATCTCAATCTTTTCAAATCTATCTTAGTCTGTTCATATCTATCTATCTATCTATCTATCTATCTATCTATCTATCTATCTATCTATCTATCTATCTTAGTCTGTTCATATCTATCTATCTATCTATCTATCTATCTATCTATCTATCTATCTATCTATCTATCTATCTATCTATCTATCTCAGTCTGTTAATATCTATCTATCGATCTATTGTTTTTATTTCTTGAATTTTTTTTTATTTTCATTAGTCATAATATTTTTACCCCAGCAGGGTATTTAGCGCAGTTTTTCTCTAGAAGAAATCTGAAAAAATAGCTTTATTAGTACAACGTTGGAGACATTTAGGGATGTAAAGTCTTGATTCCGACTATTCCAAGTGCGTTTGAAAAGAGCCGACAGGTGAAAAGAAAAATTGAAGAGACTTTTAAACTGCTATAGGTTTACATAGGTAAATTTGCCTCTTCTTTTTTCATCTTTTTTTTTTCGTTATCCGAATTAGTGCGGTTTCATATATATTAGCTGAAACCGCTTTGAAATAAAAAAAAAAAATAAAAGTGAATGTTTATCAACAACGATGAGACAATATATATAAGTGCCTGTTTGGAATGGGCCGCTTAAGTGATGTATGATGAGCAGCTGTAGGTCCGATTATATCAACGAAAATAATACGAGGTGCAAAGGCACGACAAGGAATAAAAACAGGAACGAGAGAAACAAAGAAGAAAACTAGAAATTACTAAGCAAAACGTATGCTTAAAAGATTACAAAAGAGAAATGAAAATGAAAGATAAAAAAAAGAAGGCTTAACAATTTACGAAGGAAAGTCATAAAGAAAGAAACCCTAGCCAACCATAGAATTTTGTAGAACATAATGAAGTCTTTTAGAATAATACGTAACCTAACCTACAAGCAACCCGTTTGCATACGGAGAAAAAATAATTCAGTAAATAGACAAAAAAATAGAAAGGTGCGTAAGACAAGGATGTGTCTACTCACCGGACTTATTCAACATATACAGTGAGGCGTTTCTGAGAGAATTAGAAATCCTACCACGATTCATTGTTGGTAGCTACAATCTTAAAAAAAAAAAGATATGCAAAGGACACAGTGTTGCCCACAAAGACAGAAAGGAAACTACAAGAACTCCTGCAGAATGTAGTAAAGTAGAT
>OZ038503.1:40385445-40387945 GCA_964036315.1 Acanthosepion esculentum
AAAAAATCTGTCATATATATATATATATATATATATATATGAAGAAATAATTCATATGGGATCACACATATATCGAGAGTATGAGGGCTTAGCAATGGGCTCGCCATTATCACCAGCAATGGTGAATATATACATGCAATACTTTGAGCAAATGGCATTATAATCTATATCTCTAAAGCCAACTATATGGTTAAGGTACGTAGATGACACCATTATACTCTGGCCACACCATGAAGATGTTCAGGTTCTACTGGACCATGTGAACTCAATAAGACCTTCGATACTGTTCACAATGGAGAAAGAGTAGCAACACGTTCCCATTCCTGGATATTCTAATATCTCGAACAGAGCATGGGTTCAAGATATCCGTATACCGTGCTAATACCCTTGGGAAAGGTACGAATCTTCTTCTTCTCGTCCCACTCTTGAAGTTCAAGGAGGTTGTGACAAGGGTGCTAGACACCTTTCACCTTTAGAAGATTTTAAATAAGGCCGTCACGAAGTGGATGGAGGGCTACAAAAAGTGCATTGAAATCAGAGGATCCTACTTTGAATGAGATTAGAGTTTTATACTTTGAAATGAATAAATGTCTCTCTTGAACAAGTCTCAAGACTTCTTGTATGTAAGTAAAATGAAGTTGAAAATTGATCCTGATAACCGTCATTTTCTAACAGAGCGGATCAAAATCAGTCAGTAAAACTCTTCGTAAACTCATATGTTTGAATAATTAGAAAATTTAGAAAACTGACTTTAGATAGGCTTCCTCAGATCAGAGCGAAAGAATTATTTGTGTGTGTGTGTGTGTGTGTGTGTGTGTGTGTGTGTGTGTGTGTGTGTGTGTGTGTGTTTGCTTCAGTATAAAATCGTTAATACTTTTTAGCTAAACTGACATCCCTCAGTCGGGATGAAAGAACAAAATTGTGTGACTTTTGTAAAAAAGCCGTTTTTTTTTTTTATTTATGCTGTTTTTTCCTCTTTCCCATTTTTTTTTTGTTTTGTCGAAATTTGTTTGTGAATCTTTTTGTTAGAGTTTTTGGGTACCCTTATGTACTAGTGAGCCAACCAAAATGAGCTGACTCATTTTATAGTTGACCAATAGAAGAATTAACCAATACGAAAGCTCAAAATATTCAGTTCGACGTGTATAAAGGCAGCCATGTTTTTTCCGAATATTCACTGCCAACCCCTGAGACCTTCGAAGACTGAAGAATTACGGAACAGCTGCTGCTGCAATTGGCAATATAGTCAGATCCAGTAGAGTGTCTGACTCGTGAGTGTTAATCTTTAACGTTGTTTCATTGAACAGATTACGTACTGCGCTGGATTCTATATTCATAGACTACGATGAACATGGTTAACACTTTTATCTTCAACCGCTTCTGAAAAATTGGATAGGGATTTGAATGGGCGATCCATTCTAGGTGCTCCAATATGTAGCCTTATACCATACAAGACTAAAACTACTAAAACGACAATATCGTGTAAAGCGATCTAAATATCTTATGCTGGCTTACATTTGTCAGGTGCGTAATGTAGCTGGCTCTGGGACAAGGCCACTAGAGTGTGAAAATTGGGAGGATTTAACTCATTACACTAAGGTCCGGCGCGAGAAGATTGTTAATCAGTATTCCATAAGGAAAAATACCTTTTCGGTAATTACTAAAAGTAGCTTCAGTTTGACACAAAACTTTTTCCAGGTTCGAACTCACGACTGCGAGCCAATCAGTACAGGAATGAATGCGCATTTCGACAGACAAATTTTCGATAATTTAAAGGGCATCATCGTTTTGACACAAGACTTTATTAGGCTCGAACTCATAACTCAAGGGTAATGGTCAGCAATACCAGATTGGCAGCCATTTCCCCATTTACCTCTTGTAACGTATTATTTTTCGTATATATGCGTCAAAAGCCAAATAAAATAGACAAATACGAGGGGAGTAACTAGAATTCACGAATACCAGAGTGATCGACTTGGCACTATATTAGTAAGACAGCAAGGATAAGAGCTGGCTTAAGAATGCTTTTTCGCGAGAGGTACAAAGTTAAAAGACAAATAAACAAAGACAACACTTGGCATCTTGTTCAGCTTAAGTATGCACTTTTTCCACACCGCGCCAGACACTCTGTGACTTTTTTTTCCTTTAACAATCTCTCTATATTACTACCCACTACTTTTTTTTCTCTCATGCATTTTTATATTTTATTTAACACATCTCCGCACTTACACTCTTTACATATCTTTTCACTTTTAATTAAAATCCTCTGACGCTTTTCTCATCCATCTATCTCATCTTCTTAATATCTATCTCACTCTCTCACTCTCTCTCTCTCTCTCTCTATATATATATATATATGTGTGTGTGTGTGTGTGTGTGTGTAATTCTGTTAATATCTATGTTTCTCTATCTCATCTTCTTAATATCTATCTATCTATCTCTCTATCTCTCTCTCTCTCTCTCTCTATATATATATATATATATATGTGTGTGTGTGTGT
>OZ038503.1:40390445-40422945 GCA_964036315.1 Acanthosepion esculentum
GAATTTTCTCCCAATCAAGTTCTTCGATCTTTTGTGACGTGATTCTTGCTGTGTGTGGTCGCGCATTGTCCTGATTAAACATCACCCGTTTTCGATTCACTAGAGCAGGTCTTTTTTCCCTCAAAGCTTGGTTCAAACGCTCTAATTTCTGACAGTATATTTGAGCATTAATTGTTGCATTAGGTGGTAAGAATTCAAAGTGGATTATTCCTTGGCAATCCCACCAGATTGAAAGAAGAACTTTTTGCCCATGAAGTTCCATTCTCGGCTGTGGCTGGGGTCCTTCCCCTTTACCAAGCCACTGTCTACGACGCTTAACATTTCGATAAAAGATCCATTTTTCGTCGCCAGTCACAAGTCTATCCAAATTTTATTGGTACATATGCCTTCGACTGTCTTCCCTTTTTTTCTCTTCCTCTATACCGGTTTTTCTTTAAACCCCCTCTTTATTTCTCTCCAAGACTTTTTCTCAGACATTTCTATGTCATTTAATACAACCAGGCATTCTCTCTTTCCTGATAATTTCACTTTGTGTTCGCGTTCTTGGTAAGACGTTAAACTACATCCAGCAGCATGGCCTCTGATCAGGAAGTTTTGAGGAGCGTGGAACCACCTCTTAATTGCTGGTGTTCCCAGGTCGACCCTGACACGGGGTGGTAGCACCTGTTAGGGTCCCAGCTATGGGAAAATAGTTAACCAGCAATACATTTTTGACAAAAAAATATTAGCAGCAATACTTTTTTGAAAAAAACTATTAACAGCAATACAATTTTGAAGGAAAAATATTACCAGAAACAGATTTTTGATAAAACGAAATATTATCAGCAATAAATTTTTTTGTCAGCATTGAGGTTGATATGCCATAAAACAAAACAAAACAAAATAAAGAAACACTTTGTGTTCGTTTTCTACTGACACTTTTCTAATTTATCTGTCTAAACAAATAAATATATACTTTTGTGGACAACAATGAACAAAAACATGTGGAGGACCATGACTGCGCACTGCCTGAATGGAGCCGGCCCACAGAGGAAGATTCATATCCATATGTATCTTTTGATTGCACCCGCATACGATTCTTCAGCCCAGCCTCAGTCCTCCATGACCGATGGCAGGCATGACACTTGAACTGTCCGTCGTTTTTTACCGACTGAAATACATTACTGCGCACTTTGGTGCGTCTGATCAAATCATTAACCGACTTATATATATATATATAAAGCCACAGGTAAAACAGGTTCCGTTGTCGCAAAACTTCCTCGCAGGTTACTGGATTTTGTCTTGGCTCATTCGACTTTCGGTAGTTTGCGAAACCTGCTCTTGAGAGACGAAAGCGTTAACGCGCATTACACATCAGTTCCTGTTGGGGGTCTGCAGGCGCCGTGCTTGTGTCTTGCTTTCGACACACATTATAGTGGTTCGCATTGAAATATGCCTCTGCTTACAATGTATCTTAGGTTAATTTAAACAACATACGGGCATCTGCATGTTAAAATATTTTGTCTGAACTACACATGAAAATATATGCGAATGCGTTCTTTCTTTTCTTCTTTCTTTTTGCTTTCGTATCACTTTCTTTCTTTTTGTGTATCTCTTCTTTCTTTCTAGCAGTTTTTTTTCTCTGTCTCTTTTTCTTTCTTTCTGTGTGTCTGTCTTTTTCTTTCTACCAGTTTTCTCTCCCTCTCCCTTTCTTTCTTTTTGTGTGTCTTTTTCTTTCTAACAGTTTTCTCTCTTTTTCTTTCTTTATTTCTCCCTTTCTTTCTTCTTGTTTGTCTCTTTCTTTCTTTCTTTTTATAAGCCTCTTCTCTCTTTCTTTCTTGCTTTCACTTTACTTGTCTCTTTCTTTTTATGTCTTGCTTGTCTCTTTCTTTTTTCTTTCTACTTGTTTTTTTCATTCTCTTACTTAGTTCTTTCTTTCTTTCTACAAGTTTTTTTATCTTTTTTCTTACATTTTTTCTTTCTCTCTCCCTCTCTTGCTCTTTGTCTATCTCTTTCTTTCTTTTTGCGCGTCGGCCTCGTCTTTCTTTCTTTCTTTCTTTTTCTTTCCCTTTTGTCTGGCTCTTTCTTTCTTTCTTTCTTTCTGTTCGTCGCTTTCATTCTTTCTTTCGTTTGGCTGTCCCCTTTTTCTTTCTCTCTGTCTACCTCGTCTTTCTTTCATTCTTTTTTATTTATTTATTCATTTTTAGTTAGCTGTGTACTTCGCAGTGGCGAATGATAAACAATTTGATCTCATAGACAATTAGTAACAAGCAGTCACTGACTGGGTGCTCCATATTCCAAACCTTGTGCCAAAACGCTGTGTCACAATTTTTCAGCTTTACTCCTAGAGCCTTAGCCCAACATATCATACCATTTTGAAATGAAGCAGACTCTGCGAAGAAATAAAAATTCTGGAGGGGATTCGGACCCGTAAACCTGAAGTTTTCATTACTGCGATTGTTTTCGGATTCCGCCATGTTGGTGTCTACTGATAAAACCAATCAAAGGGACACAACTCTCTAACTTTCAATAGTTCATGTTCAAATGAAAAAATTAATGTTCTCAAATTACAGTGTTTCAAAATTTACCCCAAGAGGCTGTGGCCCAACATATCATACCTTTTTGGAATCAGGCCGACTCCATGAGCAAATAAAAAACATTCCGGTCCGGATCCGGACCAGCAGTCCTTAAATTTGGGATCCCCAAGTTTTGATTACTGCGACTGTTTTCAGCAATTCTTTACGTGATTTTTTTGCAACGAATTTTTTGTAGGATAACAATATTTATAAGTTCGATATAAATTTGGGAATAATCGAAATTAATTGCGAATTCCAGTGAAAGTCACCCATGAAATGAAAATAATTGTTTGTACTGAAATTAAGGACCTACGTACACCAAATGTTCTTTAAATTAAGCGGCGGCTGAAAAATTATCGTTGAACTTTTAAAAGAAAAGCTTAAATATTAATGCAATACTTAAATGCATACTTAAATACTTAAATGCAGCGATCAATTTTGAGTTCTTCTGTAGTTTATTGTTGTCTATCGCATACGACAGCAGTATAGCCCGAAAAAAGAAATCTCTGACAACAGAGGACCAGATTGCAACCAAAAGAGCTAAATTTGCAGCGAGGAAAAGAAAGTCCAGTGCAAATCAGAACCCAGATTCGGGACTCTCAAACTCCTGAACAAGAACAAGCCAAGAATCCTCAGCAGGAGCTAGCTTAAATGCCACCCGACAGGGCGATTTTTAAGATAGTATATATATATATATATATATATATATATATATATATATATATATATATATATATATTTGTGTGTGTGTGTGTGTGCAAATATGCAGAAAAAAATGTACACGTTAGGTAAATAATCCGATGTTCTTTAGTATTTCTGTTTTTATTTTTAAAAAAACAGTGCTCCATACAGAAGTAGAGCTTAAATTATAATTATTTTTAAAAATATGATTCTTTACATAAAAACCTCAATATAATTATTGAAATTAAATTGAATTAAAGTATCAAGCCCTGTTTCATCCTCAAAATTTCAATTATTATATTGAGTTTTTTGGCTCTTGTTTTTGAAACATGAGAACTCTTATGTAGCGATGGAAAAACATTATATATATATATATTTCGTGTTTAATTCAATTGACATTATTCTTATCTACCTCCCTATTCATCTATTGCAAACTGTTCATAATTAAGTATCTTCCTATCTATCTTCGTCCGTTCATATCTATCCACCTATATACGTGTAACAGGTGACTTTTGAAGACATAATTTTGAAGCTAATTCTAAGGAGGGGGGTCGTATCCTACACGATATAAACTTGGCGTATGTATTGCTGACCCTGGCTACATCGTCAAATTAGATTTTCAAAGGTCGCATGAAACGCGAGTATATACGGTATCTATCTCAATTTATTGCCATCTTCTGTGCGCGTGCGCAGTAAATCAGTGACGTACAGAATTTGGTAACGAATGCATAGACACCAAGCACCATCACGAATCTCTCTTGCTAAATCTTGTTATAAAGAGATATTTTCAAATGGCTCATCCGTCCGCTTTTAGAACTCAATAATGCGTAATAAAGTGTATGTATGTATATATATATATATATATATATATATATATATATATATATATATAAGTGTGTGTGTTGTCACTACAAACCCAATAATTTGGCAAACTAATTCTCAAGCAGCTATTTTTTCTGTTTTGTACACAGTCGTTGTGGAATGCTTCCCACATGATGATTTTCTAAGCGAAGCCTAGACATGAGGCCGAAAGTGTGGAGCGCCCAGTGAGGGTCAAACTCGCTACTCATTCATAATTGATCTAGCGAGGCAAGCTTACTAAGCATTACACCCCATCGAAGTGCCTAAACGTTGGCTTTCGAAATGTGACACAAGGCCGAAAGTATTAGGCACCAGGTGAGGATCGAACTCACAACACAGTCGTAAATGTTCTAGTACGACTAGCTTGCTAACCATTACACCACGCTGAAGTGCCAACAATGAATTTCTAAACGTTGCTTAGATGTGATACAAGACCGAGTGTATGGGGCATCCAGTGAGAATCGAACTCATTACTCTGTCGTAAATGATCTAGCAGGAACATGCTTGCTCACCATTACACCATGTCGAGGTGCGCAAATGCTTCCCATATGTGATGTTCCCAAGTAAATTCACAGACAGACCTGCAGACGATGTTACGTTTTAAAAAGAAAAAAGATCTTGTCAAATAAACATTCTATTTACCTCGTTCTATATTGAGTCCGCGTTCTCTCATTTTGCTGGTGAAGCATTGTCTACTATTTTGAGACATCCTACATAACTCCAATAAACGTATTTTATTTCAACTCGCTAGAGGCAAATAATAAACATAATCATTTTGCAATGAGGAAATGTGGTTCCAATACAAAAAAAAAATAGTTTCTTTCTTTTTTCTGTCTCTTTTGCAACAATTTGTATTTATATATTTTTCGTCCTTTCCTTTTTTTTGTTGTTTTAATTTTCATTTCAAGTTTTTGTCTGTGCGTAATTCTAAAGAGGCCAACATAACATTTCCTTTTTAGAAAAAGCCTGTTTTTAATCTCCGCGTTAAGTAGCAGGGAGAAGCGTTCTATGTTCTGTAAACGTCAAAAAGGTGTTATTTTTAGCGTGAAATGAAGTGGCAGGATAAAGAAGAGAAGGTAGGAGTTACATGGGAATAATAATAATTAAAAAAAATAATTGTTGTCCCGGGAGGAGAAGGAGATGGAGAGGAAACATAAAACGGACAAATGACGAAGAAGGTTGAAAGAAATAAGAGAGAGAGAAAGAAAGAAAGAAAGAAAGAAAGAAAGAAAGAAAGAAAGAAAAAAAGAAAGGAAGAAAGAAAGAATAAAAATAAATGCGAAAAAGTATAGAAAATAGTAAAATGAGACGTTTAATAGGAATAAAAGAAGATAGGAAAAGAAAGAAAGAAAGAAAAATGGAGAAGAATAAATATGAAAAAGAATTATAGGAAATAAGAGACAAAAAATGAAAGTGAAGAAGAATAAACATGAAAACGGAAGTATAGAAAAAGAAAAAAAGAAATGTTTGATCGAATAAAAGAAAGTGTAAATAAAAATATGGGGAAAAGAAAAAAAGAAAGAATGAGAGAAAGAAAGAAAAATGAAAAAAAGAAAGAAAAAGAAAAATGGGGAAGAATAAATGTGAAAATAAAAGCATATGCTAAAAAGAAATATTTCATCGGATAAAAGAAATATTAGGCAAAAAGATGGAGAAAAGAAAGAAAGAAAGAAAAAAAGAAAAAAAGAAAGAAAGTTGGAGAAGAATTGTTATGAAAAGGTAACATAGAAAAAAATAATACTTCATCGGATCAAAGGAAGTTTAAGTAAAAAGATGGAGAAAGAAAGAAAGAAAGAAAGAAAGAAGAAAGAAAGAAAGAAAGAAAGAAAGAAAGAAAGAAGAAAGAAAGAAAGAAAGAAAGAAGAAAGAAAGAAAGAAAGAAAGAAAGAAAAATGGAAAAGAATAAATATGAAAAATGAAGCATAGGAAAAATATGTCATCGGATAAAAGAAAGATTAATAAAAATGGGAAAAAAGAAAGAAAGAAAGAAAGAAAACGAAAAAGAATTATAGGTAACAGCATAAATGGAGAAAGAAGAACAAAAAGAAAAAGAAACAATGAAAAAATGAAGATGTGAAAATGAAAAAAAAGAGAAAACGAAAAGCTAAAGGCAATTAGAAGAACAGAAAGAAAAAAGAAGAAAACAAAAACGGGGAAAATAAAAAGAAGAATCAAAAAAGAAGAAAAAATCAAGAAAACAGAAAGAGTAATGAGAAAGAGAAAAAAAGAAACATAAAAGCAATGACAGATAAGAAAGTGTCATGGCGACAACAAAGAATAAGAATTAAAAGAAAAATGTAACCATATCCAATGGTTCAAAGCGAAAATTTAAAACAAGACAAAAGCATTTCAAAATTAAGAAAAATAAAAATGCACTGAACTACTTTCGTAACATCAGTCACTGCCACATACAAGGACTGAAGTCATGACCACGAGATTACAGTAACACATGTTTAATCAACTCATTTATCAATCACGCCACCTCCCCGGAGAAAATTCGTGGTTTGTTTGGTTTATTTTGTTTTACGGCATATCAACCTCAATGGGTTATTTAATTCCGACGAAATTTTTATTACGGGTAATATTTTTATACTTCAAAAATGTATTTTTTCTTCAAAAACATTTTTTTTTTCTTTCAAAAATATGTTGCTGATATTTTTGTTTTTACAAAAATCAATTTCTGGTAATATTTTTGCCTTCAAAAAATCTATTTCTGGTAATATGTTTTTCTTCAAAAATCAATTTCTGGTAATATTTTTATCTTCAAAAATTTTATTTCCGGTAATATATTTTCCTTCAAAAAATCTATATCTGGTAATATGTTTTTCTTCAAAAATCTATTTCTGGTAATATTTTTCCTTCAAAAAATCTATTTCTTTTAAAATATTTTTCTTCAAAAATCTAATTTTAGTAATATTTTTCCTTCAAATAATCTATTTCTGGTAATATGTTTTTCTTCATAAATCTATTTCTGGTAAAAATTTTTCTTCAAAAATGTATCGCTGCTAATATTTTCTTTCAAATAATGTATAGTTGGTAATATTTTTTTTTCAAAAATGTATATTGCTGGTAATAATTATTTACAAACTATTTCTGGTATTAAAACCTATTTTTACAATTTCATAATGTTTTGACCCCAGTTTGATCAGAGGCCTTGCTGTCGGACGTAGTTAATCGTCTTACCCATGACGCGGATGTACTTTATCATGATACCCAAGACGTAGTGGTTTATTTTGGGAGCCTTATTTATATTCAATATCTGATGGTTGTCGAAACGCTTTAGAACAATTATGAGTATTCAGTGGCATGGTTACAAACTCTTCTGGTTTGGATCGCATTGATATGCAAAGTATTGAGGCAATGCTTATGAAGAATCAACTATGTCGGGCTAGGTACGTTGTGCGCATGACAGAAACCATCTTTCTAAAGCAGATCTTTTTCTTGGATCCCACCACAGGTGCAGTCCTCTCCTACGCTAAAAGGACACTCTGAAAGAGGGGTAAATTCCTACACTATTTACATTATTCGGACTATTGTCCTCATCTTTGTTGCCATATTTATTGCAACGTTTCGGCCGTTGTACGCTCCGGCCTTCTTCAGTTGGTTGGAATGTCGAACTGAACCCTTTATTTCGCTCACTGGGGTAGCCTGTTCTAGTTCCACGTGCCATGTCTAATGGATGTCAGTAGTTCAATCCATGATGGTGGGAACCAATTTAAAAATGACAAGGTACAAAAGCTGGGAAATAAAAAAGTAAAGATGATGCTTCCTCAACCTCCTAAGTAGCAGCCGCCCCCGCCCATCTGTGGCCAAATTGGTACTTCAAATTTTGACCTTAGAGCTCACAGTAGGACACTCTTGCCCAAAGGAATCAATACCTCGGCCATGTCAAATCAATTTGGGCTAGGTTGGGTCATCAGCAATTCTCGATGGACTCCTCTTTAAAAATCTCTATGTTTCGGGACTTAAAATTCTTCCATCATCAGGCGATGTCAGCTAACTCATGATGAAAATGATTTACTTTTGAAAACAGAAAACAATATGGTAGCTTATTTAAGAGTTAAAAAGGAGCGGGGAAAATATTATGATCTACGTTGTATTGAGCACTTTAAAAAAAAAGTAAATGCTAAAGAACTGTGAATTCTTAATCTGTCTGTTCTTTCTCTTTCTCTCTCTCTCTCTCTCTCTCTCTCTCTCTATATATATATATATATATATATATATATATATATATATATATATATATATAAAGAGAAATATTGTGTTTGTGTGCGTGTGTGAGTGTGTGTGTTTGTATGTGAGTGTGTGTGTGTACGTGAGTGGTGGCAGGTTCGTAACGCTTTTTAAAAAATTAGTATTTCATTACTAAGATGAGTAATTGTCGACATTCATGTATTATTTCGAACTATTTGGGTTGATATCGAGCTACAAAAGACAGGGAGATCATAAAGAGCCATAACTTCCCACGTATTGAAGGGATAATAATAATAATAATAATAATAATAATAATAATAATAATAATAATAATAATAATAATAGTAATTATGATAATAATAATGATACTAATAATAATAATAATGATAATGATAATGATAAAAATTATGATAATAATAATAATAATGATAATAATAATGATAATAATAATAATAGTAATAATAATAGTAATTATGATAATAATAATGATACTACTAATAATAATAATAATGATAATGATAAAAATTATGATAATAATAATAATAATGATAATAATAATGATAATAATAATAGTAATAATAATAGTAATTATGATAATAATAATGATACTACTAATAATAATAATGATAATGATAAAAATTATGATAATAATAATAATAAAGATAATAATAATGATAATAATAATAATGATAATAATAATGTTAATAAAATGATAATAATAATAATAATAATGATAATGATAAAATTATGATAATAATAATGATAATAATAATAATAATGATAATAATAATAATGATAATAATAATGTTAATAAAATGATAATAATAATAATAATGATTATAATGATAGTAATTTGGCGCCCATTGAGTATAAAACCCAGCATGACAGAGTTGGCCAATATCTGCACTAGAAAATTTGCAACTTCTACGGGAAGGAAACTGAAAGAAACTGGTATGAACACCACCCAGACCTGGTTACGGAGACAGGACCTGTTACAATTCTATGGGACTACACAATACAAACTGACAGAACAATCAAAGCCAACCGCCCAGACATTGTTATTAACGACCACAAACAAAAAAAGTGCCTCTTTATTGATATGGCACTCCCTGCAGACTGCAATGCATCTTTGAAGATATTCAAAAAAGCTGTCAAAATACATTGACCTTGAAATCAAAATCTCAAGAATGTGGCACATGGGAACATTAACAATCCCCGTTGAAGCTGGAGCCTTCGGATTGGTTGGAAAAGTTTCCAGTAGACTAACTGAAAGGATTCCTGGAAGCCCATGCCTCAAAACAATACAAAAAATGTTCTCACGAGTTCAGCCCACACCTTACGTAGGGCTTTATCGATGTAAAATATGTTTTTTTTTTGGAGGGGGGGGGTCAGTGGAAAATGTCATGAGGCCATTTCTGAATTTAGGTCCCTGGGCAGGACCCGGAAAGAAATGAGTACACATCAGAAATCAAAGGAAATAAAATAATAATAATGATAATAATTATGATGATAATAATAATGACAATAATAATAATAATGATAATGGCGATAATGGAAGCCGAAGTGGTGCTCTGTGTAACGCCAAAGAACAAAGCCCATTAATGACTCTATTGATAAAAATAAGTGATTACCCTTTGTGCAGGTGACGTGGGAAAGCTACTGCAAGTGTGTAACTAGCAGAAAAAGAGTTCAACCGACGCCATGACAACGTATCCCTCAGAATACTTTGAGGACTATGCAGGGGCATGGGCGTGGCTTCGAGTTCACAGAGAAGTGACACGCACGTTCACCACCGACAAAAAACCGACAATGTGCTATTGAAGCTCATGTGCGATACGACCATCTTGATTGACAAGCGCTTGGGGAGCAATCACCTTGACAACACACATCTGAACTAGAACAGCCATGAATGCATTCTGACAGACCCTGCGGTACCTTGATTACCACGGATGAGAATATTCGTGAAGGCAGAACAAGCGAAATGCAGGGCAAATCGGTCAAATGTACCAAGCTGCAAGTCTAGCAGACCCTGTTGTAGTTGATACCCTCAGGTCTATACCCAAGAATCTCTCTGTCTCGGAAGAATCCTTAGGGGATACCTAACATCAATGGGAGTGCGTATATGGTGATATTGCTTCTTTTTCTTTATTTTTCTTTTCATCCCATGCAAGGCGGAAATGCCACTAGTACGCAGGGGAGTTTACAGGGAGTGAAAGTGAAAGAGAAAACTGAGAATAGGGAAGAAAAAGACAAAAAATGAACGGGGTTCAGTTAGACAGAAGATGGCGATTGACATTGCACGGGAATTGAAAATGAAAATAATGAATATGGGGAGGATTGAGGGGAGGACAAAACATGATGGGGATTCAAGACGATAGAAGGCGAATGACGCCATGGCGAATGACAGAAAGACACAAAATGAAAGACAATATTTTATTTATATTTTCGTAGATTATTCGCGAAATATTGACAGCATGGACGCCCAGAGTATAGAACAATGAATTAACGGAAGAAGAAAGAGAAATAGAGGGGGACGGAGGGAGAGTGAGAGGGAGATGAAGAAAGGGTAGAGTCGAATAGAAAGCAAGATAATAAAAATAAAAAATGTGGTGTGGTATTATTTTAGAAACCGTCATATGCATAATTTTTCTGGAGAATAGAATGGAATGTAGACCAGGTGAGGAAAACGAACCATAAAAGGAACAATGAAATGAAAAAGAAAAAAAAACTGAAAACGACACAAAGTATAAATCTAAAATATTTAAGCTTAGGAATGTAAGAGAGAAAATTAACTGAGTGAAATGTTTCAATTTGCTTATATCGCATATATCTATTTATATCTCAGTATGTTTCTTTCTTTCTTTCTTTCTTTTTATCTATCTATCTATCTATCTATCTATCTATCTATCTATCTATCTATCTATCTATCTCAATCTGTTTATATCTATCTCAGTCTGTTTATATCTGTCTATGTAGCTAGCTATCCATCTCAGTATATTCATATCTATCTCAGTCCGTTATCTATCTATCTATCTATCTATCTATCTATCTATCTATCTTTCACATTCTATTAGTATCTATCTATCTATCTATCTATCTATCTATCTATCTATCTATCTATCTATCTCAGTCTGTTCATATCTATCTATCTATCTATCTATCTATCTATCTATCTATCTATCTATCTATCTATCTGTCACATTCTATTAGTATCTATCTTTCACAATCTATCTCAGTTTGTTCTTACCTCTTTCTCTCTCTCTCTCTCTCTCTCTCTCTCTCTCTCTATATATATATATATATATATATATTATATCTATGCCTGTTTATATCTCTCTCGCTGTCTCTCTCTCTCTCTCTCTCTATATATATATATATATATATATATATTATATATCTATGCCTATTCATATCTCGCTCGCTGTCTCTCTCTCTCTCTCTCTATATATATATATATATATATATATGCCTATTCATATCTCGCTCTCTGTCTCTGTCTATCTCTCTCTCTCTCTCTATATATATATATATATATATATATATATTATATCTATGCCTGTTCATATCTCTCTCGTTGTCTCTCTCTCTCTCTCTATATATATATATATATAAATATATATATATATATATATTATATATCTATGCCTATTCATATCTCGCTCGCTGTCTCTCTCTCTCTCTCTCTCTCTCTCTATATATATATATATATATATATATATATATATATATATATATATATATATGCCTATTCATATCTCGCTCTCTGTCTCTGTCTCTCTAACTATATATATATATATATTATATGTCTGTTATCTATCTGTCCATATCTATCTATCTATCTATCTATCTATCTATCTATCTATATATATATATATATATATATATATATATATATATATATATATGTATAGCATAATGAGAAGCCACGTATCGGGGTCGATCTGAAATATCAAATATATATATATAAAAAAATATAAATAATACTTTCACAA
This sequence comes from Acanthosepion esculentum, assembly GCA_964036315.1. Classification (NCBI taxonomy): domain Eukaryota; kingdom Metazoa; phylum Mollusca; class Cephalopoda; order Sepiida; family Sepiidae; genus Acanthosepion; species Acanthosepion esculentum. The sequence goes on from OZ038503.1 coordinate 40,402,729, forward strand.
AAAAAAACATTCAGTTGTTTTTCCCTATATATATATATATATATATATATATATATATATATATATATACATACATACATGTGGTTATTTGCTTCAGCTTTGGTTTGCCTATTGTTTCTCAAGAAAACAAAGGAAAGAGGCTCTTGAATCGGCGAATGTCGTCCACTTGGCTCAGTGAAGTGAATTCAATGGATATATATGAGGTTCGTTGGACGATCAACTTCTACAGTTGACCTGGGAGATCAAATGACTGAATAATATATTCGCTTGCAAAGTACATCACAATATATTGTTCTCGAATAAATGAAAAAGGAACAACACTTTCGAATTGTTGCTGCGATGTTGCAACGAGATATATTTATATAGTTTTTGACACGACCTTTTGCCATATATATATATATATATATATATATATATATATATATATATATATATATATATATATATATATATATATATATATATATATATATATATATATATATATATATATATATATATATATATATATATATATATATATATATAAAAACAAGTTTGCTTAAATAATTTAGATATATCATGTTGATTAATTTCTTGGTGGAATTAGAAAATTGATTAAAAAAATATCAAAATTTTCTTTCAAATCATTTAACCAAACTTGTTCGAATGAAAATATGCTGGCCGTATCGTAACGGTCCGGGTTCAATTCTCGGTAGTGGTTGCTTACTGCTGATGAGTCCCAAATATAGGACGAAACGCCGCCCAGTGTTTCTGAAAATTGTTGAGGTTTCTTCTAGACTAGACGAATTACTTAATTATAATTATCTGAAAACATCATATATATATATATATATATATATATATATATATATATATATAAGATATTTTTTATGTTTATACGTTCTTTTTATAGATACAAATATTTAAGTAAATGCTCTGTTTTGTAATAAACAGTATTAAATAACATTTACCGGCATGAATGTCCGAGAAATTTTCATAAAAGATATGTGCCCTTCGAGAGGAATCGAACCTGCATCCTATACGGAACGTCATATAGCCTGACATGCTTTACCAATTGAGCCACAGAAGAGCGTTTCGGTTAGCAAATTTACTGTTTTTAAACACAATTCTCCATGATTTTTTCTCGTACATTCATAGACATAAAAAATGTCTTAAAATAATTGTCGGACTTTGTCCATTTCATAATGTGTGACGTCATTTGTTTACATTTGATACGCCATGAGCAGATATGAATTTACGTGAGAGAACCATGGAAGATTAAAGTTTAAAGACACTAAAATCGACCTTGCTAACCGAACGCTCCTCTCTGGCCGAAACGGTTAAGGTACGTCAGGCTATATGACGGTTCCGTATAGGATACAGGTTAGATTCCTGTCTTTTGACGAAAATTTTCTATGAAAGTTTCTCGGACATTCAGGCCGGTAAATGTTGTTTAATACTGTTTATTATAAAACAGAGCATTTACTTAAATATTTGTATGTATAAAAACAAATGTATAAACATAAAAAAATGTCTTAAATAATTGTTGGACTTTGTCCATTTCATAATATACAATATATATATATATATATATATATATATATATATATATATATATATATATATATACATATATATATATATATATATATATATATATACATATATATATATATATATATATATATATAGAGAGAGAGAGAGAGAGAGAGAGTAGTAGTAGTAGTAATCTTATAAGTATAAGAAACTATACTCGTTCGGAAAACCTTCGGTGTCTTCATTTGAAAATAATCAAACTAATATCAAAGAGAAATAAAAGGTATAAAAAAAGAACATGTACGTTAGCAGAAAATAATCTTCTAGCATACAAGTCCAAAGCCCAAAGAAAAAAAACCCGATACGAGTACAGAAAATAACTAAATGAAGTTCTCAATATAGTCAGTAGAGCAGACCTAGTTAGACCGAGAGAGCTAGACAAACTTACCACGGTTTCACTTAAACGGATCGTCAGGGAAGGCCTTCCTTGACGATCCGTTTAGGTGAAATCGTGGTAGGTTTGTCTGGCTCTCTATGTCTAACTATATATATATATATATGTGTGTGCGTACGTATGTATGTATGTATAATTTAAGATTACACCAGTATATCAAACAGATGATTGCTCTTACTGACAAATACAACAAAAAACTTCATAGTCAAATTTAAACCAGCACTAAATAAATCATAACCCCGCAGACATAAAGACACACCATACACACACCCTCACACACAAAACACACTAGTCTGACCACACACACACATACACGAGCGCACGCGCGCGCGCGCACACACACACACACACACCATACAAGACGCATATAGTTACTGTATAGATTTATTTATAATAATATAATAGCTAGTATATATGTATGGAGAACGAATATAAACACGCATACTGCCAAAAACAAACACTCTAGATGGACACAAGCGCGCGCACACGCACGAACCCTATACACCATACAAAATGTGTATTCATATATAATATCTCCTTGTAATAAAACAATATATGTGTATGAAGAACATATACACATACTAGCAAAAAAGGCACACACCCAATACACCAAAGGTTTAAAAAGATACAGATGACATAAAAAGATAAGAAAACCGGGCTCATTCCTTCCCCTTTCTCTGACCACACCTAATTGTTATATTACTCTTGAAGCAAACGAATATTGTCCCGCCATATGCAAAACTATATGCAAAATTATATGCATAAAAGCATAATGAAAAAATACGGTAATGGATAACAACGCACAACTTTGTATAAATACTTATATTAATGAACAACATATAGTTTTGTATTACTTGCACCAGTGAAGATGATCTTGGAAAAAGATTGAAAGTACTTGGGAGATGAAAATAAAAGAAATTTAAACAGCTATAGTACATTATAGAAAGAAACAGACTGGGATAAATTGATTGATATGAACAGACTGAGGAGATAGATAGATAGATAGATAGATAGATAGATAGATAGATATGAACAGAGTAAGATAGATAGATAGATAGATAGATAGATAGATAGATAGATAGATAGATAGATTTGAACTGAGATAAATAGCAAAGTCTTCATGCATACCATTACGATCGGGCTATTTGGTGTCTTCACCATTAGATTCTTTTCCCAGATCACTCTAACGTTAGTATGTCCTTTTCTTCTTCTTAAGATGACACCCGATTAACGATTGAATCATTAGCTTTTTATGGGTACAAGAATCTAAGTTAAGCCTAACCGAAGCAGAAGATTATTTCTACTTGCATGGTATTTGCTATTTTTGAAATCTGGGCATCTGTACGTCAAGCTATTTACCTCGTTTCTCTTTCCAATGGTTTAAAAAGAAACTCTTTCAATCATCTAAGCAGCCAAAGATTTCTAAAATCAAAACATCTCTCTTAAAATAAAAAATCGCCTTTCTCTTGCTATATTTTTTATTGCTTTAATCCTTCAATATCTGTGCGCTTTCATTTAATCTGCTGTAATTTGTTTCGGATTTATGACGCTTATGATCGATTCATCTATCTATCTATCTATCTATCTATCTATCTAAAGACATTTTATATTATGTTTAACGTTATTTTTATAGATACAAGTATTTAAGCAAATCGAACCTGTATCCTATATGGAACCATCATTTCGCGTGATGTGTCTTAATATATATATATATATATATATATATATATATATATATATATATATATATATATATATATATATATATATATATATATATATATATCTGTTTGCCCATATCTATCTATATATCTATTAGGTTTTTTCTCATCTATCTATCTATCTATCTATCTATGCCTGTTTGTCCATATCTATCTATATATCTATTTATTAGTTTTTTCTCATCTATCTATCTATCTATCTATCTATCTATCCCTATTTGTCCATATCTATCTATATATCTATTTATTAGTTTTTTTCTCATCTATCTATCTATTATATTCTGTTCATTAGATAGATAGATAGATAGATAGAATAGTCTTGTTGCAGCCTAAGAATCTATCTATCTATCTATTTATCTATATATATATATATATATATATATATATATATATATATATATATATATATATATATATATATATATATATCTGTTTGCCCATATCTATCTATATATCTATTAGGTTTTTTCTCATCTATCTATCTATCTATCTATCTATCTATATATGCCTGTTTGTCCATATCTATCTATATATCTATTTATTAGTTTTTTTCTCGTCTATCTATCTATCTATCTATCTATCTATCTATCCCTATTTGTCCATATCTATCTATATATCTATTTATTAGTTTTTTCTCATCTATCTATCTATCTATTACATTCTGTTCATTAGATAGAGAAATATATAGATAGATAGAATAGTCTTGTTGCAGCCTAAGAATCTATCTATCTATCTATCTATCTATCTATCTATCTATCTATCTATCTATCTATCTCTGCCTGTTTGTCCATATCTATCTATTTATTAGTTTTTTTCTCGTCTATCTATCTATCTATCTATCTCTATTTGTCCATATCTATCTATATATCTATTTATTAGTTTTTTCTCATCTATCTATCTATTACATTCTGTTCATTAGATAGAGAGATAGTTAGATAGATAGAATAGTCTTGTTGCAGCCTAAGAATCTATGTATCTATCTATCTATCTATCTATCTATGCCTGTTTGTCCATATCTATCTATATATCTATTTATTAGTTTTTTTCTCGTCTATCTATCTATCTATCTATCTATCTCTATTTGTCCATATCTATCTATATATCTATTTATTAGTTTATTCTCATCTATCTATCTATCTATTACATTCTGTTCATTAGATAGATAGATAGATAGATAGATAGATAGATTGATAGATACGAACAGACTTAGATAGATAGATAGATAGATAGATAGATAGATAGATAGATAGAATAGTCTTGTTGCAGCCTAAGAATCTATCTATCTATCTATCTATCTCTATGTGCGCGCGTGCGTTTACCGTGAATGGTTGTGCTTTTGAAAGATGGAAACAGTGACAGACAGGCGGGTGAAAAAGCAACTAATTATTGGCCCCTTATTTGAACGAGTGTTCTCGCCTTTACTGACAAACACATTTTGTTGCTACCCGCGTTTTGTAAGAAAAACGTCGCATTAAGGGTTTGAAGTTGATGAAGGATGTGAATTTATTGGGTTAAGTGGAACTCTTTTTGTAAACGTCTTTGCGAAACGATTTCGACTACGTGACCACCCAAAAAAGTACTCTTAAATCACGCAGATGTGAGAATCTCGCGCCGTGAGTAACGGAAGCTGTTAAAGTGGGCTGTCGTATTAAAATTAAATGATCAAATTATCTGAAGAAAGTAACCACAAATACGAAGCAAAAAAAAAAAAAAAAGAAAACAAATAAATTGAAATAGTCCCACTTATCTGGAAGGACTTTTCTTTGCTCTTTGTTTTTTATCATTTTTTTATTTCATCATCTGCTACATATTTAAAAGGTAAGTTTCAAGCGCCTACGCGTAGTCTTTCAGATATGCATCTTCTTACTTATATAGGATTACACATGAACTGATTTGTTCAGGCATCAGGGTTGATTGAATGATTGAGATGCTTGTTATCAACTCTTTGCAGTATTTTTTAAAATCCAGAAACTAATTTTAGATTGTAAGAATTTTTGGAGATAATAATAATTTACTGATATAAGTTGTTGTGGAATAGCTGAACACCCCCACAAGTTGGACAGGTCTAAGATTATTTAAACAGCACTATCGCTTAATAAGGGAGAGGAGTTAATGATTACCTGTTAATTACACTGGTCTATGTTCTCAACCGTGTACAATATTATTGTCCGGTACAAACTACTTCTTATGTTCTATACGTGTGTCGACCTTTCCTATTTACGACAAAACAAACTTGTTGCTTGAACATAATGAACTGAAACTTAAGGGAACTCCATAAAAGAGATGCACAAATTCGGAGACAGCTCACTTGCAATAAAACCCACTACACAAAAGAAAATGTTGATAGTGTATATTTACCTAGGAGAATGATTCAACTGCAATTGTCTTATAAAATTTCAACAGTGGTATTTTATAAGTATCTTGAAGCTATAAAAGATTGGATGTTAAGTCTCATAATTCAGCATGACAAAGTAAATAGTTTTATTCTTGTATCAAAGGAAACCATCGGTTCTCCCCACAGCTAGGTCTTATAGACTTGGACGGTAACCGATCTAAGAGAAGGAAAATTCCTAGAATTAAAAACCTGCAAATATGGGTAATTTCACCTTACCAACCCGCAACTGACATGGCCAATCTACTTTCTACGGGGAATTTTGGCCCGAGCGCAAGCGCTCGGAAAGCCCCACATTAAAAACTGACCTTGTGACCACTATTTATATTATTCGGACTATCGTCCTCATCTTTGTCGCCATATTTATTACAACGTTATGGCGACAAAGATGAGGACGATAGATCGAATCATGTAAATAGTGTATATAATACCTCATCTCAGAAATATAGACAGAGACTGACCTTGTGCCACATCCCGCCATGTGAGGAGGTCTTGGGTAAATACCAAGAAGTTAATGATTAGCTGTTTATTAAATTAGTCTATGTTCTCAATCGTGTACAATACTATTCTCCGCAATAAGCCATTTCTTGTTTTCTGTTTGTGTCAACCTTTCCTATTTGCGACACAACATAAGTTTTACTAATTAACCCATAGCTGGGAGGAGAAGAAGTGGATTCATACTTTTCCCAGGAGTATTTGCGCGTAAGCGAATATAACGTACCCAACTGGAATTGGAACTCGGCTCTCCGATTTCCAATTCCGGCCGTTATTCATTACACCATCCGCATATCCAAGCTTACATCACCTGGTATTCCAAAGCGGTCACCCATCTAGGTACTGACACATGTCCCAGTGGATAAAGACGTTGGTTAGATCCAGTGACTAGAGCCAAAAAGGTGTGCGCTCAATACCAGGCCACAGCAATGGTGAACCAAAAACTTGGAGAGTTGAGTTAAAAGGAAAATAATTGAGATATCTGGAAGAGGAACTAGAACAATCTACACCGGGGGACGAAATAAAGGGTTCGCTTCAAAATTCCAATCATCTGAAGAAGGCTGGAGCGTATAACGGCCGAAACGTTGTGAATATTGCAATGAAGATGAGAATAACAGTCCGAATAATGTAAATAATGTAAGTAATCATAATACCTCATCTCAGAGATATAGGCAGAATATAGCTTACCATAAAATTATTCATGTTATATATTTCTTTCTTTCATTACTTCCACTCTTTCTTTCATTATTTTTATCTTTCTTTCCTTCTGCCATTGGTTCAACTCTTTCTTTCTTTCTTTCTTTTTTTCTTTCTTTCTTTTTTTCTTTCTTTTTTTCTTTTTTCTTTTTTCTTTCTTTCTTTTTTCTTTCTTTCTTTCTTTCTTTTTTCTTTCTTTATTTCTTTCTTTCTTTTTTCTTTCTTTCTTTCTTTCTTTTTTCTTTCTTTCTTTCTTTCTTTCTTTCTGTCTTCCATTACTTCCACTCTTTTTCATTTTTTTTTCTTTCTTTCCAATGTTCTTATGTCATTTATCATTATCTTTTTTCTTTTTATGCTTGTGGGCTTTTTTTTCTTTCTTTCTTACTGTCTTTCTTTTTTTCTTTCTTTATTTATTTACTTATTTATTTATTTTATTACTTAGCCTTTTTCTTTGTTTGTTTGTTTCTTTATTTCGATCACATACACTCTCTCTCCCCCCTCTCCTTCTATTTCTTTGTTTTCTCTAATTATTCATCCCCACCTTTCCTAGTTTATTTTCAGTCCTTTTTGTTTGTCATTATTCATGATCTTCATCTTCAATGTTTTGTTTTTTTTGCCGTTTTTTCAAGAATTTGTATTTCCTTCTTTCATTCTTTCTGTCATTGTTACCATTTCTTTCTACCCAACTTCGTTTTTTTTGCCATTATCTGGAATCTATTTTTCTCTCTTTCTTTTTTTTCCCCACTTTTCTTTCGTTTTATCATTTTTATCTGTCCAACTTTTATTTCTTTTTCATTTCTCATTCTCCTTTCCATTATTAAGACATAATGAACTTTTCATTCTGATTATTAATATTATTAGGTTCGTTTATCGCCCGGTTCACACTCCTCCCCGTCTTTTGAAGAGGAGTAAAGATTCATACTTTGTTTACTATTTAAGATTAGTTTCCGATTCCTTCTAAAGTCTGTTCCAGCTCTATACACTTAACGCTTGTTCTTTTCTACGCTAATATAATTCCCCACAGTAACCCTCTACCTTGAGTGGCGCTTGGGCCTTGTATTGGGTGAAGATTATTAAAAGTCAAAAAAAAAAATTAAATATTAGGTTGGTGCAAAATTAATGTCGTTTTCTCACATGAAGTTGAACGTCAAAAAACGACATTATTTTTGCACCAACCTAATATCTAACTTGTTTCCATCACACGCTTTTTCCGTATTTGTAACTTATTTTTCATACGCTTAGCCTGCTGCGACATTGACAAAACTAATGACATATCTGTGGACGTATTGGAGATCATTAAAAGAAATTCGTTCGGATTATTCAGTATAAGAATCCTTTTGGTGGGGACAAAGACATAACTATTCTTTTTTCGTTGGCATTCATCTGACGATGGTCTTGCACTTGGATGCATTATCATCAACTTTATGCGTCAATTAACAGTTTCAGAATGTGACTCATGGCCATGTTTTAATGTGAGAGACCGTATGATATGACTCGCTTGATCCAGCCTCATATGTGTGCAGCGAAGTGATACTTTTTAGTCACTAGAGTCTTGCGCAGATGCGGCCATCTTTTACAGCACGTGTCACACCAATATTATTAACTTAGAAATGTCGTTTTAGTCCGCCAACTGAGGCACATAGGTTTTTCCACTCACTGCGAGTAGAAATGCTGCATAACGTGTAGTCAAGGAATTCTGTCTGTGTGGGTTGTCTTTGAATATTTTTTAGGGTCTGCTCTACTAAGGCAGAGCCGGCCATATACACATCCGTATAGCACAAAGTAGCACTTCATGGTGGATCATCTCAAGATACTATGAAAACCTTTATCATTATCGAAGACCATATCTTGCTTAGTAGAATGGAGAAGTGCTGCCTGGTGGACGGATTAACACCAACTATAATTCTGTGTGTTGTATGGCATTCCCCCTCTCTCTCACTCACTATATATATATATATATATATATATATATATATATCACTTTAAATGTTATTTTTAGTTAGTGATAAAAATATGTCGTATATATATATATAAATATATATTGCTGTGGTGTCCTCCCTCTAAAGAGTCTGTGTTGGACTCTTCCGCCTACTATAAGATTAGTAGGACAGAAGGCCTTGAGGGAACAGTCGACTAGATTGAACGCTAGGTCAACCGACACACACTCACTAGCCGTGTAATACTCTTCTGGTGTACTTACTGTTTGATATATGATATATCTGCAACACTTGTTTTGTTATTTCTTTAACCATTTACTTGGTCACAATAGATAGATAGATAGATAGGTAGTGTTGTGGTGTCCTCCCGCTAAAGAGTCTATGTTCGATTCTTCCGCCGACTATAAGATTAGTACGAAAGAAGGCCTTGAATAGATTGAACGCTGGATCAACCGACACACACTCACTAGTCGTGTAATACTCTTCTGTTGTACTTACTGTTTAATATATGATATATCTGCAACACTTGTTTTCTTATTTCTTTAATCATTTACTTGGTCACAACATATATATATATATATATATATATATATATATATATATATATATATATAAATATATATATATATATATATATATATATATATATATATATATATATATATATATATATAGATATAGATAATTATGTGTTTTGTAATCCGTATGGATAATTCTAGGGAGGATATAAACCAGAGAGCTCAAAGTAAAAACAGACCAAATATTAATTATTATTAAGTATATAATCTAATATATATATATGTATATATATATATATATATATATATATGATTTAAAAATGATATTTGATTATATGTTTTCCTTTATGTGTCACGTCATGACACAAGTTTTATAACTTCCAGGGTTGTAGAGGCACTACACGTACTGGGGCAAAACAGCCTGACGGAAACCGTCCCTCTTCAGGTTTCTTTCCTTCTCCTGGACTGGTTACTACTTCAAGACAAGCGAGGCCAATGAGCTCTGTTATTTAATCTATAACTGTGGGGAGAAGAGATACTGTCAGACCTTTTCCAGAGTTATTTGTACGGAAGTGAACGTAAGTAACGCAGCCCTAATTCGAGCTTGGATCGCCGATTTCTCTTTTCGATCCGATAACCCTTACACCACCCGCGCATCTTTTTTAGACAACACATTCAAAAGAGAAACAAACGTGTCTACTTACTTTGGCCAATACAGACAAACTAGAAAGGTGGCATGGTTAACAACTTTTCCTGAGCCCAAGTCCAACGATGGACACTGACGAAGGGCACATCCAAATGATGTAGAATTGTCCCAAAGAATCTGTAAAAAAGAAAGAAAGAAAAATGTAAAAAGTTTTTTAAGAAAAGAAGTATTTGCAGCTTTTGAGAATAGGTTGCTATTAATTTAAAATAATAAAAAAAAAAAGCTGTGGCAATGAAATGGTGGCACCGACGAATCAGAAGACAACCAGACTAATGAATAACCCTAGTTTAAACTTTTTCACATTTGATATTACATTGTATGAAATAGACAAAGTCCGACAATTATTTAAAGACATTTTTATGTTTATACCTTCTTTTTATATATACAAATATTTAAGTAAATGCTCTGTTTTATAATAAACAGTATTAACAACATTTACCGACCTGAATGTCCGAGAAATTTTCATAGAAAATATGCTTCCTCCGACAGGAATCGAACCTGTGTCCTATACGGAACCGTCATATAGCCTGACGTGCCTTAACCGATTGGGCCACAGAGGAGCATTCGATTAGCAAGGTCGATTTTACTTTAAGGTTTAAGGCATGCCAGGCTATATGACGGTTCCGTATAGGATACATGTTCGATTCTTGTTGGAGGACGAATATTTTCTATGAAAATTTCTCGGATATTCAGGCCTGTAAATGTTGTTTAATATTGTTTATTATAAATATTTGTATCTATAAAAAGAATGTATAGGCATAAAAATGTCCTAAAATGTTACATTGTATTCAACTCCGATATTTCGTCAGTTACTGTCAGCCAGTGTAGGTGTGTGGCCTCGTGAAGATCTCACTCGAACGTAAGCATTACATTGTCGTCAGCGGTTTCTTAGAGACTCTTCACCTCTCTGGGGTGTATGTTTATATATCAGCCTGTTTAATGGCTTCGCCTACGCGTGCATATATCAGACACGGTTTGGCGTTCACTTCTAGTGTTTATACCAGTTACAAAGTTAGAAGTTTGGTATGTACGAGTTAAAAGGTAGACATAGGCCCGGTTTATAACCATGTCTCTAAGTATCCACCGGATACTTGGAGAAAGTCTTACCCCTGTGCAAGGAATGTAGTCGATGTATACCACGTCCCGCCAGGACATTATTTGGGTTAACACGGCGCCTTTAATAGTGACGTAGAATATAATAATGCTGGAACAATTATACTTAGAAGCCAAACCTCGTCTAAAAATTATTACATCTTAAAGCAAACATTTATAATAACTTCCACTTAAACGAATTAAAATAACAATCAGCCGAATTGTAGAAAACCTTTTTTTGAAAAAAGGGCCACAGAAGAGAGGAAACGAAAATAAAGTAGATACCAAATTCTTCGATAAAGTCTGTGACCTTTCAAGAACTGTTTCGAAATAACTTTTAACATATGCAAGCATTTACTTGAGTTAATTTAAAAAAATAATTCTGACTACTATTCACTTTTTTTTTAGGTCTGCAATTTTTCGTCATTCGTGTAATATATGTTGACAGGTTTTCGTTATTTTGGGCTCGAATGAATCTGTATTAATGTTAATTTCCTTCTTTTTCTTTTCTTCCTTGTTGTTGATGGGGGTTTTTTGGGCGTGGGGCCGGGGATTTCTTCTACAACAAGTTTCTGAAATTTGCTTTTCAGTTTCGTTTTCTCAGCCGTTTTATCACAAAACTGCTTCCTCCTCCTAAACTGAAGATCAAAATCTCTTGCGAATATGTAGATCTTCTTTAATAGTATAAAAATTATTTTTAGTGGGTACTGCTGTTTGAGTGGACATCACTATATTTTAAAGAGTAAAATGAATATTTACCCGCATAGAGTTTGAAACTTTTAATATTTACCAGCATAGACATCGAGAGTCTTTATAACCGTTATCAATCCAAGCGTATTTTACCATTAAGCTGCAGCAAAACAGAGATCAGTTACACTACGTAAGAATTTCGCACATCTCTCGTTGAGACCTTTCGAAGTCTATATCTACAAATATAAATATATATATATATATATATATATATATATATATATATATATATATATATATATATATATATACATATTAGATGCGATGAGAACGAAAGTAATATATAAATTCCAACGTTCGCAGCGTTAATTCAAAAAAGAGCTCGATACAGATAGTAGAGCGATAATTATTTATTTATTATAATTTTATCATATAATAATGGACATTGATCGGTGATTCTACAGTTGCATAGTCTTTTTTCTTGGGGTGTATTAGAACTTGCATTTAGTTTCGTTTATTATCACTATGTAGTTTCAATATTCTATTGTTATGTGATTTAATAATTTTATCTAAGTTTCTAGAACAGCTGTAGGTAATTTTTAAGGTATTGCGGTTGAAGATCTGGCTTAATTTACTTTCTTTAGGGAAGTGCTTGTTAATTAGATTTAAGAATTTGTGCCCTAATTTGGTACGGACTAACTTGTTGAAGGGAGGGGTATACCAAATTATTCTCCTTCCTAATTCTCCTTATTAAATCACATAACAATAGAATACTGAAACTACATAGTGATAATAAACGAAACCTAAACACAGGTTCTAATACACCCCAGAAAAAAGACTATGCAACTGTAAAATCCCCGGTCAATGTCCATTATTATATGATAAAATTATAATAAATAAATATATATATATATATATATTATATATGAACATAATAAAATAGGTAGCATATATTTTATATTACAAAGTGTTAATCATACCTTGAATCAATTAGCAATATTAATGTAATTATTGGCGAAATCCCTTCGCTAGTAGACATAATTATAAGCATTATACTTTTTAATTTCAGCTAGTACTTTCAAAGACCTCTGTCTCCATCATCAGGCTGTATTTTTTTCCTTTAGAATCAAAAATGGAAGACGAAATAAATATGTTGCAGACCGAAAGATGTTTTTAAGAATTCTAAAGGAAAGAATACAGCCTGATGATGGAGACAGTACTAGCTGAATTAAAAAATACACCATATCCATTTTATAGATAAGGATCTCATCATTCAGTGGATTATTAGTAGGTATGATTAAATCTTTGTAATATATATATATATATTAAGACATTTTTTATGTTTATACTTTCTTTTATGGATGCAAATAGTTAAGTAAATGCTCTGTTTATAATAAACAGTATTAACGACATTTACCGGCCTGAATGTCCGAGAAATGTCGTTAATACTGTTTATTATAAACAGAGCATTTACTTAAATATTTGTATCTATAAAAAGAACGCATAAACATAAAAAAAATGAAAAATTGAAAAAATAATTATAATTAAAGGTCTACTTCTGTATAGAAAGCTGGTTTTTTTTTAAATAAAAACAAAAATACTAAAGAACTCCGGATTATTTACCTAACGTGTTCTTTCCTATTCTTCTGCATACCTTCACACACACACACACACACACACACACATATATATATATATATATATATATATATATATATATATATATATATATATATATATATATATATATATATATGCCCTTATATTCATGTACCGGAAGTAACAGAAAAAATGGCCAAACCGTGTAACAGCATAAGCGTCCATCCCACAAAATATTTAATATCTAAAATACATTAAACTAATTTTCTTTTTTACAGGTTTTCAGATAAGACGTTTAGCCATCTTTACACCATTTGTCGTAAGAATCAAAGAATACTGAATATGAGTTATTTTACCTTGAAAGAGAACAGGTTAAAATTTATTTTGTGACTGCCCGACTGTCATCGCAAATGAGCAATGGTGAGGGGGAAAATGATCATTTAGACCTTCAGTAATGATACCAACATTTATACTCTAGCTTCCATCTTCAAAGTCCATTCAAGAGAACGGTGAATAAGTTTAAAAAAGAGTATTCTGATATTAAAATCTATTTTTACACTTTCATAGTGTTTTGACCCCGGTTTAGAAGTTAACTATTTGCCCATAGCTGAGACCCTAACAACCTAACCTGATCAAATGTCTTGCTGTTGGATGTAGTTTATCGTCTTACCCAGTACACGAATTCACTTGGTATCGAGACGAGGTCGGCGTAAGAGGGATTTAAATAGTTTCATATTAAGAAAACATTATACAAACCTTCAATTGAAAAGAAAAAAATGCCGTTATTTATTATTCAGTAATTTCTTTTATATTTCTATGACCCCAATCCCTTTGCTAGAAATTTATGCATTTATACAGATAGATGTGCATTACCACAAATGGTGGGAAATGTTTTACATGTATTTAAAGTAACAATCTGAGATGAATTTTTACTATTCAAAGCTTTATTTTCAAAACATACACCAGTGACCTCGCTCCGAAGGCAAGCATCAACAATGAAGAGAGGAAGGAACTCATTATTTTATTAATTTGTTTTTTTGGGTTTTTTTTAAATCGTATCACCCCCATGCAAGCCAGTAAGACACAAGGGGTTACTGAGTGCGGAAGAACAAGAAAAGGGAGAAACATTAGGGAGAAGGAAGAATAAAAGAATAACCAAGACATTGGATAACAAATGATATTGTATTTAAATGTTTGAAAATCAAAATTGGCTGAAAAGTATGAAGCCGGCAGAGAGTTCCACAGGCGAGAAGTGCGAGAAAAGAAACTATTAGACTAGAGCTTACGGTTGCATCTAGCCAATTACTGGTCCTGACCTGGCATCTCGCCTTCTATCCTTTTCCTACCGCCGTAATGTAGTTCCCCTGTGCCTTTTCTATAAATATTTTCATGTTAATTGTCTTGATGAACTTTTTCGCTATGGTACCCAGACTTTATGAATGTAAGCTCAGTACTAGATTGGCGGCAAGGTCTCATCATTTTGTAATTGAAATGATTAGATGCAACTGTAAGTTCTATACTAACAGTTTCTCCTATCGCACTTCTCGCCTGTGGAACTCTCTTCCGGCTTCTTGCTTCTAATTCGATTTTAATTTTCAAAAATTTAAATAAAATGTCAATCGTTTTCTTCCTTCTTCTTAATTATTGTTCTTTTATTGTCCACTTTTCTCAATAGTAGCTTTTTCTCGTATCCTCTAACAGTAACCCTTCGAGTCCTGGTGGCTTTATTATCTTGATTGGGGTGAAATGATTAAAAAAAAATTCAACTGTGAATAGATGAGACCTTACCGCCAATCTAGTACTGTGCTTAAATTCATAAAGTCTAGGTACCATAGCGAAGAGAGATGTTTATTTTAATAACATACAAGAAATGTGGCACATGGCCATAAGCATATGTGGTTTGGCTGGTCTTATTTTAAACTTCGCTAGCCACAATCACAGACGCAAACCGAACACAATAATCCTTACACCAAAACAACACATTCTTACTTTCCATTCTTACTCCAGTTACCATATCTATCTCAAAATGTTCGTATCTCTCTCTCTCTCTCTCTCTCTCTCTCTATATATATATATATATATATATATATATATATATATATATATATATATATATCAATCTGTTCGTATCTATCTACCTGTCTGTCTGTGTATCTATCTATCTATCTATCTATCTATCTATCTATATATATATATATATATATATATATATATATATATATATATATGTATATATATATATATATATATATATATATATATATATATATATATATATATATATATCACAGCTTGTTCATATCTATCTATCTATCTATCTATCTATCACAGCTTGTTCATATATATCTATCTATCTAAATATATATATATATATATATATATATATATATCAATCTGTTCGTATCTATCTATCTGTCTATCTATCTATCTATCTATCTATCTACTACAGGTTGTTCATATCTATCTATCTATATATATATATATATTTATATATATATATATATATATATATATATACATATATATATATATATATATATATCAGCTTGTTCATATCTATCTATCTATCTATCTATCTATCTATCTATCTATCCACCACAGCTTGTTCATATCTATCTATCTATCTATCTATCTATCTATCTATCTATCTATCTATCTATCCACCACAGCTTGTTCATATCTATCTATCTATCTATCTATCTATCTATCTATCTATCTATCTATCTATCTATCTATCTATCCCAGTCTGTCATATTGATCTATATATTTAAAAGCAAAAATTTGCCCAACTTCACTAATTAGCTTCACAAAGTTTTAAGTGGAATTTTTACATATTTTATGGGTTACAGTTATAAATAAATGCCTATGAACTCCCAGACTTAAAATTATATTAGAACAGACATTACATGTTGACCGATTCTCATGCATGTGTATTTGTGTGTGCATGTGCGTGATTGATAGTATGTGTACATGTAGAAGGAAATAGAACATGTAATATAATTCAAAGAGAAAGAAAAACGAAATAAATCTTGAAATTCACCTGGAAAGGTATTGCCTTCGTAGATTATCTTAAATTGAAAAATCATATTTATTTAAAACAAAATATCGTCCAAGCCCAGTAACATGATGTAATATGAGAACTGTCATTTCTCGACCATTCAGGTTAAGGGTGGGGCAGCAAAGAGAAAAAAAATGGAGCTTGCCTACCTATGAAGCGAGACAGAATTGGGCGGAATATCATTGCAAGCGTCTGGTTTAGCAACCCAAATAAACGAAAACATTAAATAGAAACAATAAAAAGAAAAGCTAAAAGAAAACAAAAAAGAGGTCGGTAAGCTCTTTTTGCTTAGCCTGTCGTCCGTGACCCGTGTTGCGGTATTGCGTGTCCAACGCTAATTTACGAGGAACAACAGCGCTGATGTCTCAGCAAAATATAATGTAACAGACATTCTTTAAAACATAACAAAAAGAAAAACTGATCGTTAATAATAGAGAAAAAAATAATCTAATGTAGGTACCTTCACTTTTCCGCGGAAAACAGTAAACGTAATGAAAGAGGCCACAAACTTAATAAAAATAACGTTTTATCGTCAAAATGTTTATGTTATCATTAAGATGAAAGACCAAAGTATTTTTTTGATATTTAAAAAAAAATTTTAATTCTTTCTAACACGCTCGAAATTTTGGTTAAAATCTTGTTTTGTTTACGTCATCGCGGTGGCATAATAATTACATTGACTTTTTTGCGCCTCTTTTCCGTTGAAAACACATTGATTTGGAAATTCTTGCAAAAATCAAATAATTGTCTGATTTTAATGAAATTTTCTGAACTTATTCATTAATGAATGAAATTATTTTTGAAAATTTTATTTATAAAATTTTGGTAAAGATTTTTTTTTACATATGTTACCAACCTCCCATTGATTTAATTTCATGAAATTTCGCAGAAAACCCTTCTATTTCCCGATATGTTTTTTATTCGTTAAAGGTAGGACTCCTTGGAGAATGTAAAGCACCTAATTTTTTAAAATGTTTGAATCCTTTCTAGCACGTTTGAAATTTTGGTTAAAATTTTGTTTTGTTTACGTCATCAGGGTGGTATAATGATTACATTGACATTTTTGCGCCTCTTTTCCGTTAAAAACACATTAATTTGGAAATTCTTGTAAAAATCAAATAATCGTCCGATTTTAATGAAATTTTCAGGGCTTACGATTGCACTAGCATGAAACAGACTGTCGCCTCTAAGTGCTGACTTCCATGTCCACTTTTATATTTACACACGCTCTATCTCTGATATTGAGCACTTTACCCCATAAATATAACACACTTTAAGACTATATTTCTGCGTATATATATATATATATAGTTGTATATTTAGGCATCAATCCTTATTTTATGCAAGTTTCATTAAAAACGACAGACAAGGTACTACGGTTAAGTTTTTTATTTAATTTTTCTTGTGTACGAACAAGAGTTTTCTTTGCTGGACAAAGGGTGTGTAAGAACTGACCAAATGTTTGATTTTTCCGAGCGCTTTCGGCTATACCTTTAGCCATTATCAAGGATGATTTGATTTTTCAGCTTAATTGAGTGTGTGCATTATGTGTATGTCTTAGTGTGTAGTAGTGGTGTTTTAATTTCCAAATACGGTTAGCACGTTGTGGCTTTGTTCGTAGTTAATATTGTTGAGGGTAGGCTTTTTCTTTTTTATTATTAAAGCCTCCATTATTTTTAACCTTTTTTTACAGGTGGAAGCAATTAATATATTTGTGTTTTCTACTAGTATATTTCTAATGGAGTCTGGTAAATTTTTGTGTGTGTTTAAATGGGTTCTAATGGAGCTGTGATCGGATAGGTGTAACGTAAGACGTCTGGCTAAGCATGTGGTTGTGTAACCGATGTAATTATTTATGAGTCCGGCTCGTTAGGAACGCAATTCCTTAAGGGAAAAATAAAACATTTGGACAGTTCTTACACACCCTTTGTCCAGCAAAGTAAGCTCTTGTTCGTACACAAGAAAAATGAAATATTAAAAATTAACCGTAGTACCTTGTCTGTCGTTTTTAATGAAACTTGTATACATATATATATATATATATATATATATATATATATATATATATATATATATATATATATATAATATTTTCCGTTTATACGTTATTTTTATACAATTTATTTAAGTAAATGCTCTGTTTTTTAATTAAACATTATAACCAACCTGAATGTTTGAGAAATTTCCCGAGCGTTCAGGCTGGTAAATGTAATTAATACTATTTTATAAAAAAATACACAATTTACTTAAATAAATTGTATTTATAAAAAATAACGTAAGAACGGAAAATATATTAAATAATTCTTCGGACTTAATCCATTTCTTTATATGTTGTCATTGTTTGCGTTAAGATACGTTTCGTGAGGAGAAATGATCGATCGAGAAACATTGTCAAAGGTGTGTGTTTATAAACAGTAATTCGGACTCTGCGCTTCTTTGTGACTGAATGATTAACAGCACGCCAGAACAAGTGACGGTTTCCTTATAGGAATACAGGTTCGATTCCTGTCGAAGAGCGCATATTTTCGACGAAATTTCTCGAACATTCAAGCCGGTAAATGTAATTAATACTGTTTAATTAAAAACAGTGTATCTACTTATATTATATCTATAAAACTAATGTATAAGCAGAAAATATATTAAATAATTGTCGGGATTAATCCATTTCATCAGATAGATAGATAGATAGATAGATAGATAGATAGATAGATAGATAGATATAGACACAAATAGAAAGAAGAAGAAAGAAATAAAAAATAAGAAATAAATAAAGACAGACTAAATAACAGAGAAGACAGTCGCGCTCTTAATCCATTTCATTATATGTTATCATTGTTTACGTTAAGATACGTTTGGTGGGCAGAAATGATCGATCAAGAGAAACCGTTGAAGATTGTGCGTATATAAAAAGTAATTCGGACTTTGCTAATCAGACACTTCTCTATAGCTAAGTGGTATAGAATTTGTGTGTGTGTGTGTATTATATCTCCTTTAGGAATCACGGTAGCAGATTTTAAACCGAAGGTGAGGTTTTTCCCGTTCGGCATTGGATAGTTTTATATCGGGTAGATTAGCAAAACAGATAACTCCGCCCATTTGAAAAATCAACCCATCTCATAGAGGCAGCCTAGTTAAAAAAAAAAGAAAGAAAAAAAAAGAAAGAAAAAAAAACTAAGAGATATGAACATGGCTGACAAACTCATGGCCAATTTTAAATATAAAATACATTTACACGAACGCCCCAGGTGAAAAATGCCTAAATCTCCTAAAAAAGCATCTAACACAATCAAAGCTAAAACCCGCCCTACCAATAGATAAATATTATAAAAAATCTTTTTCAT
>OZ038503.1:40425445-40445445 GCA_964036315.1 Acanthosepion esculentum
ACTTTCAATCAATATCCTAATTCTACCACTGGAGTAATATGGGATACGTGAACCTTAATAAATAAATAGAAATAAAAAAAAAATGGTTCAAATTAGTTAAATTTTTATTTCTACAACGATATTGTTGCAGTAAAAATCTACTTGCCTAACGTGAATCACGTTTTGTTATGTTCTAATGTCGATGTTGCACTTTTGAATTAAAATCCTTTTCCTGATGACGCTGTGGGGGTAATTTTCGGGGTGTGATATGACAGTTTGTTAAATAAACCCGACATTTTTATCGTCTTATAATAATCTTATATGACATTTCTTTAACCTTTTAGAAGTAAACACAGAAGGCACTGAAACACGATACGAGAAACGAACTTCCACTTATAGTTGCTACATTGCCCTGTGAAAAAACAAAACCCTGGGTCGCGTGAACTAATTTTTTACTCTTTTGAGAGTTAATAGGAAAATACTAAGGCCAAATATAAGAAATAGGGGATTATTTTTAAATGAGTAGCTTTCTTAATTTCAATCCAATCCAGGGAATTATTCAATCCAGGCAATTATTCAATCACTTAATAAATGAGAAAATGAAAAATATAATTTTGGTTTTCTTACACATTATTAACATTCATTCAATCCAGGCAATTATTTAATCACTTAAAAAATGATGGAATGAAGAATTTAATTTAATTTTTCTTACACCTCATCAAACTTTATTCAATCCAGGCAATTATTCAGTCACTTAAAATAAGGGAACGAAGAATTTAAATTTGTTTTTTTCACCTTATTAATACTTATTCAATCCAGGCAATTATTAAATCACTTAAAAAGTGAAGGAATGGAGAATTTAATTTTGTTTTTCTTACACCTTAATAAAACATTCAATCCAGGCAATAATTTAATCACTTATAAAAACGAGGGTATGAAAAATTTATTTTTGTTTTTCTTATACCGTATCAACCTTTATTCAACCAGGAAATTATTTAATCACTTAAAAATTATGAGGGAATGAATAATTTTATTTTATTTTTCATACACCTTAATAACACTTATCAGTCCGCACAACATCAGGCCAGACCAGGTTAGACCAAATCTGACCAAGTCAAGCCAAAATTTGCCAGATCAGATCAATTAACATAAAGCCAGACCAGGTCAGACCAGGTCAGACCAAGTCAAGGCAGAACTCGCCAGATCAGACCAATCAGCATCAGGCCAGACTAAATTAAATCAATTTATATGTGATGGAAACCGCTCTCAGTTGATTTTCAACCTCATTTTGTTCTCTTAGAATATCCAATTAAAAATATCGTGCTGACTGTGTGCCTTTGATTATTAATCATGGAGGGCAATAAATTTGGTTTAAACGTGGGTTCCTAGTCAAAAAGCGCTTCACGATTAATTAGGCATGAAAAAGAACTCAAATGCTATGAAATACTAAGATATGCTGCTGCGTGAATTGTTTCCCATTACCTTTATAAATTCTGTCTTTTAGTAGGGCAACATTTTTTGCCATTATGTTGAATCTATGAAATCTTGGCTAAAAATGTTTATGAAACTATATTTTCACCTGGATTGTGATCAAAAAAACAACTGAAGGTGCTGATGTTGGTCATATTAATTACACTGGTCAACACGATTTTTGGTGCCAAGAGAAAAGACACGTTTTTTTCTAAGATAATTTGATGTTAGTGATTCCGAAAATGACTTTAGATTTTCATAGTTGGTTACCATTTTTGCAGTACTGAAACTGCTCATTTTTGGAAAAAAGATCAATTTACGATCTTGGCTGATCGCAAAATTTACTTAATAAGGGTCGTAGAAACTCATCAATTTTCAGGTAGGCCGAGCAATTTATGTCAGCCACTTGAAATAAACTATTTTTATATGAAAAAAGTGTTTTTGAGTCAAAAGTTTAAAATAGAAGTACCGAATTTTCTCAATTTATCGCAAAAATTCAAATTAGCTGATAAACTTTATCAGTACTACACTATAGTAAACCGGATAATTGAGGTAATATTTTCTGTTTGATATTTATAAATTTATCCCATCACCTTTATCCCTTCACTACAGAAGGAAACCAAGCACATTGAGAGCAATTTGTTTTCACATTGAAAAGACACTCCAACTAAAGATATCCCAATTAAATGCACCTATTCCATTGTACATAATACTGTTGGAATATCAAAAGGAACTTAAATAACATTGAACATGACAGACAATGAAGAAAGTGTAAATTTTTACTATAGTTCTTATGATCACGAAGGTTTTATTTCTGCTGTTAATTTATTAAATGATTTGATGAAAATACTTGTTGGTCTTGGTATATTCAATCGTGTTATTTTTTGAAGATTAGGGTCTAATTTTTATTGCAAAAATGGTATTTCTCAATAAGCAGAGTAATATTTGCTGGTTTAAATACGAAGTGAGAGGTTTCTATGATTTCATTTTGAGAAATATTGCCTTCGGTCAATATCATATATGCAAAAAACAAATAAAAATGTTTTTTCTCCAAAAATGAGGCTTTCTGTACATCAAAGACAGTAACTAACCAAGAAAAGGTAAGGTCATTTTCATATTCAGTGCACTCAAATGAGCTAAAAAAGATGTCTTCTGCCTCGACACCATTTCAATTTTTGTTGTTGTTGACCAATAGATAGATAGATAGATAGATAGATAGATAGATAGATAGATAGATAGATATAAACTGACTGAGATAGATAGATATTAACTGACTGAGATAGATAGATAGATAGATAGATAGATAGATAGATAGATAGATAGATATTAACTAAATGAGATAAATAGATAGATAGATAGATAGATATTAACTGACAGATAGATAGATAGAGAGAGAGAGAGAGAGAGAGATATTAACTGACCGAGATAAGACAGATAGATAGATAGATAGATAGATAGATAGATATTAATTGACTGAGGTAAATAGATAGATAGATAGATAGATAGATATTAACTGACTGAGATAGATAGATAGATAGATAGATATTAACTGACTGACATATAGATAGATAGATAGATAGATAGATAGATAGATAGATAGATAGATATTAACTGACCGAGATAGATAGATAGATAGATAGATAGATAGATAGATAGATATGCACAGACTGAGTGTTATTAATTAATTAAAAATTAATTACTATCTGTCTATATTTCCGAGATGTACACTATTTACATTATTCGGACTATCGTCTTCATCCTTGTTGCCATATTTATTACAACGTTTCGGCCTTTGTACGCTCCAGCCTTCTTCGGGTGGTTGGAATATCGAACTGAATCCTTTATTTCGCTCGCTGGGATAGAATGTTCTAGATCCACGTGTCCTGTCTAATGGATGTCAGTTATCAGTTATCTCCTGTTAATTCACCTCTCCAAGTCCCCCACTGCCTTAACCAGGTATTGAACTCACAACTCTTTGGGTTCTGTCACTGGATCTAACCAACGCCTTTATCCACTGTGCCATGTGTCCTTAAGGATATCTATCTATCTATCTATCTATCTATCTATCTATCTATCTATCTATCTATCTATCTCAGTCAGTTGTAATGGATTCGACTGGAATTCGAACTCGGCTCTCCGATTCCCCAAACTGAGCCGTTATCCATTACAAGCTTTCAAATTTGAGAATGTTCATTAGCTTATGTTTTTTGAAGATGGACAGCTAATACGTCCATCCCAAACCATAACAATTGGATCACAATTTAAACATTATTCATTTATTTAAAATATATATATATATATATATATATATATATATCTTGAACATTACTCACTGACCTTTGTCTTACCAAACTTTGTATTATGCCAATGTGTACCCTCCACATGTTTTGCGTGACCTTTCAACCACCTGATGAATATTCATGAACGCTCTCAAATCTGAAAGCCTTGATAAAACAACAACATCCTTGCTCTTGCATATAAACATGTACAACAAAATATCCTACATTTGCCCTTATGGAGTCTCTCGTCGTTTAAGAATTCTTTTTCCACTTGTCTTTTTATTCATTTTGTTCCTTCACAGAGATACTCTATCTGAAAATAATTCATATATATATATATATATATATATATATATATAAAATATGGGTATGATAAATATAACTGCACGTACATATATTTTTTCTCGGTGTATCAAAACAGTGTTCAATGTTATATAACAGAGATATTAAGTATATATTAGTGAATATATATAATATCCCACGTCGATAGCATAACACGGAGTTTTAAGCATACATTCAATCTTCAGGTGCTAAATACTAACTCGCGTTCTCGTTTTTTTAATTTTATTATTGTTGCCTATAATATTAGAATTAATTATTTATATATTATCTTTCACTCTCAGTAATTCCTTGCATCTTAGTGGCATTATCGCTTTGATTGGGTTGAAATGATTTTTAAAAAAGATAGATAGATAGATAGATATTAACTGACTGAGATAGATAGATAGATAGATAGATAGATAGATAGATAGATAGATAGATAGATAAATAGATGGATATGAACAGACTGAAATAGATAGATAGATAGATAGATAGATAATGTGCAAACTTAGAACGATAGATAGATAGATAGATAGATATGAACAAACTGAAATATAGCTAGCTAGCTAGCTAGATAGATAGATAGATATGAACAAACTGAAATATAGATAGATAGATATGAACAGACTGAAATATAGATAGATAGATAGATAGATAGATAGATAGATAGATAGATAGATAGATAGATAGATAGATAGATAGATAGATGCGGGTTCCTTGCATAGATATGTGAAATATGTTTTTCATTACAAATATAAAATAAATAATTACAACAATAAAAAGGACTTATCTATCACATCGACAAATACTTTACCTAAACTGCTCTCTTGACTGATGTTACGCGTCTATCCTAAACCGTAAAAAGCATAGACAATTGAACAGACAAATATTAGTAAATGGGTTTTGAGTGTCTCTCTATCGACTGACAAGACGTTTGTTTAGATAAACAACATACAAAAACGGGAAGCCCATAGTCAAGAGCATTGACTGTCAGTCTTATCTCGAACCGACAATATCAGAACGGACCTCTTAGGGATTAGCGTAAAATGGGAACGACCGCCTGGGCGTTGTCTTTTAATGATTCCTGTGTTGCCTAGGACAGAAAGAGATATCTGAACCCTAAATGGGGCCATTTGTGTATAAGGACCTTACGTTCTGTTGGTCCCATTTATTTAATAGATTAAGAGAAATGAAAGCTGTTAAGTGCCTGGGTATTATTCTGTAGGGCCTTCGAATATTTGAGGAAAATGTTTAGTAAGAAAAGAATTAATAAAAAGCTTAGTTTTATCAGGTTTCTAAATCCAAAGAAATAATAAAGACAGTAAAATATTTATTATAGTAGTAGTAAGAAGAAACAATAACTGACGTAACTCTTGCAATATTTTACAACAGTTAAAAGAAGAACGTGATTTATGAAAAAAAAGAAAAGAAAAGAAAAAACACAGTGTTTGACAATGATAAACAATATTTCAACAGAATGTCTGTCTTCTTCAAGTTATATATTTTTAAATTTCAAGGATAAAAATATATAAATCTAGAAAAACTTATAAGTCTTTGTACAAACGTTGCTTGTCTCCGATTTAATTCTGATTAAATACACTAATTGCGGCACAAGGCCGAAAAAAGAAAGGAGATGGCTGGTCGAAATTATCTTATACCTAGCTAACCAGATTCATGACCCATTCATTCGTTACAATTTACTCATTCATCATAAGAATCTACCCGTCATCATTCGTTCCGACATACACCAAAATACCTTATACGCGCAGGGTCTCTGCTAAAAAATACACCCCATGACTTGTAATGAAAAAACGGCGGCCCTGAGAATGAACGCTTCAAAACGAATGAAACACCGCCAGCGTGAAGGGATGAAACTGAAACGTTCTTAATATGATGGTGATCTTGTTCATCTTGAAATTTTTCTCTTAGTTGATTCGTTACTAAGAGGTTTAATCAAACAGCTTAGTATAAATCTTAAGGAATTCTCCTCTCATTCTGTTCATTCCTCCGAGTCGGGAAGATCACTCTTCGGATTACTTCGTAAATGTGCTGGTCAAACTCACTGCCACCGGACAGAGAGGATCCCTAGACGAGGCTATGTCGAAGGGCAGAGTCTCGTCTCCAGAGATAGCTACCCAACCCTTGTTTACAGGGTCTACGGGGAATTTTGGGTCAAGCCTACGCGCTCGAACACCCCACAATAAACTCGGCCTTGTGCCACATCCGACCGTGTGGAGGGGTTAGTGAATATCTTACTAAGAGGAATTAATCAAACGGCTTAGTATTAACCTTATGGAACTCTCCTGTCATTCTGTTCATTCCTCCGGATCGGGAAGATCACTCTACGGATTATTTCGGAAGTGTGCTGGTCAAACTCTCTGCTTCCAGGTAGAGAGGATCCCCAGACGAGGCTATGTCGAAAGGTAGAGTCTCGTCTCGGGAGAAAGCTACCCGACCCCGTTTTTACAGAGTCTACGTGGAATTTTGGGTCGAGCCTACGCACTCGTGTAGCCCACAATAAACTCGGCCTTGTGCCACATCCGACCGCGTGGGGCGGTTAATGAATATCTTACTAAGAGGAATTAATCAAACGGCTTAGTATAAACCTTATGGAACTCTCCTGTCATTCTGTTCATTCCCCCCCCCCCGGGCTGGGAGGTTAGTAATTTGCATACGTAATCATCATCATGCGTTTTAAGGGTCGACAGATGCTTAATATTTTTTCAGAATGTGCACCTTAAGATATTCGGCGATATTACAGTCGTTAGTAATAAAATGTTCTGCAATCTCCGTTGATGCCACATTGTTGTGTTTGACATCATACCTGTGGCCATTGAATCTTTTATTTAAGTTTGGTATATTGGGTGGCATATATTAAATGGGAATCAGTACAATTGCCACCAATAATAATAATAATAACATTCGACCGTAGTCGGGATCATCGAGCCAATGTGAACCTTAGCTGTATAGTATGTGTTTCGCCAGGGCGACATACAGTTTTGAATTCAGTGTTTTCCTTCTCCTAGACCGGTTGCCACACAAAGCCATAGAAGCGAGACTGTCTTCCTAATTACCCATAGCTGGTATGGTTTTCAGGCTCTTTCCAAAGGTGCTGCACGCTAGGATTGCCTTCCCCAGACCGATGCCATCAAGAAGTCACCTTCCTGACAAATCGGCCGGGTTTCATGATCAGAAAGCTAACGTTCTAGCCAGTCGGCCACGTACCTAACATTCCCTTCTACGGTCTATCTGTTAAAATCAGTTGTCAGTGTTATTTTCATTTTTGCGTAATTTAGATGGCAGTTTATCCAGTGCAGCCTGTATATCTGTTAAAATGAAGTGGAAATGCGTTATTTTCATTTTTGCGTCATTTAGACGACAATTTATCCATCGCACACTGTATGTCTGCTAAAATGATATGTCAGTGTTATTTTCATTTTTGCGCAATTTAGACGACAATTTATCCATCGCAACCTGTATGTCTGCTAAAATGACATGATAGTGTTATTTTCATTTCTGCGCAAATTAGACGACAATTTACCCATCGCACTCTGTATATCTGCTAAAATGATATGTCAGTGTTATTTTCATTTTTGCGCAATTTAGACGACAATTTATCCATCGCAACCTGTATGTCTGCTAAAATGACATGATAGTGTTATTTTCATTTCTGCGCAAATTAGACGACAATTTACCCATCGCACTCTGTACTTCTGCTAAAATGAGATGCCAGTGTTATTTTCATTTTTGCGGAAATTAAACGACAATTTATCCATCGCACCTTACACATCTGCTAAAATGAGATGTTAGTGCTATTCGCATTTTTTTGCGTAAATTAGACGACAATTCACCCATCGCACCCTGTATATCTACTAAAATGAGATGTTAATGCTATTCTCAGTTTTGTGTAAAATGGACGACATTTTATCCATCGCACTCTCCATATCTGTTAAGATTATTACATATTTTTTCTTGATAAATATAAAAATATATTTCAGAATGTTACTACTCCAAATGAAACCAATTTCTTTTGAGAACAAAGCAATTGTTAGCAAAGAGTCCATTAATCTATTCGAGTGCATTTTACTTTTACAAACGAAATGATACAGACGCTAACTGAAATCTGTTCAACGAGGTTTTAACTTCTGTCGAGTGTAATCGAAATTCGCTAATATCAAGACAGGGTCAACGACATCGTAACATGTTAATGAAAATTGACTTTAATTGAAGGCGTTTTAAAAAGAATTAATACCATATCATATAGCAAAATCATCAACCTGCGCTCAAGAAACTTTAGCGGGGTGTATGGATGTGCGTTAGTTTCCACAAATCCCGGCTATACGCACAAACCTACATATGTGTGTGCCTGCATAGGAGCACATGTTCCTATGCGTCCATCAACATTCACAGACCGCTGTGAAAAGATTAATATGTACTGGTTGCTGAGGAACTCTTAAATTTGTCAATGTCTTGTTTATTATATTTGTGAACTTGTTCCAGCATATATATTGGCGCTCAAGTTGTTTGAAGATCACGTTAGCGTGAATCTCCGGTTACAACTAGGACCATCCTTTCATAATAATTAATGTTGTCAAGCATATTTCGCTCCGTCGAGATAATCTAGGCGCTGAGCACTTTACTGATTCGGTAGGAATTCGCATTTACATCGTTTTTTTATTATTGCTGTACTTAAGGGAATTTAGGTCTTTTGACAAGTTATCCGTAGGTTCCCACAACGATGTTGAGTTTACTTATATATATATATATATATCTATATATATATATATATAAAGACATTTTTATGTTAATTCATTCTTTTTATAGATACAAATATTTAAGTAAATGCTCTGTTTATAACAAACAGTATTAATAACAATTACCGGCCCGAATATCCGAGAAATTTTCATAAAAATTATTCGTCCCCCGACAGGAATCGAACCTGCATCATATACGCAACCTGAAGTGCTCTTAACCGATTGACCCACAGAGGATCCTTCGGTTAGCAAGATCGATTGTAGTTTAAAAGCAGTAAAATCAAAAATCAAAATCAATGCATTCTGTGGCAATAAATTATTATATATATATACATATATATATATAACTAAATATATATATACACAGATATACATATATATATATACATACATATATACATAGATCTACATATATATATATATATATATATATATATATTCTCTGTGACTTTCCTATAAATATTTTTATGCTAATTGTTCTGATTGAAATTTGGTCTGTGAAAACCGATACTTTATATATATATATATATATATATATATATATATATATATATATATATATATATATATATATATATATATATATATATATATAAGAGACATAAAATATTTGG
Source organism: Acanthosepion esculentum (assembly GCA_964036315.1). Classification (NCBI taxonomy): domain Eukaryota; kingdom Metazoa; phylum Mollusca; class Cephalopoda; order Sepiida; family Sepiidae; genus Acanthosepion; species Acanthosepion esculentum. The sequence goes on from OZ038503.1 coordinate 40,434,863, forward strand.
AAAATCAACTTTCCTGCTACCGTCGTTTCTAACAATCAGGTATTGTCAAACATTCAAATATGCTTTTCCTGCCTGTCGATACCTAATATACATTATGTGTGCATATATGCATATGTGGGCATTAATGTTGAAGCTGACACTCACCAACACGCCCATAAAAAGTCTGAGCAAGAGAAGAGTAAATGAAACACTTTGAAAACATGGTATAATTTTTCAACCGGTTGCTTCGGGTCATACAGAAAATGTTTTGACATTTCGTGCAGACAGACCGTTAAAAAGGACAGCTGCCGCGCTTATGAAATAAATGCAATACGATGCAAACTGGCGCGTTGTGCAATAATCTGCCTTTATCGACACATCCTGTAAACACTATCCACTTTATTGGTAGAAAAAAAAAACATCATCAGAGCAGACCATTCTATAAAAGTATATTATCCTGGTGCCATAGACTTTGTAAAAATATACCTTCTACTACATCAGGGGACAATATTGATTCTTTATGTCGTTTTTCAGCGTCTGAATTAAGTAGCTTACAAAACGTGAATGGGGAAACAGCTGACGTAAAACACAGTCAAGAACTTCTCTTCCTTTCCGTAATAAGAAAACAGATGCTAAAGGACGGATCCCTTGCACCCATTCAAACAGAATTTGATAAAAATCAGAGTTTAAAGCGGGGATATTACTCGTACATGGGGCCTGAGGCCGAAAATAATCCAGGCGTCTGGAGATGATCTTAATGACGAGACAGTCCCGCTAGGACTGAACTTAATCTTTGTACCTCAAACCACCAAAAGTTAAGTGCCCCCTATTATATATTTACAGATTCCTGACAAAATCCAAAGAAGAATCTGAAATTTTATTGGTCCTGACCTGGCATCCCGGTCTCAGTCACTTTCTCGCCTCCGTAATTAGCTTCCCTGTGACTTTTCTGCAAATATTTTCATCGTAATTGTTCTGAACTCTGATCAATGGTACCGAGACTTTAATAGCAATACTAGATTGTAAACAAGGTCTCAGCATTTTTTAAGTTGAATTGGCTAACAACTTCTTTTCAAAACACTTCTCGCCTGTGGAACTCTCTTCCTGCTTTTTGCTTTCCAGCCATCATTGATGTTCAAAAATTTAAATCCAATGTCAATCGTTTTCTCCTGTCTTCTTGATTCCTTTTCTTAATCAGCCGCCATGTTTGGTCTAAGATACTAATTTTACTACAGCAAATTGCCCTAAAGGACAATGGCCTAGTGGATAAAATAATGCGTAATATTGTGAGTTCAATCTTTGGGTCGGGCATTGTATACTTACACTTAGTGGAAACGGGCGTGAAATAAAGTAATATAAATTAAATATTAATTAGGTATAAATTAACAATAAAAATTTAAATACAGTGATACCTTGAGATACGAGTTTAATTCGTCCCAAGACCGAGTTCGTAGCTCAAAAGATTCGTATCTGAAATTAATTTTCCCCAGTGAAATTAATTGGGATATTTCCGATCCGTTCCAAGTCTATAAAAATCACTCATATTTTTTTTTCCTAAAACGCATCTGTATATTTTCCATTTGTCGGTTTCTTACAAGCAAAAACGTGAGATCCTTCCAAAGTGAGGTGAATACGTGTACTAGCTATGAAAATACTATCGAAGCCTGGCGTTCGTTGCGCCATCTAGCGACTGATTAACTGAAGTTCGCTCCTATCTCAAGGCAAAAATCAGCCGAATAAATAGAAAATTGTATTTTAGTCGAAATTATGTTTATTTTATTATATTTTCTTACTTAAAAATTAAAAAAATTACTTTATTCTTTCAGAAAGATAGAAAAATCAAGAAAGATGTAAATTACATTATTTTTGATTATTTTTACGGCTAATTTGTTTAAATAACGCACAGAATATCGTTTACGTGACGTCGTAATAATTTTAAGTAAAATGATACACTAAAATAAGTAACCAAATAATCGCTCGATACTACTTGAATATCTCTCTGAATACCGGTGCGGTTTCAGTATGATTACCGAAGTTAAGTAACGTCGAGTTTGGTCCGTACCTAGATGGGTGACCGCTTAGGAATACCAAGTGCTGTGAGCTTGGATGTGCGGGTGGTGTAATGGATAATGGATCGGAATTGTTAATCGGAGAGCCGAGTTCCAATTCCATTTGTGTTCGTCATATTCTCTTACGCGCAAATACTCTTGGGAAAAGGTAAGAATCCACCTATTCCCACCCGACATCTTGTTTTGCTAAATCATTATTATCTAAAAAAAAGGGGGGGTCTCCATTCTGAAAATATATTCTGGCTTTAAATAACCTGTAAAGGGTTGATAAGTCGTAAAAAATCAATCACCAATCTGTTGGCCCAAGTTTCCTCTTCGTTTCTGAGGAATTCATTTCTTTATCTTCTATTGAAATTTTCCAGTTTTTTAATACTACGTTTAATTTTTGGAAGGCATCTTTGCTACTCCTGCGCGTCTTCGGATTTTGATGTCACATTTTCCACCATCAGAGAGATTGTGTCTTCTTGCGGTTAGTCCTTTCTTCCTGCTTTTCTTACTACTTTTTTTAATGAGGTCCTGTAGTATTCTTTCTGTGTCTACCATCAACACGGTGTCATCTGCGTACTTTAGATTGTTAAGTTTGTACTTAATAGACTGAAAACACTGGGGGGCGTGAGCAAAACCACGTGACAATGTTATGGCGAGACATTAAATAATGGCTCTTTAATGTCTGTCTGTCTACTCGAGCAGTAATCATTCATCAACGAAGAGAAGTAAACACGCACACACACACACACACACACACACACACACACATATGTATATGTTCTCATCTACTAGTGAATTTTAATGATTTTTTCATGAGTTAATGTTAAATTTTAATTTTAGTCTTGATTATTTTACTATAATTTTTATTAAATAAAATTGAATATTTCATGTTCACGATTCCGTGACAAGACGACAGAATTTGGCTTATCAATATTAATATGAATACAAAAGTTGATACTGAGGTCAACTTCGAGCGACAACGGTCTGTTTTACGCTTGAACGCAATCGCCTGTATATGTATACATACATGCATACATACATATATATATATATATATATATATATATATATATATATATATATATATATATATACATATATATATATATATATATATATATATATATATATATATATATATATATATGAAGAAATATAGTCTTAAAGTGTGCTATATTTATGGGATAAAGTGCTCAATATCAGAGATAGAGCGTGTGTAAATATAAAAGTGAACATAGAAGTCAACACTTAGAGGCGACTAGCATGAAACAGACTGTCGCCTCTAAGTGTTGACTTCTATGTTCACTTTTATATATATATATATATATATATATATATATATATATATATATATATATATATATATATATATATATATATATATATATATATATCCTTGTCAAGCGAGAATTTCCAGACACCTTAACTCTAAATAACTTCAAAAATTATGTTAGGGGTCTCGGCTCTCGCTTTTGAAACATGAGAACTCTTATGTAGCGAAGGAATCATATTTTTAAAAACTAAAAATATTATTATAATATAAGCTCTACTTCTGTATGGAGCACTGTCTTTTTGAAAATAAATCTAAATACTAAGGAACACCGGATTATCTACCTAACGTGTTCTTTCCTATTTTTCTGCACACCTGCATACATATATATATATATATACATTTATATATATATATATATATATATATATATATATATATATATATATATATAGCGGGTGTAGCAGAAAAATTGTCCAATTGTTAGATTAAGCTTTGAACCATTGTATCTTAGAAATGATTAAAGATATATTACCGGAATTCTCCGAGGTTTTTATAACAGTATTGGATTCTACTTTGAAAATAAGAATGTATTTATCTCTAAGTTGAAATGATAATCCCTCTTGCTGTTGCGACCTCGTGGTCCAGTTTTCCTCTCTAATATTCTCACTTTTGAAACTTGTTCGCCGTTCTCTTGATGGCTCTTGAATAAACTTTGAAGATGGAAGCCAGAGTATGAATGTTGGTACCAGTACTGAAGACATGGGTGATCATTTTCCTCTCACCATTGCTCAGTTGGGAAGACATATTTGGCTTGACACAAAACGATTTAACCTGTTCTCTTTCCAGCTGAATAACTCGAAGAGTTTTTCAGTGATTCTTACAACAATTTGTTTTCAGATGGCTAAATGTCATATCTGAAAACTTGGAAAAAAGAAACTCAATTAGTTTAGTGTTTTTTTTTAGATATTAAACATTTTGTGGGATGGACATTCTGTTACACGATTTGGATAATTTTGCCGTTACTCCTGGTATATATATATATATATATATATATATATATATATATATATATATATATATATATACATAAGTGAACATAGAAGTCAACACTTAGAGGCGACCGTCTGTTTTATGCAAGATGCAATCGTCAGGCCACGAGTGCTGTTATTTTTCTCGGCTATTTATATATACGGGTCAGTGGTGCATTGTGGGTAGTCTATTTTGGCGGTTATTTTACCGGAAGTCGTTTATTTGTTTATTTATTTATTTGTGTCAAATTATTTTGCTTGTTTTTATTTATTTTTATTTTTTATCTTATATATTTCTTTATTTTATTTTGATCGGTGTTTTTATAAACGTAGTAAAAATTTGTTTATATAGCTTATTGTGGGTAGTCTATTTTGTCGGTTATGTTACCGGAAGTCGTTCATTTGTTTATTTGTTTATTTGGGTCAAATTATTTTGCTTGTTTTTATTTATTTTTATTTTTTATCTTATATATTTATTTATTTTTATTTTGATCGATGTTTTTATTAACGTAATAAAAATTTGTTTATATAGCTTATTTAATAGTTTTGTTTTTGTTTGGGAAGATAATTAAAGCTATTTGTTCAATTTTGGGGTTGATTGTGGTGGTTTGTTCTAACTATTATTTTGGCGGGAACAGTTTTTTATTTATTTATTTGGATTGATTATCTTTATTTGCTTTTTTATCGGTATTGGTTGTTAGTTTATTTATATATTTGGATGTATTTAGATCAATTTATTTTACTTGTTATTATTTATTTGTTACACTGTATATTTTCTCTTTTTGGTTTTCGATTTGTATATATATATATATATATATATATATATATATATATATATAATGTGTACTGGGTGATTGGAAAGTTAACTCCATATTTTACGTATGAGTGGCGAGCCAGGTGTCCTGACTTGAGAGCCTGTGACTTTTGCTTTGGGCTTAGTTAAAGGAGCGAGTCTACTATACCAAACCACAACTTTTTGAAGAACTTCAAGTGTGAATACATGAAGTTCCATGCAACAAGAGTTCCTGGTGAAATCAGTTGACGCGATTCCTGGGCTGCTCGAGAAGCTGTTAGCGAAATCTGGTGCCCATATCGAAATAAAATCTCATGCTAAACGTTTTCATCTCATATATATTTCTTGTAAAAAATGATACTTAATAAATAAATTATGAGTATTTTAAAATGGGGAAATACTTTTCAATCACCATATATATATATATATATATATATATATATATATATATATATATATATATATATATAGGGCCGGTGCGTACTACGCCCGAACAACCCAACTAACTACGGAGAAGACAGTGGGAAAACACTATACTATCTTTCCCAAGAAATGAGAATTCCCAGATAATAAAGAAAATGAATCTGTGGAGAAACATGATCGTTTATATCCTGAAGGGAGAAGGATATTTCTGAAATCAAACCTATGAAAAAGGCATCACGAAACCACTCCACTATCTTTCCCCGAAAATGCATGACAATTCCCAGAAAAGGAATCCGTGGAGAGACGTGATAGCCTACGTTCTGAAGGGACACAGCATTAAAGAATAATTATCTAGTCTCGAAGAAGGACTACTCTGAATTCGAAACCGCGAAGAAGACAATTGAAAATCACTCTACTATCTTTCCAATGGCAATTCACATATAACAAAAAGAATCTGTGGAGAGCCATGATCGCCTATATTTTTTAAATCACCCCAAGAGCGATAACAGGTAATTAAGTAATGTATTAATTCAATTTTGTTTATCTCTTCACCCCAAACAAGGCGGTAATGCCACTAGTATGCAAAGGGTTACAGGAAGTGAAAATGAAAGAGAAAATTGAGAATAGGGAAGATTGAAGAAAGTACAAAGGATGAACGGGGTTCAAAAAGACAAATGACGATTGACGTTGTATTTACATTTCTGAAAATTGGAATTATCAGGGAAGCAAGGAAATGGGAGATATTTCCAAAGTAAACAGTTGGGACCTAAATTTCAATCTAGTAGCACGCTTAAATTCATGTATTCGGGGGCACCAGGGGAAAAAAAGCCCGTCAGAGCAGTTGCTATGAAAATATTTATAGAAAAAACGGAGGGAAGCCACGTCACGTCGGTGAGAAAGTGACTGAAGTCGAGATGCCTGGTCAGGATCGATTACATTGCAGATCCTTCTTTGGATTTTATCAAGAATCTCTAGACGTACAGCAGGAGCACCAGACCAGATGTGGTAACAATATTCAATGCACGGACGAACGATAGATGTATAAATGTACAAGATAGATTCTGGCAATAATTTTTTTTCTGGTACGTCATAGTGAGCCAACAAAACATGGCGACTGAAAACTAGACGACTATCCTCGAACCAATTGCTATAAGAAGAAAAGGCTTAAAAAAGAAAAGAAAATGAAGCTTGAACGCTAAAGAAATGTTCACACTTCATTTTCTTTCTTTTTTAAGTCTTTTTTGACAATTTATAGTCTTTTCTTTAAAGAAGACTATAAATTGTCTTCACAATTCATGGTCTTGAAGGCTTGCCTGTAATGTCAGAAAACATGGCGTTCATTTATGGCAGTGGAATGCGAGCAAAATGGAAATACGAAACTCTATGTTCTGGATATTTAGTAAAAAAAATAAAAAATAAATAAAAAAGAACAAATTAATGAAAAAAAAGTGAAACTGAGAAAGCGCTTCATTTCACGCCTTGAAGAACAAAATATTCGATTCCTACTTGTGGAGAAAAGAAATAATTTTATCTTCGACTTGTTAAATCTTTTGAGGACCACTGACGCTATTTTTGATTGCCTGCAGTCTGTCGGCTTGCCGCAATATTACGTTGAAACACCTGTTCTCGTACAGTCACGTTAAACAACGCTGAGCCTGGTCACTGACTAAATGGCACCTGACTAGATGACTGTAAGCTTGGATCTATGTGTGGTATAATGGATAACGGATCGGAAGTCTAATTCAAGTCGGGTTCGTTATATTCACTTACACAGAAATAACCTCGGGAAAGGTATAAATCCACCCCGACTTTTGCCCTTTTCATGGATTTGATTTCAGAAGAGTCCTTCTTTCAGAATATAGGCAAACATGTCTCTCCACAGCTTCCTTTTCTTTATTATCTGTGAATTGACATGGCTTCTTGGGAAAGATAGTGGAGTAGTTACCCATTGCCTTCTCCACATTATTATCTAAAAAAAAATTACAATTTAAAATATTTCGTGACTTTAAATAACCTGAAAAAGGTTGATAAGTTCTCAAAAGACAAATTAATCTTTAGTTTGTCTAGAAAGGAATGATCATGGTGATAACTTTTAACCATGCCCTTCTATACATGCTTGTATCTGTGTTTCAAGTAAAACGAAGTTAATAAAAATAAACAGGGAAATTTGCGTGTTAGCTATTATACAATAGACGATTACTTCAGTAAAAGAAGTGTTAGGTATTATGCAATAGACGATTACTTCAGTAAAAGAAGTGTTAGATATTATACAATAGACGATTACTTCAGTAAAAGAAGTGTTAGGTATTATACAATAGACGATTACTCCAGTAAAAGAAGTGTTAGGTATTATGCAATAGACGATTACTTCAGTAAAAGAAGTGTTAGATATTATACAATAGACGATTACTTCAGTAAAAGAAGTGTTAGCTATTATACAATAGACGATTACTTCAGTAAAAGAAGTGTTAGGTATTATGCAATAGACGATTACTTCAGTAAAAGAAGTGTTAGATATTATACAATAGACGATTACTTCAGTAAAAGAAGTGTTAGGTATTATACAATAGACGATTACTCCAGTAAAAGAAGTGTTAGGTATTATGCAATAGACGATTACTTCAGTAAAAGAAGTGTTAGATATTATACAATAGACGATTACTTCAGTAAAAGAAGTGTTAGCTATTATACAATAGACGATTACTTCAGTAAAAGAAGTGTTAGGTATTATGCAATAGACGATTACTTCAGTAAAAGAAGTGCTAGGTATTATACAATAGACGATTACTCCAGTAAAAGAAGTTATATATTTCATATATTTAGCCATCATCCCTTTCGAGACTTGGAACGTAAGCAGGGATTTTTTTTTCACATTGGCTGGCGTTTTATTGGTGATTGTTCGCCTGTTTTCAAAAACCTGTTCTTCAACCGACAGATAATTCGGCAAAAGCCGTGAGAATCACTTCGAGGGTCTCGACAGCAGATTAAACGAGATTAACGCAAAATCTGCGTTTAGGCGATAGTTAATCGAATTTTAAGCCATCGTGAATATCGCAAAGCCGTTCCAATGACGATGTGAAAACACCTCGCGTTGTAAATGAACAAAACCACACAGAAGGGGTTCACGTGTGCTCCGGCACTGTCATGTCTTTGATGTTGTCTGACCAGTTCTTACGTTGTCGTCCCCGCTTGCGTCCGCCTTAAACAGGCTGTTATGCCGGGTTAACTGACCAAACCATGACATCTCCCGACGCTTAATAGTGACGAGAAGAGTTTCCGAGGATTCGAGAGATTCCGATATTTCAACGCTTAATGTGTGTGTGTGTGTGTGTGTGTGTGTGTGTGTGTGTGTGTGTGTGGTGTGGTGTGTGTGTTGATTCGTTTTTTACGGCTTATCAACACTTTAAATGTGATTTAAAGCCAGAAAATGTTTTAGATTGTAAGAATTTGGTGAGAGATGATAATGGTTTAGTGATACAAATCTCATTAATTAAATCAAAGCTGGGGAAAGAAATGTATTTCCCAATGGTATGTGTGCGTAAGTGTATATAACGAACCCAACCAGAATTGGAACTCGGCTCTCCGATTAAAAATTGCGAGCCATTACACCAACCGCACATTCTAGTATACCCAAGCAATCACTTATCTAGGTAGTGACCCATCTCAATGTTACTTAACATTGGTGATTGTACGGTAACCACTCTACTTTTCCATTTTATTTTTAAATTTACTCAACGTTCTCTTGATGATTCTTGAATGAGCTTTGAAGATGGAAGATAGAGTATGAATGTTGGTACCATTACTGAAGGCCTGAATTATCTTTTTTCATTCATTATTTCTCATTTAGGAAGACAATGGGGCTGACACAAAACTATTATAACATGTTCTTTTTCTAGCTAAATAACCCGAAGGTTTTTTCAGTGATTCTTACGACACATGGTATCAAGATGGATAAACGTCTTATCTGAAAATCTTGAAAAGATAACTGGATTATTTAAAGACATTTTTATTTTTATACATTCTTTTTATAGATACAAATATTTTAAGTAAATGCTCTGTTTTATAATAAACAGCATTAAACAACATTTACCGGCCTGAATGTCCGAGAAATTTTCATAGAAAATATTCGTCCTCCGACCGGAATCGAACATGTATCCGATATGGAACCGTCATATAGCCTGACGTGCCTTAGAGGGTCGTTCGGTTAGCAATGTCGATTTTACTCCTTTTAAACTACAAGCTTCCATGATTCTCTCACGTACATTCATATCTGCTCAATGCGTATCCAAATGTAAACAAATGACGTCACACATTATGAAATGTATGAACATAAAAATGTTTTAAAATTATTCTCGGACTTTGTCCATTTCATAATGTATAACTGGATTTGTTTAGTGTTTTTTAGATATTAAACAATTTGTGGGTTGGATAATTGGTGTTACGCGATTTCGCGATTTGGACAATTTTTCTGTTACACCCCGTGTATATATATATATATATATATATATATATATATATATATATATGTGTGTGTGTGTGTGTGTGTGTGTGTGTGTATAAAGTTTTGAAAATGGTGATCAATGGACTAAAAAAACTTCAAATGATAACTGAAGGAACTCTACTAAAATTAAGTTAGGTCGTATTAGGAAGATAATACATAGACAGCTAAAAGATGTAGGCCTTAAAACGAAGTTAACGACGAGCAGCAAACAAGTAATATCACTTGACAAGACATCAGAAGTGTTGAAACAAAATATCCTAATGCGACCTATCTTAATTATAGTAGAGTCCCTAGCAATTAACAGATCATCGTCTCTATACTATCGGTATCAACACAATGATGGACACTTAAATTATACAGAATGAATAATCCTACCAGGTCAGAAGCTTTAGCGGAGTCCAATGAGCCCATGGAGATGTCAAAGTTATTATTTGAAGTTTTTAGTCCATTGATCACCATTATATATTGGGGAAGAACGCCTACTTTTTTGTAATGATTTTATAACATACTTATGTTATAATTTTTAAAT
>OZ038503.1:40460445-40467945 GCA_964036315.1 Acanthosepion esculentum
TAAATTTCTATTTCTGTCTCGAACTTAGATAAGACAGACGACTTAAATGTTCGTCTGCCGAAATAAGCTTATTCCCCATATGAGATGATTTGGGATTTCATTCTGTATTAATTATTTGCTCTGTAATAATAAATACACTGAGCTCTTTTTGTAGATCAGTTTTAATATTTTATATTACTAGAATCCACTTGGATTATATTCCAACGGATTTATTTACCTTTAACATATATATATATATATCATGTCATGTAAATTGAACTGCACCACATACTTGATATATATATATATATATATATATATATATATATATATATATATATATATATATATATATATATATATATATATATATATATATATATATATATATATAAAAGGAAAGAAAAATAAGTTATTCCAAAATTCGCTTAACGAGGAAATGAAACTAATGTCTTTAATTTAATAACAGAATTAAATTCAAAGGCTTTAGCTTCCATTTTTGAAACATGGTTATCACTGTGTAGTGAAAAAAAAACATATTTTAAATCAATTATTTTAAGACATTCTGTATGTTTATACGTTCTTTTTATAGATACAAATATTTAAAATCGACCTTGTTAACCAAAACCCTCCTCTGTGGTTCAATCAGTAAAAGCACGTCAGGCTATATGACGGTTACGTATAAGAAACAGGTTCGATTCCTGTCGGAGGAGGCATATTTTCTATGAAAATTTCTCGGACATTCAGGCCAGTAAATGTTGTTAACACTTTATTATAAACAGAGCATTTACTTAAATATTTGTATCTATAAACAGAACGTATAAACATAAGAAATGTCTTTATATATATATATATATATATATATATATATATAAAGAACAAATAGGACACGTTCATCAATCTAACGTATTTCACTCTCATTAAATCCTCATCAGAAAATGAGATATGTAGAAATATTTTTTTCATTTAGGCTAGGTATCTTTTAATTTAATCGGAACTTTGAAAGGACGTGTCATCTCTCCTTGAATTTGGAACGCCACAAATTATACTAACTTTGGTTTAAATGAGTCGAATGCATGTGAAGGCTAATTAACCAATAAAAATCAAACAACACAAAAGTAAAAATACCAGAATTTCTTTCTACTTTTTTCTCCATATCTTGAAACATATTAGATTGATAAACGTTTCCTATTTGTTCCTTATCTTATTCTTCTGACAGATTCCGATCCATATTTGATCCGTATATGATATATATATATATGTGTGTGTGTGTGTGTGTGTGTGTGTGTGCGTGTGTGTGTGTGTGTGTGTGTATGTTCATACTGAGGACGGAGATACCCTGTAAAGTGATAAGTACATAATGTACATAAAGGGGGGGGGGAGTCTCCCTAAGTAGGTTAACTAGCGAGAAGGGAGCTCCTAAAGAAGTGGTGTTTCTTGGACAGAATCGCCTGACGAAGCCCAACACTCTCCTGGATAGTTTGAATTCAGATTACCTTCTCCTAGATCGGTTGCCAGCCAAGGCTATAGAACCAAGTCTGTCCTGCTATTTACCCATAGCTGGGATGGGGGAAGAACTGGATTCATAACCCTCCCAAGGGTATTAGCATGTAAGTGAATGTAATGGATCCGACTGGAATTCGAACTCAGCTCTCCGATTCCTCAATCCGAGCCGCTATCCATTACGCCACCCTGCAACTATGCTGAGCAGAGCGAAGTTACAATTTCTGGGAGAGAGCGCCTAATCGTTCGCGATCAATGCCAGTGCGCTCAACCCCTGACTTGTGATTTCTGCTATATATTCTTGTTAACACGTCTCTGTATATGAATACACACTCAAATGTTTATAATTATTCAGAGTGTCCATAAAGTCTCTTTGCAATTTAAAATTATTACAAAAGCAAATGAACAGACAAATATGTGGAAATTGTTACAAAATAAGGGGTAAATATTGAAGTGTTTTTGACTAATTTAATAAACCTCTATATGGACACCATTGGTTGCACGAGGCACATCAAGACGATACTCGATTTCTTGCCATGTTCCCTGAAGCATAGCATCTTCAATGGTGGCAATGGCATCAGTGATCTTTTGCTTTAGATCAGTGATTTTCCGTATCTTTGATCAATACACGATATCTTTAACATAATCCCATAGAAAGAAGCCCAGGAAGTGATATCTGGTGAACGAGGTGACCAGGCAATTGGGCCATCCTTTCCAAGTCACCGGTCTGGAAATGTTAGGGGTTCATTTAACAGTACCTCTTTCATTAATACCAGTGTTAAGCCCTTGGGGGTTATTCATCCTGTTGATGAACACATCTTTTGTTAGTTCTCTTAGTTTTGTATACATATAATACTTTATGTGTGATACCTATTCAGTGGTCACTATTCGAGCGAGTATTATCGAGCAAGTACTATTAGTGCGAGTGACATTCGAAGGCGTCTGACACCAGCATTGTTCAACGGCGTTACTATAGTTGTATGTGCAATTACAAAGTCTCTACTACAACGAGCATTACGAAAGTGACAACGGGCGTTCCTTGACATCAGAAAATGAACAAATATGTGGAAATTGTTACAAAATGAAGAATAGATATTGAAGGTTTTTTTAACTAATTTAATACATCTTTATACGGGCACCATTGTTGCACAAAGCACATCAAGATGGTACCCGCCATGTTCGCTGCAACATAGCCTCATCAGTGGTGGCAATGGCATCAGTGACCTTTTGCTTTAGATCAGTGATGTCTCCCATCTTTGTTCGATGCACATCGTGAATGCCAATCAGTGTAGCATGCCGTTTCTAAATTTCTTGTGGAGTGGTTAGTCCAGGGAAGTGATATCTGATGAACGAGGTGGCCAGGGAATTGTGCAATCCCTTCCAATCCACCGGCCTGGAAATGTTTGATTTAGGAACCCATGAAAATGCTGTCCCTAATGTGTTGGTGCACCATCTTGCTGGGAAATGATGGTCATCTACTTGTGGGGCCGCATCAATTGCCTTTGTAATATATGTTTTAAATTGTAAAGAGACTTTTTATATACTCTGTATATCAAATGGATTCGGAAGATACTTTGAAGGTGGCAAAAAATGACTTGGCTTTGTATCTTCCTCCAAAATTTTTCCATAACTATGAAGCAGAATTTCACTATTTCCATGGCAAATGTTCCGATGCGATCTATTGTTTAGCGTACCCAGTTCATGCCTTCACGCCTACGAAGCACTAAAACAACTCGATTTCTTGCCAAGAAGTCCAGGGGTGTGATTACGAGGTTGCCAGGGAATTGGGTCATCCTATCCAATCCACTGATTTAGTTATATTTAATTTAGTAACCCATGAACATGCAGTCCCCAATGTGGTGATTGGAAAATGATCGTTGGTTGAATGTCATCTAGTTGTGGTATCACATCCATTGTCTTTGTTTTATTTTTTTTTTAAATTGTAAAGACACTTTATGGACAGCCTTTATATGAAGAACGGACTTGAAGCAACGGAAATATCTTTCTACAGAATGATGCTGAGGATACCATAGACCAATTCATTTTATTTTGTTCTCTATAAGTTTTACAATTAGCATTTCTAAAAGGAAAAAACGACTGATATTAAGCAAACGAATTATTATTTACAAAACAACCAGTCATAGTAATAAGTGAAAAACGAGCCAAATTGAAAAGTCAAAATTGTTTCGTCGCCAAAGACCTTCAATGCTTGTTAAATACCGAAGGATATTTTAACTTGATCCGTCGATAATCACGTCGAATTGAACCGGAAAATAACAAAGCTTAAAAACATCGCTACTTTCTGCTGAATAATGCAAAAAGAAAATGCCAATAATTACTTGCTAAAATCTAATTACCACCGACTATGAACAGGAAATGTTAAAAGCATTTTACCACAAGATATTGCCAGCTTTTGTTAATACGTTTCAACTGACATGCTTCTCTTCAGGAGTGCATTACTCTGTTGGCGGGGCTTAAAACATGCCGACTGCATCCTCTGAAGAAGATTAAGAACACCCAAACCCAAGGGGGAGAACTGTCGATTAGAAACAACAGTTATTAGAACCAAATGCTAGTTCCGCCTAACTGAAAAGCATTAGAACAACCCTTCCCGTTGATGAACTTTTTTTTTTTACATTAAAAACACATTACTAATTTTTTTATAAATGTCTCTAGTCCTGGGTATGATGATAAATTACATCCGGCAGCAAAACCTCCGATCGGAAGATTGGACGCTTTGAGGAATGTGAAACCACCTCTTAATTCCTGGTGTTTCCAGTTCCACCCTGACTCGGAGTGGTAGCACCTGTTAGGGGGGGGCCCGCTATGGGCAAACAGTGAACCCTCAAAGAAAACAAAGAACACTGTGAAAGTATAAAAATACATTTTAATAGTAAAAAATACCAGCAATACATTTTTATATAAAAAATGACCAACAATACATATTTATAGTAAAATTACCAACAATATATTTTATCTGTAGTTGAAGACATACAATTACATTCGAAGTTTACATGAAGCCATAAAATTCTATTTAAATTTCGCTAGTAAACAACCAATAGAGGTTGATATACTACTAAACAAAATCAATCAGCCATTGTGAAAGAACACTTTCATGACATTAAGCTATATAATATCCTACAATTTCCTAAAGAACTCAAACTATATTCCAAAATATACTTCAACAAAAGTACAAAATGAAACACACATATCACTGCCTCTCGTAATCACACGGAGAAATTAAAAGACATTTTAAAAGAAAATGAGGCAAAGTTTATTTTTATATTTAATATCGGATTTTATGGAAACATGTAATTAATACCAAACACCTTTTAAAAACCTGTAAATAATACCACAGTTTTATTTTACCTATGTTACAGGAATTTATGAAAAAGCTAAAATAACAAGTTACTTTTTATTTTTATCATTGATATCAGGTTTTACGGGGTGGGTGGGCACAGCAATGGTTTAAAATGTTTACGTGCGGTTTGCATTACAGTAAAAAAAATGTGGAGGTAGGTCCAGTATATACTAAAGTAAAAAAGGTAGAGATAAGCCCGGTTTACACTAGAATAAAAAAGGTAGACGTAAATTTGGTTTATCAAAAAAAAAAAAATAATTGGCTTTATGCTAGTGTCAAAAAGGTAGATATAGGTCCTGTTTACACTAGTCATAATGTTAGACATACGTCCAGTTTACATTAGAACCAAAAAGATAGATATAGGTCCAGTATATACTAAAGTAAAAAAAAAGATAGATATAAGCCCGGTTTACACTAGAATCAAAAAGGTAGGCGTAAATTTGGTTTATCAAAAAAAATGACCGGCTTTATACTAGTGTCAAAAAGATAGATATAGGTCCAGTTTACACGAGTCATAATGTTAGACATAGTCCCAGTTTACACTAGAACCAAAAAGATAGTTATAGGTCCGGTTTCCACTAGAGTCAAAAGGTAGATATAGATCCAGTTTAAACTTGAGTCAAAAAGTTAGATATATGCCCGGTTAGCATGAGAGTCAAAAAGTTAGATATATGCCCGGTTAGCATTAGAGTCAAAAAGTTAGATATATGCCCGGTTAGCATTAGAGTCAAAAAGTTAGATATAGGTCCGGCTTACACTAGAATCAAAAAGGTAGGCATAAATCTGGTTTAGACAAAAAAAAGGTCGCCTTTACACCAGAATTAAAAAGGTAGACTTAGGTCAAGTTTACACTAGAAACAGAAATGTCTGGCTTAGACAAAAAGCTTGGCTTTATAATAGTAAAAAATGTTGATATGGGCCAGTTTACACAAGTGTGAAAAATTTAGTATAGGTCCGATTTACATAAGAGTCAAAAAGTTAGATATAGGTCCGGCTTACACTAGAGTACAAAAGGTAGACATAGGTGTGGTTTAGACAAAAATGGCCAGCTTTATACTAGAGTCAAGAAGATATATATAGGTCCAATTTATAGTAGAGACAAAAAGGTTGATATAGGTCCCGTTTACACTAGAGTAAAAACGTTGATATAGGTCTGGTTTAGACAAAAAAGGTCGGTTTTATACGAGCGTCAAAAAGGTAGATATAGGTCCGGTTTACACTAGATTCGCAAAGGCAGATATAGGTTCGATTTACACAAGTTTCAGAAAGGTAGATAGATATTCAATTTACACTAGAGTCAAAAATTTAGATATGGGTCCGGTTTACACTACAATCAAAAAGGTAGATTTAGATCCGGTTTACACTAGAGTCAAAAAGGTATACGTAGATCAGGTTTACACAAAATGTCAGCTTTATACTAGAGTACAAATAGTAGATATAGGTCCGGTTTATACGAGAATTGCAAAGGTAGATATAGGTGGGTTTAGACAAAATAGCTCGGCTTTATACTAGAGTCAAAACGGTAGGTGTAGGCTCGGTTTACACTAGTCATAAAGGTAGACATAGGTGCGGTTTCCACTAGAGTAAAAACGATAGATATAGGTCCGGTTTACACTAGAATCAGAAAGGTAGATATAAGCCTGGTTTAGACAAAATAGCTCGGCTTTTTACTAGAGTCAAAAGGTAGACATACGTCCAGTTTATACTAGAATCAGAATGGTAGATATAGGCCTGGTTTAGATAAAATAGCTCGGCTTTTTACTAGAGTCAAAAAGGCCGACATAAGTCCGGTTTACACTAAAATCAGAAAGGTAGATATAGGTCTAGTTTATACAAAATAGCTCGGCTTTTTACTAGAGTCAAAAAGGTAGATATAGATCCGGTTTACACTAGATTCAAAAAGGTAGACGTAGATCAGGTTTACACAAAAAGTCAGCTTTATACTAGAGTCAAAAAAGTAGATATACGTCCGGTTTACACTAGAATTGCAAAGGTAGATTTAGGTCTGGTTTAGACAAAATAGTTCGGCTTTATACTAGAATCAAAACGGTAGGTATAGGCTCGGTTTACACTAGATTAAAATGGTAGATATAGGCCCGGTTTACAGTAGTCATAAAGGTAGACATATGTCTGATTTACACTAGAATCAGAAAGGTAGATATAGGCCTAGTTTAGGTAAAATAGCTCGGCTTTTTACTACTCAAAAAGGTAGATATAGATCCGGCTTACAATAGATTCAAAAGTGTTGATACAGGCTCGGTTTTATATGATATTATAGTTATAGACGGATTGGGTTTACTTCATTTTGATATCTTAAGTCGAATTTCGTCGATCGCCTGGGCTGATGTTAAAGATTGCATTTAATTTTTTTGTAGATCACCATTGACAGTAACGCAACAAGCCGAAGGTGAGTTTTGCGACATTTGATTTTTTTTTTAAGCTTTTCACTCCAGGCAAGGCTGAAAGCCACTAGCACGCAAGGGGTTACAGAGGATTTGGAGCGAGATCAGATAGGAGTGAGAGAGGACAGGATGTGGAGAAGGATAGTAGATAGATCAATGCAACTGGAGATGTCGATTGACGTTACATTTGAATATGAACTGTACAGTTTAATACTTTCAGTAGGGAATGTTTTCTTTCGAAATACTCGAAAGCTT
>OZ038503.1:40472945-40550445 GCA_964036315.1 Acanthosepion esculentum
TAATCTAAAAAATAGACAATGTTTGTGTGTGTGTGTGTGTGTGTGTGTGTGTGTGTGTGTGTGTGTGTGTGTGTGTGTGTGTGTGTGTGTGTGAAAGTTATCATTTTATTGACGGTCAGACTCATGCCGACCGCTTCTCTACGGACGCCTGGCTATAAAATGGTCGCTTGCGAATACCAGAGCAAGGGCAACTCGACATTGCGATCAAAGCCATTTAACGGATTTTTTTTTCCTTTTTTATTTAAGGTGGCCTGTACTAGGTCTTCCAAAAGACCGACTCGCAGTAAAATGCCGCGGGTCGGGTGGGACATGGCCGTCGGTGTCGGGTAATAACTTGCTCTTATACTTTGCCTTTTCATCTGAGCTCCGCTCCACTCAGGAAGTTAAATATTATTCAAGAGTTTATTTATATATCATGATCAGACGGGGACATGACTTGCCTGCAGCTGGAAATAAGCAGGCCATTGGGGAAGGGTTGGCTGAGACCGCGACAGCATTTTAAAGGTCAGTTGGATCTTTGTGAGCATTTGAAATGGAGACGTGGGAGTCGGTATTTATAGCAGTATTTGAACGCTGTTGATCTTGCGAGTGTACGAGAGAAGACTGGTGAACATTATCTGTTTAAACTTGTCCAAAATTCTAGATTCCCGTTACTTTTGATAAACACAAACTAAATCGAAAGCTTACAGGGTTTCAGTCTAAAAGTGTTTATGAAGCTTATTGCTAATGGGATTAAAATGACGGATTTAGTTTATTTTTCTTCGAAGGTGGGAAGATATTTTCGTGCTACTAATGCGCCAATCGAATTCCTTAAATCTCTTCTAATCATATTTACACAAAAATATCTTGAAATACTAAAGAGTTTCTTCATTTAATAAAACTGCCATTGGCTTCAACCACGGCCTCCAGACGACTTCGGAATCTTCTACATCTCTTCGGTATGGTCACCTTGTTTAAGATGGTGAATGCTATTATAACCCTTAGCTTCAGTTATCGTCCTGGGTATGACGATAAACTACATCCGCGTCCTGGGTAAGATGATAAATTACATCCGCGGCCTGGGTAAGACGATAAACTACATCCGCGGCCTGGGTATGACGATAAACTACATCCGCGTCCTGGGTAAGCCGATAAACTACATCCGCGGCCTGGGTATGACGATAAACTACATCCGCGGCCTGGGTAAGCCGATAAACTACATCCGCGTCCTGGGTAAGACGATAAACTACATCCGCGGCCTGGGTAAGACGATAAACTACATCCGCGTCCTGGGTAAGACGATAAACTACATCCGCGGCCTGGGTATGACGATAAACTACATCCGCGGCCTGGGTATGACGATAAACTACGTACAACAGCAAGGCCCCCGATCATGAGGTTTTGAGGAGCGTGGAACCACCTCTTAATTACTGGTGTTCCCAGGTCTACCTTGACCCAGCGTGGTAGCACCTGTTAGGGTCCCAGCTATGGGTAAATAGTTAACATCCAAATAGGTTTTAATACCGGAAATACTTTGTAATAAATAATTATTCCCAGCAATAATTTTTGAAGGAAAAAGTATCAGCAATACTTTTAAAAATATCAGCAATACAAACAGTTATACATTCTTTGAAAAAAATATGACGAGCTATAGATTTCTTCAAGAAGAAATATTCCCAGAAATAGATTTTTGCAGGAAAACATTACCAGCAATAACAGTTTTGTCGGCATTAAATAACCCATTCAGGTTGATATGACGTAAAACAAAATAAACCAAACCAATCTAAACCAAAGAATACATATTCTATTCATACGAATCTATCCTAAAATGTTGTCGGCTTTAAATAACCCATTGAGGTTGATATGCCGTAAAACAAAACAAACCAAACCAATCTAAACCAAAGAATACATACTCTATTCATTCTAATCTATTCTAAAAATTTTGTCGGCATTAAATAACCCATTGAGATTGATATGCCGTAAAACAAAATAAACCAAAACAATCTAAACCAAAGAATACATATTCTATTCATACGAATCTATCCTAAAAATGTTGTCGGCATTAAATAACCCATTGAGGTTGATATGCCGTAAAACAAAACAAACCAAACTAAACCTTACCTTCAGTTAATCTTTGTTGTTACAAGTTTTGTTGGTCTCTCGTCAACTCTACCCCACATATAATAATCAAGGAGTTTCCAGTCTGGGGATTAGATATAAGGGGTGATGTGGTTAAATCTCTTATAACACCGGTTGGTTTTAATTACTCAGATAGAGATCAAGATGGACAGAGGAAAACAGCGGGTATCATAATTGATGAGCTCAAGTAAATGGATGGCGGAACAGGGTTTTAGGAGAAATAAGAAAAAGACAAACTTTATTAAGAGCTACAAATGATAGGAAATTGTGGTGAGCCATGAACGCCTACGTCCTGAAGGGACGCATCACATAAAGAAGAAGGATCAAAGTGTAGCATCTGCTAGGATCTTTTCAGCTGGTATCAATTAATATTTTAAGATTGATTAATGTCGTTATCTCATCGCCGGT
The DNA here is from genome assembly GCA_964036315.1 of Acanthosepion esculentum. Taxonomy (NCBI): domain Eukaryota; kingdom Metazoa; phylum Mollusca; class Cephalopoda; order Sepiida; family Sepiidae; genus Acanthosepion; species Acanthosepion esculentum. The sequence goes on from OZ038503.1 coordinate 40,475,472, forward strand.
ACAAAACTATCAGCAACCTATTTAAACTTTCTCATGCAAAATTATTGTAAATCGTTCTTACCTGAGCCTTCGAACAATCTCCTTTGCAGATTCCTTTTGGGTTGATGATGTCAGAGGCTTCGTATTTCCAGATCTTCACGGCGGCCTTGATCATATCCTTGCTTGGGTCCTTGTTAGTTTCATAGTACATGTTTTGTCCGAGCTCGTCGTCAAAGACGCCATATTTGCATGGAACTGACCAGGTTTCAGCAGCATTACTCAGTCCTTCATCCCAAACCTACAGAAAAGAAAAACAATAAAATAATCATCATCTTCAATAAATCATAATCGTACGAACCTTAAGAAAGAAAGACCCGTGAAAATTTCACGGTTTTAACAAAAAATATCAGGATCTGGCTAGTGAATATAAGAAACGATTTAGTTGGAATCCAGACCTCAGACGACAGGCATTTAGCGGATGTCAGAATTTGTTGAAAAATACATCCCTACCCATCCCTAAACATAACCCCGCTTTCGAATGTAACTATTAACTGATACAACGAAAATTGAAATTGAACTAGCTACCACCTCTTGTCTAGCTGAATGGATTTCTCGGTATCCTTGGAAACACTCAATTATGAATCTTTGCCGTGCCTTTAAAACTGTAAATTTAAAAAGATAAGTTACTCCAAAATTCGCTTGACGAGGAAATGGAACTAATGTCTTTAATTTAATAACAAAATTAAATTCGAAGATTTTAGCTACATTTTTGAAACATGGTTATTACTGTGTAGCGAAAAAAAAACATCTTTTAAATCAGTTGATTTAGAATATTAATGCTCTGTAAATTTACATTGAGCACTATTGTTTAAAAATAAAAAATATGTATAAGAACACCGGATTATATATCTTACTGTTCTTTCTTTTTATTTATATATACATATATATATATATATATATATATATATATATATATATATATATATATATATATATATATATATATATATATATATATTGGACAAATTGGATTATCACAAAAAACTACAGCATCTCATTGATGATCGTTCTAAATTTACTAAATATATACATATATATATATATATATATGTGTGTGTGTGTGTGTGTGTATATATATATATATATATATATATAAGTGAACATAGAAGTCAACACTTAGAGGGGACAGTCTGTTTCATGCTAGATGCAATTGTGAGGCCTGACGATTGCATCTAGCATGAAACAGACTGTCGCCTGTAAGTGTTGACTTCTATGTTCACTTTTATATTTACATACGCTCTATCTCTGATATTGAGCACTTTATCCCATAAATATAGCACACTTTAAGACTATATTTCTTCATATATATATATATATATATATATATATATATATATATATATATATATATATAGTTGGGTTGATGTGAATTTGTGACCCTGGGTTTCATGCTTTTGTCTGATGATCGCAAAATCATGAAACCCAGGGTCACAAACTCACATCAGTCCAACTAAATATGTTAGCTCTATCTCTGATATTGAGCGCTTTCCAATAAGTCCCGCGCATATATAATATATAAATAATATATATATAATAAATTGCATATATATATATATATATATATATATATATATATATGCATACACATTTCACACACACACACACACACACATATAGATAGGTAGATAGATTTCTGTCATTTGTGAAACGAGATCTTGTGTTCAAACGCCACCTGTTAAAAAACCCTATGGTCGTTTGTTCTAACCTATTTTTGATTATTCTACGAAGGTGGGGCAACAGTGACATTCAATCAAAATAAATTTAGTTCAAAGAAAAACCTTCCATGAAATAAGTTCAGATCTCACTGTTATAACCAGTTTCGCCTGCCATGATTAACTAAAGAAAGAATTAAAAAAAACAGATTACTTGCGAAATATTTTTAAAAAGGAAACTAGCAAGAATGTAATTACCTAATAAGGATTTCATTCGTTCAAGAATATCCGTTCCAGACGGACAGAGACTTGTCAAACCAGAGTTTTAGCTTAGAGGCTTTCACCTATGCTAACCGGACTGTTAGATAAAGAATCTCAAAATCGTTTGGGCGGAGGTCTAGTTAGTCGGTCAGTAAACAGTGGTGGTATCTATGACAAGATAGCTGAGAAACGAAATCTGCCTTCAAGCAATGTTGCAAAAGGGTTCCTTTGATATCACACTTGTTATCTGATCGACTATTAAACAGCGATACAATTTAGTACACGTGTTCTACGAACAGAAATGTTCACAAGTTAAAATAAAAAATAGTTGTCGGGAATGGGGACAGATGCCAGGGCACTATTCATTTTCGGAAATCCGAGGTGACTAACACGGGGTTAAAATAATAAATATTACAAAGAGAATTTCCCATGAATTATTTAATGAGTATTTGGGACGGACAGAAACACACTGTTTATAAAAACATTGCCCATCCTGCTTAAGTTAAGACAAAGCTCAGATTTATGTAATTAGCCAAGGATCTACATAGAAGGGACCAAAATGTACTTTGATATCCGAATACAAGCGGCTGCAAATCTTTTCATCTGTCCCTAAAAAAATTAAAAAAATGTTCGTCGTAAAAGGGGCTGTGTAGGCTTATCATATGTCAGAGTCGACCCCATAAAAATCACACTCCTGTCAATTGCTCAACAGATCATTCGCCACTTACGTTGTTTATTTTCTTTTAACATAAAAATCGGGAAGTTTGACGTCATCTATCCCTTTCGGCATTCAGATCATATGTCGTTATACAGACTAAACTAGTCATTTATTTTGCAATTTCTTAACCGGTGCCGAACGCACAAGGGTGTAATCCCCTCAAACTGACGCAGTTTCACAGTATAAGAGAGAAAATAGAGTAAACAGACTTTCAAGTTGGCGTGTCGAAGCTTAATAAAAACTTTCAGTTAAAACATAAAGCCGTTCTGTTTTTTTATTTTCTAAATACGAATTAGTTAACTTACACTTCACCGATTGTCACTAATTTAAAAGCTAATGAAACATTATTAGATAAAACTTTATTTTAGTCCTTCCTTCAATTTCCCAGGATACTCTAAACGGGGGTTGCTTTAAAATGGCGTAAACTTCAAGCTATTACTTCCGGTCTGTGCAAGTCCATGTTTACTTTGCTGCAATTAAATAGCAAAACTGTAGAGTTTTCTTCTAACAAACTTTTTAGGAACTTTTGAACGTCACCAGTAAAAATAGTCCCGATATTTGATGTTCTGGACATAAAAGCATAAAAATAAAAACAAAAGACGAAAAAAAAAAACCCAAAAAAGAAACAAAGAACGGATCAAGACTTATGATGTACCTGTCAATCGTAACAATATTTTGAATCAAATTTTATCACAAAAAAAAGAATATTTGGATTGCTATGTAAAACCTATTAAAGACATAACAAGATGAAACGTTTTACCAAAAAGAAAAATGAACATGAATGGAGTGATTATATTGAATCAATTGCTAGGTCTACTGCTAGAAAAGTTGGTTCACTGTGTCGTGCTAGACAATTTTTCTTCCCAAAATCTATCTTACATATTTATAAGTCTATCATTCATTCTTGCGTTGAATATCGCTGTCACCCCTGGTCTGTTACTTTTGCTATATATTTATAGATTCTTGATAAAAATCCGAAGAAGAATCTGCTATATTATTGGTCTTGATCTTGTATCTCAGCTTTAGTCATTGTCCCATATAGCTTCCCTGTGCCTTTTCTATAAATATTTTTTACGGTAATTATTCTGAGGAGCTTTCCTCTTTGTTACCTTAACAAATTTAACTGGAGTATTAGATTAGCAGCTAGGTCTCATCATTTTACATTTGCTAGATGTAACCATCAGTTCTATGCTAACAGTTTCTTCGCTTGCACTTCTTGCTTGTGAAAATCTCTTCCAGGTTCTTGGTTGGTTTTTGACCATCAAAAAATTGAATTGGCTTTTGACCTTCAAAAAATTGAATTGGCTTTTGACCTCCAAAAAATTGAATTGGCTTTTGACCTTCAAAATGTTGGTTGGTTTTTGATCTTCAAAAATTTAAATGCAATGTCAATCGTTATTTTATGTCTTCTTAACTCCTATTCTTTTATTGTTCTTGTTCCTCCTTAATAATCTTTTTCTTTTTCTCATATTCTTTAACACTCAGTAACCCCTTGTGTCTTAGTGGCTTTATTGCCTTGCTTGAGGTGAAATGATAAAATAATATATATGCATACATTTCACCTTCTCAAAATCTGTCTATGCTCCCCGGAGCCTATCACGTGGCTGAGTTTATTATAAATACTTCGACACATCTTCGTTCTTTCTCTTTTGGTCTCTCTTGCCTTCTCTGACATACAAGATGTAGTAGACATGAAGTCAAATAATTACATTGAATCAGTCGCTAGGTCTTCTACTAGGAAAGTCAGTTTATAGCATCCTGCTACTACTTTCTTTCAGTGCAAAAATCTGTGCAAAAAGTGGATCATCGAGCTTTGATATTTGTCTCACTTCTCATTGGTCATTTAATATTTAAACCATGTTCTCAACTACGTCCGAATAATATCGACCTAGATTCTAACCTGACCGAAAAATTCCGCCAAAAATCTGTCTATGCTCCCCGGAGCCTATCACGTGGCTGAGTTTATTATAAATACTTCGACGCATCTTCGTTCTTTCTCTTTTGGGCTCTCTTGCCTTCTCTGACATACAAGATGTAGTAACTAAAACAACTCGCGTTTCTTTCGTACTTTACGGGCAAACGCCATCACACACACGCATACACATATACGTACGTACGGAATATTCACATAGACGAATTCACTCAAATAAACTTACATTCAACAATTTCCACGAACAACGCACATCTATAAACATTACAAACACTCACTCTTTCAACTACAAGTTCCAGAATTCTTTCAACTCTCTCACGGTGAACATTTTGAGCGGCAAGTTCATTCATCCTTTCAATATTTCATGAACTGAAATCTTTTACTGTGAGCTCAGATAAAAATATTTCCTTCTTAATGGACTTTAAGAAATTCAGGTTAAAGTTACATAACTCTTCCTACTGATTAATCACACACTTAATTGTTTGTATGTAATTACAGTATATAAAATGAAGATTGTTGTTTTTCGTTTGCTTACACATTTGTAAAGAAAAAAAATGTACGGGTTGATTTAGGCCGCCAATACTGCTACGAATTCCTTGTGTTGTAGCAGTCATTTTTCTTGCTAGAATTTATCATTCTTTATAAATCTGCAATTCGTTCTTGCATTGAAGGATTTTTCTGTTAATTCGCCCCATATTAACACTTCCGCCGCTAACTACGGAGATCTTCGTTTTTCTTATCTTGCTCCAGCTGGCTAAGTACGGGAACCTACGTTTTTTGCATACCGCTGTATGAGTGTCCCGTTGCGCCATCTATCGTAAAATACGGAAAATTCTAACTCTTCTATCATGCGAATTATTAGTCAGCCTCGATTTTTCTCTGCGTCATGGTAGTTTCGTATCTAATTGCACTGGGCAAATGAATAGCAGTAAAAGTGTTAAAAAAAAATTATATTTACTAAAACTCACACCAAATTATCCAAAAGTGGCTCCCTTCCATTGCACTCTAGTTTCACTGTCAAAACGGTTAAATGTAACCGTCTCTTCTCAAACAGATTCTTCTCCCGCACTTCCCGTCTGTGGAACTCCCTTCCCCTTACTTGCGACTATAATCTTCAAATATTCAAGTGTAATGTCAATCGACATCTGACACCCTGAGTTGGTATCCTCTGTAACCCCTTGCGTGCTAGTGGCACTCCAGCCTTGCTTGGGGGGAATTGCCTTAAAAAATATGACAACAGTCTGAATATAAATAGTGTATTACTATGCGTAGTTTAAAAATGGAACAAAGCCCCCTGTACGGGGCACCGAGCAAGGAATGAAGTCACTCGTAACTGACCTCAAAGAAAAAGAATAATATTATTAGTAATTATAATAAGATTAAACTGATTCTGCCTTCTCTAGGTACGGATGGAGCCGATTAATGTCGATTATAACCGACGATTGCCGACTGACTTTCGTCGTTTCTAATCGGAGAAAAATGGGGGAAAAGACATGTTACAGGCAAGGAAAGAGTAATGCAATTCCTAATTATATTGTTTATTGTAATTGTTAGGGCTGGTAATAAATCCCATTCTTTATTCTTTAGCAGGAACGCCCAGCATTTTGATGATTCATTTAAGTACTTTGTTGAGTTCAGACTCTTTTAAATATCAAAATGTCTATGAGTGATAAAAAGGGAAGTAAAATGGATGACAAAAAGTGGTGTCTGTTGTAATTTAATCTCAAAAATATTAATCAAAATGTACCCCACTTTTTTTTTAAGCTATAAATCATAAAGTGTCTAGAATTCCAGGTGATAAATTGATGGCGTATATATTCAAAGTCTAACGGCTAATTTTACGATAGGGAACACAATTCTATAAAGTGTTTGCAATCGTTATTTTCGGGAACGATATTGGAATTGTTTCGCGTCGCTGCCTCCATATTTTGAATTCACAATCGTCATTCTCCTGTACGTGTTGCCAATCAATGCAAAACCGGTTAGTTGATTTTTTTTACGGCTTACCAACCCTTTGTGTTTTTTTTTATTTTTAAGCCCAAACATATTTTGGATTGTAAGAAATATTTCTTTGTTTTTTGGCGAGTGAATATTGCATTAATATTTATTTATTTATTTATTTTTTTGAGATTAACAATATTTTTTTCCAGGTACAAGGCCTACTATTTAACCAGTAGATGAGGGGATAGAAGAGATGGATTTATATTTTTAGTAGTTGCCCGTATGCGAATATAACAAACTTGACTGGATTTCGAACTTAGGTTTCCGTCAAAACTGGTTAGGCATGGGCCTACAAAGAAGCTACTTACTATGGAAACACCAACTGCAACACTTACAGGGGTTAACATGCAACTCGTGAAAATGTTCATGGTCAGGACGTATTCTTTTTTTTTTTTTTTTTGTCATTTTCAATGAATTGCTATGTTTGTACTTTGGAAAGATAGTGGAGTAGTTTCCCGTAGCTGACTGAAAGATCTTGAATTCACAGCTGTCATTCTGCTGGACTTGCTACCAAACAAACTTATTCCCGTCCGTCCTGCTATTTTACCTATAGCTGGGAGAAGAAGAGATGACATTCCCAAGGGCTTTATAGCAAAGTGAGTGCAACAGTTTCAACCGGGATTTGAACTCGCATCGTCGATTTCATTAACCGTTACGCTTACATTCATGCACACCTTTAGCCGTCGCCAGTCATAGAATTACAAAATGTGCTTCTAATTTGGGAATCCCGTTATAGATACTTAGTAAGGTAAGTCAAGCATAGCCCCAAACCCCTATCAATGAGAAAAATAGTACAGTTAAAAAACTATATTGCGTAATGAAAGCCGGAATGTTTATATCGATTCCTCCGTGAAATATTATATATATATATGTAAAATAAACAAAATATTATATATATATATATATATATATATATATATATATATATATATATATATATATATATATATATATATAATAAATAGAATAACATGTATTTTTCTTTTTTCCTCAGTAATTTTATAATTTTAAACTCAAGAGATTAAATTTAGATTTGAAAATGGGTAATTTTTAATTTTTAATTTCAAATGTTATCGTATAATTTAATACTTATTAGTTAGAATAAATTCTATTTTAGTCTAACCCCAACATTAAGGCATTAAATAGTTATTATAATCTTATTTCGTTGTCAAGTTTTTTGAATTCTCGTATACTTGTATTTTGATTGGTCATTCCAGCTTATGTAACAGCGTTTCCCCTTGCGATGGGTGGTTAATTGATTTGAACCTTTTAAAACCCTTTATTCTACATTCAACATCATCACTTGATAAGACACCAGAAGTGTTGAAACAAAATGGCTATTTTTGTAGTGATTTTATAGCATATTTATGTTATAATTTTTTTATCTATAATTATAGTTGCTCTACTCTCTATTGAGCACTCTTTTAAGAATAGTGATTGTTGGTTATTGGAATTTATTCCGTATACACCAATCCTATACTGGTATATATATCTTTATATATATATATATATATATATATATATATATATATATATATATATATATATTGATTATAGTCTAAGCGAGAAATCCATACTGAGGAAGGTTATGTAAACATGACATTAGTGTAATTTCTCAAGGATTAATGGATTTATTTTTAAGCCGATATTTTTATTATTCTAAACGTGATTTTTAGTGGATAACCGTCTTTGAAATAGACGTCTTGTTTTTTTATTATTTTAAACTTACGTCTACCGGCCTAAACATACGAGAAAACTTAATAAAATGTGCTCTCCCGTACTTGCGCCCCTCTTTGAAGGAGATTGATCCAGCATGCTTTATACGGCTCGCCCACATAGAACACTATATCTTAGTAAGGTTCTAGTTAGCCTTTTAAGGAATGCGCACACCCTCGTTCAGGTCCATATTTGAACAGTTACCTATCCGAAACGTAAGTAAATAAATGGCGCAGTCGCTCGACGGATGCCAGTCTACTAGGGTGGTTAGCTAATCCCCATTGCAGTCGTCTGCTCAGGCACATTTGTACTTCTTCAGCACAGAGCTCACCTGCTTCAAAAAGCTGCACTCTGAAGGAACAAGAGAGAGATGTTTAATTGTGCAAGCATATTTACCTAGCTTGTACGCTGGCAACCTTTTATGCTATGTCCTTTCAGGAAGTGGGCGATAATGGCTCTCCACAACTTCCTCTTTATTGCTGCTCTAAATAACTTTATTCCCTTTACAAACACTTTTTTCCTTATATTGCCACCTGTACATATAAACTCGCCAGTTATGTTACTTACTTTTCCCTTTCTTTCTCTTGTCCTTAGATGTGGCACAAGGCCGAGAGTATGGGGCACCCAGTGAGGATCGAACTCACTATTCAGCTGTAATTGATCTCGCAAGACAAGATTACTAACGTCGAAACGCACTTTTCCTTCACTATGTCCGATGAGTGTTTCTTTATGTGTCATATCTGTTCAGATCCTGTTCGATCATGGCTCTCCACGACTGCCTCTTTTTTGTTGCTCTAAGTAACTGTTACCCGTTTACTATCTCTGTTTGTACTTGTATTGCCACCTATTCACATAAACTCGTGAAATAGGTTACTTGTGTTTCCCTTTGTTCTCTTGCCTTCTGTATGGCACAAGGACGGAAGTATGGAGCACCCAATGAGAATCGAACTCGCTACTCAGTCGTAACAATCCCAGCGAGACAAACTTTCTAACCATTGCCTTCTATATGTCCGGTGAGTTTTCTGTTTATCTTCACAGCGTGTGCAAACATGACTCTCCACAACGTCCTATTTTATGTTGCGTTGAGTCTCTTTTTCTCATTTTGTCCTCGTTCTGCTCTGCATTCGCTCAAACTCGCTAGGTAGGTCACTCGCTGACTCCCCACTCCCACCTACTGCTTCTCTTGCCTTCACTCTATGGAGTGTTAATTTCTTCACCTGCCGATGGATAATGATATGTGTATAGGTATATTTACCAAACATATCGCTAGTCGTGTTTATCCGTCTCAAATCACTTCCTACGTAAAGTGAAATACAGGAATCCCTCAATTAGTGCGGCTAATGTCGACATTAAAAGATACACACTAATCGAATATAATAACTTATAGGGAATTATGCAATTTGTGCCTCAAATTTCAGTCACATTCACTATTAATCTCTAATCTGCGTACATTTTAATATATATATATATATATATATATATATATATATATATATATATATATATATATATATATATATATATATATATATATATATATATATATATATATATATATATATATATATATATATATATATATATATATATATATATATATATATATATATATATATATATATATATATATTAATATTACATGTATAAACAGTATTAAATAACATTTACCGGCCTGAATATCCGAGAAATTTTCATAGAAAATTTTCGCTCTCCGACAGGAATCGAACCTGTATCCGTGTTGTGCCTTAACCGTTAACGCACATCACGCGAAATGATGGTTCCGTATAGGATACAGGTTCGATTCCTGTCGGAGAGCGAAAATTTTCTATGAAAATTTCTCGGACATTCAGGCAGGTAAATGTTATTTAATACTGTTTATTATAAAAACAGAGCATTTGTTTAAATACTTGGATCTATAAAAAGAACGTTAAACATAATATATATAAATGTCTTTAAATAAATTGTCGGACTATGTCCAATTCAAATATATATATATATATATATATATATATATATATATATATATATATATTGAACATTAAAAAATATTAAAAAATTAAAATCTTCAGACACACTGGGTTGTATATTAATATTGCTTCGTTTTTATTATTATTTCATTTAGATTCCTCGACTAGTTTCGGCCAACATGACCATCATCAAGAGAAAAATAATTTTCTGCTTGCTGGTAGCAGTGAACTACAGAAATGAATGTCTTGATGGAGAAAAAGAACATTTGTCTGTAGTTTTCATTTGTTTTTTTGTTTTTTTATCATGAATTTTGGTCAGTCTTTGTGTTGGACAAACAGTCTGTTTTAAGTTGTTATTTGAGATAAGAGCTGGATGGATTCATGATGCTCTGAATTCCTTTGGTCATTTTGACAGTTAAATTGGTTCCTGGAAAGGATGTGTGTCTCTATTAAGTGTGTGCGTGTGTGTGTGTTATTTGGTTCTTAGACAGTGAGTCAGTATGATGTGTGTAAGTGTGTATATTCGTGTGGGTGTGTGTATAAGTGTGAGGCCTCAACACCTCCGTAAACATGTCTGTCTTGTGTGGGTGCGAAATGTAGGTATGTTTTGATTTGTAGGGTTATATATTAATACAATCTATATTGTTAAATTTATGGCTGTATATATATATATATATATATATATATATATATATATATATATATATATATATATATATATATATATATATATATATATATATATATATATATATATATATATGCATATTAGAAGATACAATAAAATTGCTATGAATGAATATAGATGAACAGTCAATTAAGGTTACTCTGAAACGTGCAAATATTCGATACATCCACATCCGCTGGCATTAAAGGAGGGGAAAAAATTAAACGCTGTGGTTCACCTTACGTGGATATCCAAAAATCGTTTTGGGCACCGCATCGTGGTGTAATGGTTATCAAGTTTGCCTCGTTAGGTCAGTTACGACTGCGAAGTGAGTTCAATCCTCATTAACGTGCCCCATACTTTCAGCCTTGTGCCACATGTAAGATACGCTGAGAAAATAAACAAGTTTCGGCAACACGAGGCTATGTCATGGACAACAAGCTTGTCTCGCTAGAACAATTACGACTGAGTAGTGAGATCGATTCTCACTGGGTGCCCCATACTTTCGGCCTTGTGCCACATCTAAGATACGCCTACAAAATAAACAACTTTGGGCACCTCGAGGCGGTGTAATGGTTAACAAGCTTGTCTCGCTAGAATAATTACGACTACTCAGTTCGATGCTCACTGGGTGCCACATAATTTCGGCCTTCCGACATATCTAAGCTACGCTTGGAAAATCACTATCCAAAAAATGAGTAAACCCTGGATCGTCAACTGAACTTGTAAGAGGAATAGTAGACGTGAAATTGTGGAGGGCCATGATCGTCAACAAAGACTGAAAGGAAACAGACCAGAGATCGATCAAGAGGAAAACTATAAACATCAAATAACGTTTACAGATTTTCACAAGCAAGCCTCAAATAATTTTACACGAAAAGGCGCAAATATTCGTCATGTACATGTCCGCTGACGTTAATAAAATGGAACAAGCAACATGAAAACGTAATTGCTTTGTCGACTTCGATGAGACGAATAAAAAAAAAAACGCGCTGCGGGCAGGATTCGAAACTACGCAGAATTGAATTTGAAGTCCAACACCTTAACCACTCGACAAACACAGATGCTTCACGTCTCAGTGGTCACAAAAAATCGCTTAAATATTGTCATGCCAACTGAAATCGTTAGAGACTGAAGTGACACGGAAGACAGATACATAAACAAGAAATGCAACATCATTCAATTTCATTTACTCATTTTACAAGCTTCACAAAAAAGTGTCAAATAATTTGACACGGAAATTTAATTGCTTTGTCTCCTTAAATGAGACGAAGATAATAGTGGCTGCGGGGAGGATTCGAACCCACGCACTCACTGTTAATTAGATTTCGAGTCCCACGCCTTAACCACTCTGCCACCACAGCAGCACGGCAGTATTTACTGTCCCCCACTCCCACGAAGGATAGATGTGGCACAAGGCCGAGTTTACCGTGGGTATTCCCGAGCCCGTAGGCTCGGCCAAAAAATGCCCGTAGAACCCGTATAAACGGGATCGGGTTGGTCAACCTCCCCGAACGTGACTCTGCCCTTCGGCGGAGCCTCGTCCGGGTTCCTCTCTGCTCAGAGGCAGAGAGTTCGACCGTCTAGCCGAGTCGTCCGACATCGACTGACCACAGCAGCACGACGTTCCCTTAAGCGCAAAATGGGATTTAAATATAGTCACGTCAACTGAAATCGTCAGAGTAATAGAACGTAGGAAATTGTGGAGAGCCATGATCGACAATAGAGACTGAAGTGACACAGAAGATAGATACATAAACAAGAGATGCTTCATCTGTCTATTTCATTCACTCATTTTACAAGCTTCACAATAACGTGTCAAATAATTTGACACGGAAACGAGCAAGTATTCGTCGTGTACATGTGCGTCGACGCTAATAAAATGTAACTATCAACTTGAAAACGTAATCGCTTTGTCAGATTAAATGAGACGAGGAAAAAAAATCTCGCTGTGGACAGGATTCGAACCTACGCGGGCATTACCCACTGGATTTCAAGTCCAACGCCTTAACCACTCGGCCACCACAGCAGCCACACGTTCTCGCTGTCACAAAAAAACCTTTAAATATTGTCACGTCAACTGAAATAGAGTAATAGAACATATTAATTTCTTTATGAAAAACTTATTTAGAGTGATTTGCCACATGGTATTCTTCTGTTCTTCATATAATTGGCGGTACTGAGAAATTGCCCCTTCAGATTTTTCTAAACATGTCATAAGCATTAGTGTTTTCATCTGAAAATTTTATTTAGAATCCTTCCATATTTAATGCATCCATCTTTTTTATTTCGATATTTAAAAAAAATGAAAATTCCTGTATGTAATTAAATCCGCCATTTATTTTTAACAATACTCATAAATTTCCTTTTAAGACGTTTTGAAGGTCTTAAGAGGAAATTTCTGATCTGGAATGGATCAAGGTCAAATATTCAGTTATCTAAGTAATTACGGTAGTGTTAAAAAATGAAACGTTATAAAAGGATAAATTTTATAATTTCTGCCGATAATAAAAATACACAATTCCTTTCTTTGGTAGCTTAAAGCAATGTTTCTACCATCACCTTCCCCGCCATTTACACAAATTCGTTTGGTGGGTGACTTGTCTAGAGCGATAAACCTAATAATATTTTATCTGGATTTCTGGAATGAGTAATTATCATTATTTACTTATACATGGCTCTCCACAACTTCCTCTCTTTGGTAGCTTAAAGCAATGTTTCTACCATCACCTTCCCCGCCATTTACACAAATTCGTTTGGTGGGTGACTTGTCTAGAGCGGTAGACCTAATAATATTTTATCTGGATTTCTGGAATGAGTAATTATCATTATTTACTTATACATGGCTCTCCACAACTTCCTCTCTTTGGTAGCTTAAAGCAATGTTTCTACCATCACCTTCCCCGCCATTTACACAAATTCGTTTGGTGGGTGACTTGTCTAGAGCGATAAACCTAATAATATTTTATCTGGATTTCTGGAATGAGTAATTATCATTATTTACTTATACATGGCTCTCCACAACTTCCTCTCTTTGGTAGCTTAAAGCAATGTTTCTACCATCACCTTCCCCGCCATTTACACAAATTCGTTTGGTGGGTGACTTGTCTAGAGCGATAAACCTAATAATATTTTATCTGGATTTCTGGAATGAGTAATTATCATTATTTACTTATACATGGCTCTCCACAACTTCCTCTCTTTGGTAGCTTAAAGCAATGTTTCTACCATCACCTTCCCCGCCATTTACACAAATTCGTTTGGTGGGTGACTTGTTTAGAGCGATAAACCTAATAATATTTTATCTGGATTTCTGGAATGAGTAATTATCATTATTTACTTATACATGGCTCTCCACAACTTCCTCTCTTTGGTAGCTTAAAGCAATGTTTCTACCATCACCTTCCCCGCCATTTACACAAATTCGTTTGGTGGGTGACTTGTTTAGAGCGATAAACCTAATAATATTTTATCTGGATTTCTGGAATGAGTAATTATCATTATTTACTTATACATGGCTCTCCACAACTTCCTCTCTTTGGTAGCTTAAAGCAATGTTTCTACCATCACCTTCCCCGCCATTTACACAAATTCGTTTGGTGGGTGACTTGTTTAGAGCGATAAACCTAATAATATTTTATCTGGATTTCTGGAATGAGTAATTATCATTATCTACTTATACATGGCTCTCCACAACTTCCTCTCTTTGGTAGCTTAAAGCAATGTTTCTACCATCACCTTCCCCGCCATTTACACAAATTCGTTTGGTGGGTGACTTGTTTAGAGCGATAAACCTAATAATATTTTATCTGGATTTCTGGAATGAGTAATTATCATTATCTACTTATACATGGCTCTCCACAACTTCCTCTCTTTGGTAGCTTAAAGCAATGTTTCTACCATCACCTTCCCCGCCATTTACACAAATTCGTTTGGTGGGTGACTTGTTTAGAGCGATAAACCTAATAATATTTTATCTGGATTTCTGGAATGAGTAATTATCATTATCTACTTATACATGGCTCTCCACAACTTCCTCTCTTTGATAGCTTAAAGCAATGATTCTACCATCACCTTCCCCGCCATTTACACAAATTCGTTTGGTGGGTGACTTGTTTAGAGCGATAAACCTAATAATATTTTATCTGGATTTCTGGAATGAGTAATTATCATTATCTACTTATACATGGCTCTCCACAACTTCCTCTCTTTGGTAGCTTAAAGCAATGTTTCTACCATCACCTTCCCCGCCATTTACACAAATTCGTTTGGTGGGTGACTTGTTTAGAGCGATAAACCTAATAATATTTTATCTGGATTTCTGGAATGAGTAATTATCATTATCTACTTATACATGGCTCTCCACAACTTCCTCTCTTTGGTAGCTTAAAGCAATGTTTCTACCATCACCTTCCCCGCCATTTACACAAATTCGTTTGGTGGGTGACTTGTTTAGAGCGATAAACCTAATAATATTTTATCTGGATTTCTGGAATGAGTAATTATCATTATCTACTTATACATGGCTCTCCACAACTTCCTCTCTTTGGTAGCTTAAAGCAATGTTTCTACCATCACCTTCCCCGCCATTTACACAAATTCGTTTGGTGGGTGACTTGTTTAGAGCGATAAACCTAATAATATTTTATCTGGATTTCTGGAATGAGTAATTATCATTATCTACTTATACATGGCTCTCCACAACTTCCTCTCTTTGGTAGCTTAAAGCAATGTTTCTACCATCACCTTCCCCGCCATTTACACAAATTCGTTTGGTGGGTGACTTGTTTAGAGCGATAAACCTAATAATATTTTATCTGGATTTCTGGAATGAGTAATTATCATTATCTACTTATACATGGCTCTCCACAACTTCCTCTCTTTGGTAGCTTAAAGCAATGTTTCTACCATCACCTTCCCCGCCATTTACACAAATTCGTTTGGTGGGTGACTTGTTTAGAGCGATAAACCTAATAATATTTTATCTGGATTTCTGGAATGAGTAATTATCATTATTTACTTATACATGGCTCTCCACAACTTCCTCTCTTTGGTAGCTTAAAGCAATGTTTCTACCATCACCTTCCCCGCCATTTACACAAATTCGTTTGGTGGGTGACTTGTCTAGAGCGATAAACCTAATAATATTTTATCTGGATTTCTGGAATGAGTAATTATCATTATTTACTTATACATGGCTCTCCACAACTTCCTCTCTTTGGTAGCTTAAAGCAATGTTTCTACCATCACCTTCCCCGCCATTTACACAAATTCGTTTGGTGGGTGACTTGTTTAGAGCGATAAACCTAATAATATTTTATCTGGATTTCTGGAATGAGTAATTATCATTATCTACTTATACATGGCTCTCCACAACTTCCTCTCTTTGGTAGCTTAAAGCAATGTTTCTACCATCACCTTCCCCGCCATTTACACAAGTTCGTTTGGTGGGTGACTTGTCTAGAGCGATAAACCTAATAATATTTTATCTGGATTTCTGGAATGAGTAATTATCATTATCTACTTATACATGGCTCTCCACAACTTCCTCTCTTTGGTAGCTTAAAGCAATGTTTCTACCATCACCTTCCCCGCCATTTACACAAATTCGTTTGGTGGGTGACTTGTTTAGAGCGATAAACCTAATAATATTTTATCTGGATTTCTGGAATGAGTAATTATCATTATTTACTTATACATGGCTCTCCACAACTTCCTCTCTTTGGTAGCTTAAAGCAATGTTTCTACCATCACCTTCCCCGCCATTTACACAAATTCGTTTGGTGGGTGACTTGTTTAGAGCGATAAACCTAATAATATTTTATCTGGATTTCTGGAATGAGTAATTATCATTATTTACTTATACATGGCTCTCCACAACTTCCTCTCTTTGGTAGCTTAAAGCAATGTTTCTACCATCACCTTCCCCGCCATTTACACAAATTCGTTTGGTGGGTGACTTGTCTAGAGCGATAAACCTAATAATATTTTATCTGGATTTCTGGAATGAGTAATTATCATTATTTACTTATACATGGCTCTCCACAACTTCCTCTCTTTGGTAGCTTAAAGCAATGTTTCTACCATCACCTTCCCCGCCATTTACACAAATTCGTTTGGTGGGTGACTTGTTTAGAGCGATAAACCTAATAATATTTTATCTGGATTTCTGGAATGAGTAATTATCATTATTTACTTATACATGGCTCTCCACAACTTCCTCTCTTTGGTAGCTTAAAGCAATGTTTCTACCATCACCTTCCCCGCCATTTACACAAATTCGTTTGGTGGGTGACTTGTTTAGAGCGATAAACCTAATAATATTTTATCTGGATTTCTGGAATGAGTAATTATCATTATTTACTTATACATGGCTCTCCACAACTTCCTCTCTTTGGTAGCTTAAAGCAATGTTTCTACCATCACCTTCCCCGCCATTTACACAAATTCGTTTGGTGGGTGACTTGTTTAGAGCGATAAACCTAATAATATTTTATCTGGATTTCTGGAATGAGTAATTATCATTATTTACTTATACATGGCTCTCCACAACTTCCTCTCTTTGGTAGCTTAAAGCAATGTTTCTACCATCACCTTCCCCGCCATTTACACAAATTCGTTTGGTGGGTGACTTGTTTAGAGCGATAAACCTAATAATATTTTATCTGGATTTCTGGAATGAGTAATTATCATTATTTACTTATACATGGCTCTCCACAACTTCCTCTCTTTGGTAGCTTAAAGCAATGTTTCTACCATCACCTTCCCCGCCATTTACACAAATTCGTTTGGTGGGTGACTTGTCTAGAGCGATAAACCTAATAATATTTTATCTGGATTTCTGGAATGAGTAATTATCATTATTTACTTATACATGGCTCTCCACAACTTCCTCTCTTTGGTAGCTTAAAGCAATGTTTCTACCATCACCTTCCCCGCCATTTACACAAATTCGTTTGGTGGGTGACTTGTCTAGAGCGATAAACCTAATAATATTTTATCTGGATTTCTGGAATGAGTAATTATCATTATTTACTTATACATGGCTCTCCACAACTTCCTCTCTTTGGTAGCTTAAAGCAATGTTTCTACCATCACCTTCCCCGCCATTTACACAAATTCGTTTGGTGGGTGACTTGTCTAGAGCGATAAACCTAATAATATTTTATCTGGATTTCTGGAATGAGTAATTATCATTATTTACTTATACATGGCTCTCCACAACTTCCTCTCTTTGGTAGCTTAAAGCAATGTTTCTACCATCACATTCCCCGCCATTTACACAAATTCGTTTGGTGGGTGACTTGTCTAGAGCGATAAACCTAATAATATTTTATCTGGATTTCTGGAATGAGTAATTATCATTATTTACTTATACATGGCTCTCCACAACTTCCTCTCTTTGGTAGCTTAAAGCAATGTTTCTACCATCACCTTCCCCGCCATTTACACAAATTCGTTTGGTGGGTGACTTGTCTAGAGCGATAAACCTAATAATATTTTATCTGGATTTCTGGAATGAGTAATTATCATTATTTACTTATACATGGCTCTCCACAACTTCCTCTCTTTGGTAGCTTAAAGCAATGTTTCTACCATCACCTTCCCCGCCATTTACACAAATTCGTTTGGTGGGTGACTTGTCTAGAGCGATAAACCTAATAATATTTTATCTGGATTTCTGGAATGAGTAATTATCATTATTTACTTATACATGGCTCTCCACAACTTCCTCTCTTTGGTAGCTTAAAGCAATGTTTCTACCATCACCTTCCCCGCCATTTACACAAATTCGTTTGGTGGGTGACTTGTCTAGAGCGATAAACCTAATAATATTTTATCTGGATTTCTGGAATGAGTAATTATCATTATTTACTTATACATGGCTCTCCACAACTTCCTCTCTTTGGTAGCTTAAAGCAATATTTCTACCATCACCTTCCCTCCATTTACACAAGTTCGTTTGGTGGGTAACTTGTTTAGAGCAATAAACCTAATAATATTTTATCTGGATTTCTGGAATGAGTAATTATCATTATTTATTTATATATGGCTCTCCACAACTTCCTCTCTTTGGTAGCTCAAAGCAATTTTTCTACCATCACCTTCCCTCCATTTACATAAATTCGTTTGGTGGGTAACTTGTTTGGAGCGGTAAATCTAATAATATTTTATCTGGATTTCTGGAATGAGTAATTATCATTATTTACCTAAATATGGCTCTCCACAACTTCCTCTTTTTGTTAGCTCAAAG
This sequence comes from Acanthosepion esculentum, assembly GCA_964036315.1. Lineage (NCBI taxonomy): Eukaryota > Metazoa > Mollusca > Cephalopoda > Sepiida > Sepiidae > Acanthosepion > Acanthosepion esculentum. Next base: position 40,494,677 of record OZ038503.1, read on the forward strand.
CAATTTTTCTACCATCACCTTCCCTCCATTTACATAAGTTCGTTTGGTGGGTAACTTGTTTGGAGCGGTAAATCTAATAATATTTTATCTGAATGTTTGGAATGAGTAATTATCATTATTTAATTATATATGGCTCTCCACAACTTCCTCTCTTTGGTAGCTCAAAGCAATGTTTCTACCATCGCCATCCATGTATTTACATAAGTTCGTTAGGTGGTAAACATGAAATGAAACGAAAAATAGCGTAAAAATATACTAAACGAAGTCCAAATAAAAGTAGCCAAGAATTATACCCATTCTATCTGAAGGCATGGATATAGAGGGGAATTATTCCCAGAAGTCAAAACAAGGTGATTTTTCCTCCTTCTGTAAAATGAAATTTATCCGTGGATATTATCTTTTTTTCGCTGATATTAAATTAAAAATCTGTTTTTACTTCCCATCCAAAATTCTTGAAAGAAATTATATTGCATTTCAGTCGCTATTTTTGGTTTTTAATTCAGATCAAAAGAAATAAAGATGGCTCCCTAACAGGAATATGACGTTAGGCAATTCTGTACATGGTATAAGCGTTTGGAGCTGTAAACTTAACAGAAACCAATGACTTTATTTTCTTTAAGAGAAAATCCTTTTGAATACAACTCGCTTGTCTGTTACTTCACGTGAAAAATGTCGCCTCAAAAATCAAAGTTTAATTTGTTTTCATTTTAATCACAAATGCCAACTGTCTTTAATTATTTTTACCTAGTCCTTCTATCAATTTCCTTTTAATTCCGTTGCTTTTCACCCCAACTCTCCGACCGTCATTCTACGATCCCTATTAAACAGTGCTGCCCGCAATCAAAGAATGAGCCCCCGACGGGATTCGAAATCGCATCCCTTTTCCTCGGGATATTTCCAGCTTAGCTGTTGCAACTCCCTTTACGGATTAGACAACGAAGACTTATATATATCAGTGAAGTTTTCAGTATTTTCTTTGAACGCCTGATACGCCTCCATCTTTGTTTACAAAGTTAGTAGTATCAGTAGAATTATTATTTGCCTCTCAGTTTTTTTCATCTTATTTCAGTTGCTTTTCCTCGCAATTCTCAGACCGTCATTCTACGATCGTTATTTTCCGACCAGCGCTTCAACGGATCTACGTTGCTCCCGAGAGATGCGATAAAAAAATTAAAAGGAATGGAATTAAAAGAAACAAACGTCGCTGACTTCTGATAAATGATAATTCTTCATCGAAAAAAAATCGAATATTATTATCATTTTTATTATTATTAATATAAAATAGAATTTTTGCTTTTACTTCTGGCGGGTCGGTTCCAAAAATCGTTTAAATATTGTCCAAAAATCGTTTAAATATTGAACTCGTGAGAGTGATAGAACATGTTAATTTGTGGAGGGCCATGTCCGCCAACAGAGAGTAAAAGGGACACAAAACCATAGATAGATCAACAAGAAAGGTATCATTAAACAATAGAACGTAGGAAATTGTGGAGAGCCATGATCGACAATAGAGACTGAAGTGACACGGAACATAGATACATAAACAAGAAATGCAACATCATTCAATTTCATTTACTCACTTTACAAGAAAGTGTCAAATAATTTGACACGGAAATTTAATTGCTTTGTCTCCTTAAATGAGACGAAGATAATAGTGGCTGCGGGGAGGATTCGAACCCACGCACTCACTATTAATTAGATTTCGAGTCCCACGCCTTAACCACTCGGCCACCACAGCAGCACGACAGTATTTACTGTCCCCCACTCCCACGAGGGATAGATGTGGCACAAGGCCGTGTTTACCGTGGGTATTCCCGAGCCCGCAGGCTCGGCCAAAAAATGCCCGTAGAACCTGTATAAACGGGATCGGGTTGGTCAACCTCCCCGAACGTGACTCTGCCCTTCGGCGGAGCCTCGTCCGGGTTCCTCTCTGCTCAGAGGCAGAGAGTTCGACCGTCTAGCCGAGTCGTCCGACATCGACTGACCACAGCAGCACGACGTTCCCTTAAGCGCAAAATGGGATTTAAATATAGTCACGTCAACTGAAATCGACAGAGTAATAGAACGTAGGAAATTGTGGAGAGCCATGATCGACAATAGAGACTGAAGTGACACAGAAGATAGATACATAAACAAGAGATGCTTCATCTGTCTATTTCATTCACTCATTTTACAAGCTTCACAAGAAAGTGTCAAATAATTTGACACCGAATCGCGCAAATATTCGTAATGTCCTTGTACGTTAATAAAATACAGCAAAAAAATTAAAAATGTATCGGCTTTTTCTGGGAAAAATATCACACCGCGAGCAGAATTCGAACTTGCGAAGAAATTGCCTTTTGAATTTCAAGTCCAACGACTTTACCACTCGGCCACTTCAGCAGCATCATGCTCGAGTAATTTCCAAAAATGGTTTAAATATTTTTCCAATCAACTGAACTCGTGAGAGTAATAGAAAATGTGAAATTGTGGAGGGCCATGTTCGCCAATAGAGACTGAAGGGACACAAACCCAGAGATAGATTACCAAGAAATGTATCATCAACCAATTTCGCTTCCACCCTTTAAAATCTTCACAAGCAAATATTCGTAATGTCTACGTACGTGGACGTTAATAAAATGTAACAAAAAAAATTAAAATCTAACGGTTTTTTTTTTGTTTGTTAAATGAAACAGGAAAAGAAAGCCGCTGCGGGCAGGATTCGAACCTGCGCGGGCATAGCCCATTGGATTTCAAGTCCAACGCCTTAACCACTCGGCCACCACAGCCGCACAGAGTGGACCGTTTTATAAATTGATTAAATATTGTATCGTCAACTGAAATTGTTCGGACTGTTGGATTTTTTCATCAATGAAATTCATAAATTATTTAATAAATATATAGACATTGTTTATATTATTGTTAAAGTAAAACATAAACAATATTTTAAAGAAAGATTTAAGATTGAAACTACCGGTCTACTGGAAAGAGCGATAACAGTTACTGAACTCGAAAAACCTATTTTCCTGAAAAGCATTTCAATAGAAAACAATTTATAAATTTCAACTGACAGGAGCATTTTCTTCTCGGTCAATGAAGGATAAAAATTTCCTTATAAAGAAACGGTTTATATTAACATTACCCTAACCAGTGGGACAATTAGAAATAATATTATTATAAGATAGAATTTCTTGTGTTTGATACATTTTATACATTTGTACAATCTTCGACAGTGTTCGGATCTCAAACCAATGAGTCATAAGCACTAGCTAACACCCCCCCCACACACACATATATATATATATATATATATATATATATATATATATATATATATATATATATATATATATCATTAGGATGAATCATAGCCAATTTAGCGAACTCACGTATATAAAATAGAATCATAGGTAATTTAGCTACCCCACGTATCTTAACTTGAATCATAGATAATATAGCGACCCTACGTATATTAAATTGAATCATAGGTAATTTAGAGACCCCATGTATATTAACTTGAATTATAGGCAATTTAGCGAACCTACGTATATTAACTTGAATCATAGGCAATTTAGTGAAACCCCGTATATCGACTTGAATCATAGACAATTTAGCGACCCTACGTATATTGACTTGAATCATAGGCAATTTAGCGAAGCCACGTATATTAACTTGAATCATAGATAATATAGCGAACCTAGGTATATTAACTTGAATCATAGATAATTTAGCAAACCCCACGTATATTAACTTGAATCATTGGTAATTTCCGATTTGGGGAACCAACTGTAATGACCTTTACATCATCCTAACTGTTCTTTTAATATATCATAACAGAAGATGAAAAATAGGTTATATACAACAATGTTCAACGCAAAAGTCCGTTGATTTAAATGGATTTAGAAATCTCCACAACCGCCTCCAAAAGCCGAGCTCCATGAAAGACAGGTAATGTTGTGCATGTAGTGTGATCGTCGGTGTATTATTCATTTAGTCTTCTTAAAATGCGGTGAAACACTAAATGCACATTTATAAGTCTAGCAGCTGCAAAGTGTCCATAAGATTTTATTCGGAAATCACCCTTACGCCCGTCAATAAGAATGGTATTTTGCCCCTGCATGACAATGCAAGGCTTCATACATCAAGAGTGAGTGGATTAACTCAGAAGTAATTTGCGTTTTTGTGAATCCATTTTAATGGTGAATGTATCACCCTAACTAACCATTCTTTTAATATGTCATAGCAGGTGATGAAAAGTGGGTTGCATACAACAATGTTCAACGCAAAGGGCAGTGGATTAACAAGAATAAATCTAACCAACCGGCACCAAAAGCTGAGCTCCATGGGAGAAAGGTTGTGAAGGTGGTAGGAACGTCGGGGTGTTATTCGTTTAGAGTTCTTAAAACGCAATGTGACACTAAATGCGTCTACTGCGTTAGAAGAAAAGATGGCTTACTGTGTCGTGCCAGAAATTTTTTCTCGTCGGAATCCATCTTGCACATTTATAAATCTACCATTCGTCCGTGCAGGAGGAAAAAAGGGGCCGATCCCCCCGAATTTTGGCTGGCCCCTTGGTTGCCCTCCCCCACTTCTAAGTTTTTGTTATAGTGAAAGACATCTGGTCTAGAGAATAGACTCTCCCACCTATTATAAGTAGGAGTCAGTAGGTAGTCGAGAGGAGTAAGTTATCAGCGACCACAACTCGATTACTCTGCGTAACCCTTTATTTACAAGTTCCTAATGTTTCTGTACGTTTACTCCATTTAGGACGCATTTAGTCCGACTACAAGTTCTATTGTGGAAATAACTCCACAACAACTTTGTAGATGAAAAAAAATCAGAGCAGATAAATTACACTGTCCTGCTAGTATTGACGATAGTATCAACCCTTTGATTTTGTTTTGAAGTCAACCTCTCTTGTGGTCCAACAGCTTGAGAGTGGATAAGAGGGCAAAGACAGATTAGATCTCCACTACTATGAATGTAAAGTTATTCCGTTTAATTTAGTGAAGTAACGTACTTATACTAATACTCATTCCTAAGTTGTGTATACGATAGTGGTGTAATATGAAAATAAAGACGCTGCTTGAATTTGCCTTCCCCCCTGCTCCGCAGAAAATTATCGGCCCCCAAGTGCCCCCACCCAACTTTCAGAGTTCCAGAATCGCCACTGCATATCAGGTTTGGTACACTTGATCTATATCTCGAGATCAGTGGTTCTCAACCGCTGAAGTGTGTCACGAAATCGCGAAAAACACCAGGCATAGGTTTAAATGAAAGCTGCACAAATAGTTGAATAGAAAAATTGAAATAAAGCAAGTTCATATTTGCAGCAAAAGAAAATTATTAAAATTATGAAAAAAAAATTCGTTGATACTTGTACTGTACGAAAAAATACTAAAGATAATAAAAATAATAATAGCTAAAGACCTTTTATCAGTTTTATTGCAATCTTCTACTTTTTATTTATATGAATTAGGCTTCTCAAACGTAAATAACATCAAGAATAAGAAGCGAGAAAGACTAGGCTCAACTGTAGAAGAAATGAGGGTTTCTTTATCGCTCATTCGATCAAACATTGAAGAAATCGTGAGAAAATACAAACCACAGGTTCCACACTAAATAAGCTTCAGAAATAGTTGAATAGAAACATTAAAATAAAGTAAGTTCATATTTATGTGTTTATTTTTTAAATCTATGCTTTGATTTCATAACATTTTAATGTATAGCCTTTAAAACTTTTGCCAAGCGTGCCATGGCATTCCCATTTGCTCCTAAGGTGTGCCGATGCTTAAAAAGGTTGAGAAACTCTGCTTTAACCTAAAGTGTATATCCATGCAAGTCAATTTCCCTTCATATATTGAAAAAACCTTCCTATTGCCGTCCTTAGAAAATTTGTTAAAAACCGTAAATTAATAGAATAGTCATCAGTACCCCCACACACACCCATATTAATCTAATAGAAATATATATATATATATAAATGTGGAATAGTATTCAAAGAAAAATTATCTAGGATGCCAAAAAGACTGAAGAAAAGAAAGTGTTGAAGTCGAAACTTTATAAAAATCAACGAATGAACAACTGACGGAGGTTAGAAAATGTCAAGGAAAAAGGAACAGAATGAGACAGATTGGGACTAAGCCGAGTAAATATCGTTAAATATGTCTATTTTATTCGAATCTATTCATCTCAATCTGTTCAGATCTATCGATGTATCTATCCCAGTCTATTTACAACTATCTATCTATCTATCTTTCTATATATATATATATATATATATATATATATATATATATATATATATATATATATATATATATATAGCGTTTATATATATAAAATGAACAGAATGAGACAGATTGGGACTAAGCTTAGTAAATATCGTTAAATGTGTCTATTTTAAGAAGCAATCGTAAGCAGATGAAAGAAATATTACAATGATTAATTATGTGGCACTGATGTTTAAATAACATCAAAAATAGGAAGCAAGAAAGACTACACTCAACTGAAGAAGAAATGAGTGCCTTGCATATTCGACCAAACTTTGAAGAAATCATGAAAAAACACCAGACAGTTTTAACACTAAATAAGCTGCACAAATAGTTGAATAGAAACATTGAAATAACGTAAGTTCATATTTGTGCGTGTGTATTTTTTAAAACAAATCTATGGTTTTATTTTAATGTATACCCTTTAAAAATTTTGCTCCAAAGTGTGCCGTTGCTTAAAAAGATTGAGAAACCCCGCTCAAGATTCTTGACAAAATTCAAAGAAGTATCTGTAATCTTACTGATCCTCACCGGGCGTGGCTTTTCTCTGTCTTTCTTTAAGCATTTCACTCCAAGCAAAGCGGGAAGCCACTAGCACGCAAGGTATTACAGAGGATTTGGAGCGAGAGCAGATAGGAATGATAGAGGAAAGGATGAGGAGAAGGATAGTGGATAGATCAAGGCAACTGGAGATGTCGATTGACATCACATTTGAATAGTTGGAGATTATAGTTGTCAGGGAAACAGGAATAGGGAAGGGAGTTCCACAGGCGAGAGGTGCGAGATATGAAGCTATTGGAGTAGAAGAGACGGCTACATTTAACAGTTTCAACAGTGAAAGGGTGAGAGCGGAATGCCAGCCTCGTAGGACGCTCGAATTCATGAAGTCTGGGAACCAGCGAAAGCAGCTCATCGGAGCAATTACCATGAAAGTATTTGTAAAAAGACAGAGAGTGGCGACGGCACGTCTGTGAGAGAGCGACTGCAGACGAGTTGCCAGATCAGGGCCCATTACATTGCATATCCGTCTCTGGATCTTAGCAAGAACCCCGAGGCAAGCAGATGGGGCTCCAGACCATATATGGCAGCAATACTCCATGCAAGGGCGAATGGTTGATTTGTAGATTTGAAGGATAGATTCAGGGGAGAAAAATTTTCCTGGCGCCGCACAGGGAGCCAACTTTCCTTGCGGTGGACGAAGCAATTGACTCAATGTATTTGTTCCATCTCAGGTCAGCAGTCAACGTGAGACCGAGTAGCATTTCTATAAATATTTTCCTGGCAACTGTCTTGATGAACTTTTTTTCCCTGGCACCGCGACTACATGAATTTAAGCGTTCTACTAGATAGGTCTCACCGTTTTATTGTTGAACTAGTTAGATTCAACCGCCACTTCTATTGTAATAGTTTCTTTGCAAGCACTTCTCACCTATGGAACTCCCGATTTCTGGCTTCTCTTCTATTTACAAATTTTAAATGCAACGTCAATCGCCATCTTCTGTCTTCCTGAACCGTGTTCCTTTATTGTCATTTTCATCACTTCTCCTCACTAAAGTCTTCTCATTATCTTTCACCCGTCCTGGGTATGACGATAAACTACATCCGCGTCCAAGGTAAGACGATAAACTACGTCCAACAGCAAGATCTCTGATCAGGACGTTTTGAGGAGTGGAATCACCTCTTAATTGGTGGTGTCCCTAGGTCCACCCTGACCCGGGGTGGTAGCATCTGTTAGGGGTCTCAGCTATGGGCAAATAGTTAACCTCGAAACTGAGGTAAGAAGCATTATGAAAGTCTAAAAATAGGTTTTAATACCAGAAATACTTTGTAAAACTATTACCAGAAATAAATTTTTGAAGGAAAAAACTATTACCAGCAATATATTTTTGAAAAAAATATTACCAGCAATACATTTGTTAAAATAATATTGCCAGGTATACATTTTTGAGGAAATAAATATTAGCAGAAATAGATTTTTGACAAAACAAAATACAGTGTAACCCGGATATAAGAGACCCGGATATAAGAGACCCGTATATAAGAGAAACCCGGATATAAGATAGACTTTCTCTGGTCCCAAATTAGAGCCTGTGTTAATGTATATATAATAGACCAAACCCGGATATAAGATAAACCCGGATATAAACGACTTCTTCTCCGGTCCCGACAACTCTCTTATATCCGGGTTACACTGTATTACCAGGAAAAAAGTTGTCGGAATTAAATAACTGTTATGGTCCAATATCCTCATCGCCACTGTTATGGTCCAAGGTTAGGACCAAGGAAGAACAACACGAACACAAGAGTAGAAATAGATATATTACACAGAATAATAATACAAGATATTGAAGGTGTTAGTATGACTGTCAGTCTGGTTTGGAGTGAACTACTATTGGCACGACTCGATTCCATCTCTCTTGAGAGGCACAGTATTTGTAGTGTCAGGAAGAGTTCATTATGTCGTTATAGGTAAGTATCCATAACAATAACCCATTGAGGTTGATATGCCGTAAAACAAAACAAACCAAACCAAATTAAATTATCTTTCCCTCCCTTTAACCCACTGCGTTCTAATATCGCCTTGCTTGACGTGAAATCACTGCGGAAGGCATCGAAATAATATAAACAAAAAATAGCAAGTAAATAACAATTCATGTTGTTGCTGTTGTTTCGATTTGGCTTTTTACAGTGATTTATTTTTTTATTATCCTTCCGTTTCTTCCACCATTTTGTGTTTGCTTTTTCTTATAAACAGTTTTATTATTTCTGTTTTGTTAACAATAATAAAGTCGTGTACCACGCAATAGATTATTCCAGTATTAATTATAGTGTTTTCTTTTTAAAATCCTCCATTTATTATAGGTTTATAAAAGTCGGTATTAATTATAGAGGTACTACATTAGCGTGCGGTCTACGGCGGTTCGCGTAGTCTACGCTGTGAAATAGCGATTGTTTAAAGGTCATTGCGAGTGATACATTTTCATGTTTCTCTCAAGTCGAGGCTTAAAATAATGTAGGGTTGGGTTGGTTTGGTTTGGGATAGTGGATTTTACGATATATCCACTTAAAGTATAAAAATCTATTTATTATTTTATTTGAGACAATATTAAACATTGTTCAAGTTTAGATTTAAATATATACGTAAACGTTTGTCTGGTTCTTACTTAAGTCTAGGGGAATATAGTGATTTTCTAAGCGTAGCTTCGATGTGGCACAAGTCCGAATGTATGGGGTACCCAGTGAGGATCGAACTCACTCGTAATTGTTCTAGCGAGACAACCTTGCTAACCATTACACCACCTCGGGGTGCCCCTTGTTGGGGAATATATATATATATATATATATATATATATATATATATATATATATATATATATATATATATATATATATATATATATATATATATATATATATATATATATATATATATATATATATATATATATATATATATATATATATATATATATATATATATATATATATATATATATATATATATATATATATATATATATATATATATATATATATACATATATATATATATATATATATATATTGTGTGTATTTGGGCAGCATTTTTTCATTCATACATGTTTCATTAAATAATATAGATAAGTGTTGTCTGTATATTTTATGTAAGTTCTTTTCATATTGTCTGATAAGCTTAATAACATTATCATTAAACAATGAAAGAAAATCACAATATTGATACATATTTTTTAATCCAATCTAAGCTTTCGGCTTACATAAGCCATTATCAAAGATGACAATTACACAATATATTAAGCAATACACGAACAAGAAATTGATGATAGTCTGTTTTTGTTTACATGGATGATTTCCAAGCAACGATAAACACGTGCATATAAGACGCTGAAAGCGAAAATCGCACAACAGCTCATGACGTCACACATGTACCAGAGAATTGCATTCCTGGACATTTGCGTCCCGAGACAAATACGTGTTAGGATAATCGCGTACCTCTGATAATGTTTTTAAAGGCAGTTACTAAACGTTTTGAAAAATTCATAGGTATTAATCATAAACTATTTAAAAAAGAATAAAAGGAACGAATAAAAAATTAAAAGTTTATTTTCGTTTAAAATGCAATGACAGATTAATAGTGTTGTAAAACCGTGCTACACATCGCCCGTAAGTTTTTGTTTCATCGGCGTTTTTCTTGTGATTGTGGTAGCTGTAATTTTCCACGTTCCCAAATATTTTTCCACCAGTGTTTGATTTTCGGAACTTAGGTATGGGTTTCAAATAAAAAATGTAATCTATAAAATCCAGAATCTATTCGATGTTTGTTGCACGCACTGCTGAAGTGAACTGAAACTGCTAGCTTTATTTTCTCTTGCTTTAAAAAAGAATTTTTTCCTACCTTTTTTTATAAGAACCACCTTACTGGTTGTTTAGAGTAATTAAAGGTATTGGTATGCAAATTTCTATATTAAGCAACACTTTAAAAAATGGTTAATTCAAAAAATATTAGTGATACGCATATGTGCAGGAATGAATTTGTCTACGAACGCAAATGTTCAGTGATGCAATTGTTTGCTACGCAATTGTCCGGGACGCAAAATGTCCAAGGACGCAATTGTTTGCTACGCAATTGTTCAGGAGGCAATTGTTTGCTACGCAATTGTCCGGGACGCAAAATGTCCAAAGACGCAATTGTTTGCTACGCAATTGTTTGCTACGCAATTGTTTGCTACGCAATTGTTTGCTACGCAATTGTCCAGGAGACAATTGTTTGCTACGCAATTGTCCGGGACGCAAAATGTCCAAGGACGCAATTGTTTGCTACGCAATTGTCCAGGAGGTAATTTTTTGCCACGCAATTGTCCAGGAGGCAATTGTTTGGCACTAAATTGTCCGGGACGCGAAATATCCAAGGACGCAATTGTTTGCTACGCAATTGTTTGCTACGCAATTGTTTGCTACGCAATTGTTTGCTACGCAATTGTGCAGGAGGCAACTGTTTGCTACACAATTGTCCTGGAGGCAACTGTTTGCTACGCAATTGTCCAAGTGGAAATTGTTTGCCACGCAATTGTCCTGGAGACAACTGTTTGCTACGCAATTGTCCGAGACGCAAAATGCTCAAGGACGCAATTGTTCAGGAGGCAATTGTTTGCTACGCAATTGTCCAAGGACGCAATTGTTTGCTACTCAATTTTCCAGGAGGCAATTGTTTGCTACGCAATTGTCCAGGAGGCCATTGTTTGCTACGCAATTGTCCGGGACGCAAAATGTCCAAGGACGCAATTGTTTGCTACGCAATTGTCCAGGAAACAATTGTTTGCTGCTACCCAATTGTCCGGGACGCAAAATGTCCATGGACGCAATTGTTTGCTACGCAATTGTCTAGTAGGCAATTGTTTGCTACGCAATTGTCCGTGACGCAAATGTCTAGCGACGCAATTGTTTGCTATGCAATTATCTGGGACGCAAATGTCCAGGGATGCAATTGTCTGAGACGCAAATGTCTAGGGACGCAATTGTTTGCTACGCAATTGTCCGGGACACAAATGCCCAGGTACGCAATTGTTTGCTACGCCATTGTCCAGGACGCGAATGTCCAGGACGCAACCGTCCGTCTACTGCACCGAAGATAACGGTTAATCATAGTCTTGAACAAGTTAAGATTGTTGTGGTCGTGAAAAACCCTCTTGTGTGTCGGTTCCACAAAGTAGCGGTTCGTGGGAAGAATCTACTCGGTTGGAACTTACATCTCGCCAGTGGAGTACGAAGGGAATAAGGGTGGTTTGCTTAAAAGTGTGACATGGCGGATCTTAATCGTGATGGTTAGCGTTGGTTTTATACTTAAGACTATAGGTCAACATTGATCACGTTTGTAAGTAAATCTATATTCAAACCTTTGTCACTTTCATACTTAAGTCTTTATGTTAACATTGTTCAGGTTATAAATGATCCTTTACGTAAACATTAGCCGGGTTTTTATTTTATTTAAGTCTACGGTTACATATTTATCGGGCATATACATAACCTGATAGATAAACATTGGTCAGGCTTATATAGGGTGTTCCAATAACTTGAACCGATTTTAAATGTGAATTAAGTTTAAGCGTCTAATCATTTTTTCTTATTCTTTCAAATTTAACAACTTAAGTCTTTGGCAATTTCAACCATGGAAAGATTAACATTCAAATAACGTGTTAAAGTTATCGAAGCCTATTAGGAAAATGGACGTTCAAACAGAATTTGAATGAGAAGTTCCCAGGTCGCATCATCCCTTCGAAACAGCGAAGTGAATTGGTCACCACGATCGTGCGACTTGACGCCTTTAGATTTCTTCCTTGGAGGTCATCTCAAAAGTAAGGTCTATGCCAACAAGCCAAATTCAAGTCAACATCTGAAGTTTAAGATAAAAGGCATATTGGTGAGATCGAGGAGCAACAATGGAAAGACGCCATCAAACATTTTGTGCATCGAGGGAAGGTGTGCCACCGAAGCCATGGCGGATATTTGGGCGATATTATTTTTCACACATAAATGTCATGACTTAAATAATATGATTCAATAGAGAAATAAATAATTTTTCACGAATAACACTGATTTATTTACTGCTGGTTTTAATCCGTCTTAATGAAACACCCTTGGGTGTCCCAATAACTTGGACTGATTTTATATGTGAATTAAGTTTAAGCGTCTGATGATTTTTTTCTTTTTCTTTCAGATTTATCAACTTAAGTCTTTGCCAATTTCAACCATGGAAAGATTAACAATCAAACAACATGTTAAATTTATCGAAACCTATTACGAAAATGGACGTTCAAATTTATAAATATATTACCCAATGATTCCGCTAGCAAAAAAAAAAATGCACACCAAACAGTGACCTTTTGTGGATGCAGTGACTTTTTAACAATCTTCCTTGGGTTATGATCATCCCAAATACGACAATTCTGCTTATTAACGAATCCACCAAGATGAAAATGGACTTCATCACTAAAGAGGATTTTTTTGCGAAAACTCTTCATTGGCTTGTCTTTGCTCATGCACCCAATTGATGAGTCCATTGGCAAACATTAGCTGTTGTTCATGATGACGGTAGTCTTTGAGTATAGAATCCAGAGGTTGGCAGTGAATATTTCGAAGACAGTAGGGAAGCGTAGTTCAGGTTAGCAGTGGATATCTCGTTTCGGTAGCAGAGCGTAGTTCTACCTTCTGTTCTGGTCATCTTTGGTTCTGACAGGTTGGCATTGGACATTCGGAAAGAGTAACCAAAATGGCCGCCTTTATATAAGACGGATTGAATATTTTACGCCTTCTGATTGGTTAACCATCATTTGGGGGAACTATAAAGTGATTCCAATCATTTGGCTTTGCTCACTAGTACGTAGATACACAAAAATTGTAACATTAGCTGGGTTTATGTTTGAGTCTATAGGTCGATATTGCTTTGTTTTACGTGTGTATGTGCGTATTAGCATCTCTCCAGTTTGATAATGGAGAACCCGAGATTTTGCTGCTATCATCAGTGCAGTCAAGATAAGTATTGGGGAGTGGTTTCACCACCTGTTCCCTTATTCACTTTCTTTTTTGTGTAAGCAACTAGTTCTCCATATTTAAGCATCATGCCTCGATCTAAGTAAAATAAAGACTGGAGGTTAGCAAATAAACAACAATTATTAACAAATAATAAAATGGAACATCTATGAAAATATATGCACATAAAAATTTATGTGAATGATAGACAGTTCCTTGTTACTCTAGAAAACTTGGCATATATTCTTTTTCTTCGATTATTAAGTCGAAGACGTTCGTCTTTTGACCGAAAGAAATCATTTTTCAGCTTCTTTTTAGCATCAGTAAGTCTTAATATCTTTATAAATTTGATATCTTTTCTTATTATTTCTTCTCAAAGTGGTGATCCACGGACCGGTGCCGGTACGTGAACCATCATTTACCGGTACGCGGCTAGTGTCCAGGCCATGCTAAGGAATCATTTGCAAAGATTTAAGGTGCTATAATTTTTGTGTTAATGAACTGCTTATTTTTTTAATTACTTTTTATATGTTTTGATACTGAGTTATTTTTTGCAAAATAAATGGAAGCTAAAAAATAGTCAACTTTTATTATATTCATTACAAGCAGACCTCGCCCACTCGCTATCGCTTCGCAAAGTAAGATATATTCACTACTTGAAATCTTTGAAACAAAAATTTTAAATGAACATTTCATTCATAAATTGACTTGTTATAGTTAAGCAAAGTTTTACAAACAGATGCCAACTTGTTGAAGGCCAAGTAAAATGCAAATTTCCAGTAAATACAAATTACTATAAAGTAGAGTTGGGGCTTTTTAACCCCAGACTTTGTTGGATAATTTAGCAATTTAGCATTTATTCATATAGATTCCATAATTTAGGTTTTACTTAATTAGCTATTATGTTTCTCTAACTCTTCAAATATTGAATGTTTAACTAATTCTAATTTCTATTTTCCCATTTTTACACTATATTAATTTTATCTTATAAATTGTCCCCTGTTCTGTTACCCATGAAATAAAAATAATTGTTTGTACGGAAAATAAAGATCTGCGTACATCAAATCGTCTTTAAATTAAGAATAATCGTATTAACTGTAAACATTAATTCAATACTTAAATGCAGCGATCAATTTTGAGTTCTTCTGTAGTTTATTGATGCCTATCGCATCTATTCTTCCCTGGCTATTGTGATGATGGCCAAACTAAGAGTCCTCCACGGGATAGGGCGGCTTTTAAGTTAGTTTATAATAAAAAGTGCACTGCAATTTTGGATACAAAAGGATAAATAACAGTTACTCTCCTTGAACCATGAAAGCAACGATAATGTCTAGTATAATATATTAATATATATTTTTAACTTCGCATAATCTGACAACCCTGAATCTGAGCTCAAAGAAAATCCTTCCCTGCCGCTAACTTTTATAGGGCTTTTGAATGAGCTATGAATCATTGAAATCGGAGGAGCTGCTTGGACACACAGACACACACGCATACACTGTGCTTTATATATAAGATATATATCGTTTCCGCTATAAATTTATATTACCACGAAATATTACAGGTACGTGACATATTGAGAAATAAATGCCGGTCCGCCATATTAGTTGTTTTTGAGAGGTACTGGTATAAAAAGCCTTGCCCTTTTGCGACTGTCCTCAAGTAAAACATTTGCATTATTATATTTTGGGGTTTGACCGCTTGTAACTGAAACAGCAGAAGGTGAAATTGCGGCAAGTGAAACCGTGGATAAGGCCAACCTTTGTAAAAACGGAATTTTCAACAGATCTGTCTAGTAATTTTCGTTTTTCTCTTCTCAATACAATTCCCCGCAAGAGAACAGAGAATCTATTCATATTATAAACGGATTGGGCGAGGCGTATCTCCGCCTTGCATGGATAAATATTCGTGCAACCTGTGCGAAATCAGGTTACACTTGATAACCACCCAAACAGGGCGCATCTATGAAACGAAGCCAATAATCTTGTGCAAACATTTTCATGTCTTCAAGGTCGGTGTCATGTTTTCAGGGGCCGACGTCATGTAAAGACCGCGCCAAGAAAGGACAATGGCGTCTTTCTGATTCCGTTTTGTGACCCTCTCCAGAGGTTTTTTAAGTGGTGGGAAGACTTGAGGGTGAAAATATGACAAACAAGTATTGTTCGTTCGACCAGACTTAACATTCTACAGGAAGTTTTCGCTGTGACTGTTTTAAAATTCTTTTACATTTAATTTTCTTATGAATAATAACCTACTGAGAAAACAGAAAAAAAACCTAACAGTTTCATCACTTGTAATTCTAAAAGGCGAATCGATTAAAAGGCGATTTTTGTTATATCTTAAGCTACTATATTCCCCGAGAAGATGTATATCTTTGTTATTTAGCTATGTTATTTGACAACGGTGTTTTTCTTTTGTGCTATTTTTTGTAAATGGGAGAAAGGGGCACAGGAGTCTTTCGTGTTATTAAAAACATACACAAAGATGTTAACAGTCGAATATTACTAAGTTCCAAAGTAATTTAAGACCCAACAATTTTTTTAAAGCATAAGTTTTTAATTAGATGGGGAGAATCGGCTGATGAAATATTAAGTGAACAAATACGACGGTTATAAAAAAATAAAAATAAAATAACGTCACATAAAATCCATTTTGAAAATAAGTACGTTTGGCTTCATATACCACCAAAATAATTTAATCTTACTTTTAAATATATACGAATCCATTCACATAGGGCTTTTATATGCGCAAAGCCATTATCTATCTATCTATCTATCTATCTTAACATCAATCAGCTTAGTGACAAATTTTATATTTGTATTAATCCTATCTATCTATCTATCTATCTATCTATCTATCTATCTGTCTATCCTTCTTTCTCCTTCTCTCTCTCTCTCTCTCTCTCTCTCTCTATATATATATATATATATATATATATATATATATATATATATATATATATATATATCTGAAAAGAAAAACTATCTCACTCTCTCTCTCTCTCTATATATATATATATAAACTCTCTCTCTATATATATATATATATCCGAAAAGAAAAACATTATCAAATCGCTCGAGAAATTATATAAAAAACTAAATAAAAGCACCTTGTCAGTCGTTTTTAATGAAATGTATATATATATATATATATATATATATATATATATATATATATATATATATATATATATATATATATATATATATATATATATATATATTAATGCATGTTTCATTAAATAATATAGACAAGTTATGTTGATTTATTTTAAGTAAATTTCTTTCATTACTGCTGGGTTGCTTCATTTTATGACTAATACCTCAGTTATTTATTAGTTGTTTTTTGCATTATGGAATTTTTGTATTTTTGACAAGGATTTGCTGGATTTATTATCGTCTTTTCTTGATGTGCTGGTTGGGAACATGGGATTTAATTAAACAAATATTTGGGTGAATGTCAATACTCCACCGTGCCTCCTTCTGGATTTAGGAATCGGGGAGCCGAGTTCGAATTCCAGTCGAATCCATTACATTCACTTACGTGCTAATACCCTTGGGAAAGGTATGAATACTCTTCTTCACCCTCCAGCTATGGGTATATATGGGTAAGTAGTAGGACAGCCTGGGTTCTATAGCCTTTGATGGCAACTGATCTAGGAGAAGGACAACTCTGAATTCAAAATCTGCAGAGGGTCGTTTGGGGACATTGTGACACGTAGGTCTATGTATTCGGCCATTCAAAAAGTGTGGATGCTTCTACTTCTGCACAAAGCCTTCGGCACTGTCATCAAATCTCTTGTGCTGGTGTCGTGCTTTCGGTTCCTAGGAAATGATCTGCTTAACCCTCATACGTTGAATCTGACGGGATAGTCGAGTATATATATATATATATATATATATATATATATATATATATATATATATATATATATATATTCCATAATGAATGATAAGGTTTCATATTCATCTGTGTTTCTCTTAATGTAACAGAAAAACAAAGAAAGTTTGATGGTATAAATTACTGATGAAACGTCCAGGATTGGTCGTAATGTTTCTTCGAATATACAACCGTGCATGACCCCAAGGTCATCAATTAATGAAGGCTTTGTTCGCGCTACAGATGTTGTTTTTGCCAAGGCATGTATATGAAATTTAATAACTATATATATATATATATATATATATGTGCCAAATTTTGACATTCTCATTTCGCTTTCAGTTGTTTCGTATGAATTATCATGGCAGCTTTTAATCTGACACAGGAAATGAATAGACACGCCTTGCTCGCGACTCTAGAGGCCAACGACAGCGTCAAAACAAAAACAAAAAATGTCTATGTTACACAAAACTCATGTTCAATGCAATGATTTTTTTTACTCGAACTTTCTGCAGCAATCACACAGATCAAACATAATGCAAAATTCACAACAACGACTGCATCAGGAACTTGATTCATTGATCAACCTTCATATATATATATATATATATATATATATATATATATATACAGTGTGTCCATAAAGTTCGTATGCACTTTAAAAAATGTATAACTTTATTTGTATTTGCGATAGAAATAATCTGTAAAAAATATTATAAAGTTTAATGTACCTAGTTTTAAGTATAGCTAAAATAACTAATGTGATTTCAGGCATGACTGTAAATCAGTTGGCAAATGTTTTCCGTGAACTGCAAAATCGTATTGCCCTTTGTATTGCTAATGATGGAGGACATGTGGAAACTTAAATAAAATTTCAATAAAACCTTAAAAAATATAGATTTACTTCTTTCTAATCCTTTTTACAAATTAGTTCTATCGCAAATATATAATATTACTGAGGAAAAAAGAAAAAAATACGTATGTAATGATTCAAATGTATCTATGTTGTCATGAAGTTATGTGACCGCGTTTCCCCTTAGCGAGGGGTGTCTGATTGATTTGAACCTTTTAAAACCCATTAGTCTACATTCAACATCATCACTTGATAAGACACCAGAAGGGTTGAAACATAATGGCTATTTTTGTAGTGATTTTATAACATATTTATGTTATAATTTTAGAATTAATAATTATATATATATATGTGTGTATATATATATATATATATATATATATATATATATATATATATATATATATATATATATTAGGCATTGTATTAAGTATATTTATTCCTAGATTTTAAATATTTATAAATGGTCGGTTGCATCTAGCATGAAACAGACTGTTTCCTCTAAGTGTTGACTTCTATGTTCACATTTATATATATATATATATATATATATATATATATATATATATATATATATATGTGTATATGTGTGTATGTGTGTGTGTGTGTGTGTGCTACAGTTCAAAATTTTCAGGTCACTCCCCATAATTTAATAGAAAATTATTATACATGGTTAAAAAAACGTAAAAAATGATTTTTTTTTATTAGTAATTTTATTATGACAAAAAGAAAAAAAAACATTATGATTAAATTTTGCTCTCCTCAAAATATCCTCCTTTAGCCTTGATTACTGCAGCACAAATTTTTGGCATTCGTTGTAAAAGTTTCTCAAAGTATAAGTTTGATAATTGATTCCATTCTATTTTCAACGCTTTTCTCTCTTCTATCAAGTTTATCACATCCTAATTCTCGTTGTAACTTCAAACTTTTGAATTGTAATATATATATATATATATATATATATATACACACACACACACATACACACACACACACACACACATATATATATATATATATATATATATATATATATATATATACATATATACATATATATGTATATATATGAATGAGATAACGATATATAAATGTTTATATATCAAGAACAATATTGGTGAAAAATTTATGATAAACTGGAAAATGTTTTCGTCTGACGTGAACTGACGAGGCAGATTTTTCCGCAGTAGGTTGCCATTTCTTTCCATCCAAGAGGATACTTAACCCCCGCAGGTTTGGAATTCAGAGTTGTCCTTCTCGTAGGCCAGTTGCCATCCAAGGCTATAGAACCCAATGTGTGTCCTGCTATTTATCCAAAGCTGGAGGGAAAAGGGGATTAATACCTTTCCCAAGGGTATTAGCACGTATGTGAATGCAATGGATTTGACTGGAATTCGGACTCGGCTCCCAGATTCTTCAACCCGAGCCACTATCCATTACTGAACCCTGCCTCCATAAATAAAGATGCCGTTCGGCATTTTCTGAAGGTTACCCGAATCGACAAGCACCTCATGATGGTTGGAGAGTACAAGGCTGAAACGCTGTGATAAGAACAACAAAGTTGAGGACAATAGTCCGCGTGTAGACAATCTAAATAATGGACACAAAAAAAGTCTCTGCTGAAATTTGAACTCGACTTACCCATTCCATTTTGGGCATCCACACGTTCGATGCTCTCGTTCCGTAATGGAGAAATATGGTAATTGTTCGAATGAGTTCTTCGCTATTGTACGTAGATTTTTTTAATTTACGCGCAGTACTAGTCTGGCGATAAGGTGTCACCAATTTACAATTGTGTTGGCGAGATGTAACCGTAAATTCTATCCATACTAACAGTTTCACGTTCTGGGTATGATGATAAACTATATCCAGTATCAAGGCCTCTGATCGGAAGGTTTTGAGAAACATTAAACCACCTCTTATTTGCTGTTGTTCCCAAGCCCACCCTGACCCGGAGTGTTAGAACTTGTTAGGGTCACCGCTATGGGCAAATAGTTAACCCCCACCAAACTGGGGTCAAAACACTATCAAAGTATAAAAATAGATTTTCATAGTAAAATATCAATTCATTTAAAAAGAAAATATTACCGTCAATATATTGTTGAAAAAAAATGGAAGAATTACATTTGACTCTCGACAAAATAAAAAACCCTCTTTAGAAAAATAACCTGATTTACAAACTGATTTCTTACATAGAATACATATTCTATTCATACGAATCTATCCTAAAAATGTTGTCGGCATTAAATAACCCATTCAGGTTGATATGCCGTAAAACAAAATAAACCAAACCAATCTAAATCAAAGAATACATATTCTATTCATACGAATCTATCCTAAAAATATTGTCGGCATTAAATAACCCATTCAGGTTGATATGACGTAAAACAAAATAAACCAAGCCAATCTAAAACAAAGCCTACATATTCTATTCATACGAATCTATCATAAAAATATTGTCGGCATTAAATAACCCATTGAGGTTGATATGCCGTAAAACAAAATAAACCAATCTAACAATTTCTTTTCTCGAAATTCTTGCTTGTGGAACTCCCTTCCGGGCTCCATGCTTTCCAGTCAACATTAATCTGCATAAACTTAAATGCAATGTCAATCTCTGTATACTGTCCCCCTGAGAGCTCTTCTTTCGTTTTTCGCTCCGCAGCAATATTCCTGCATCCACACCCAGTAACCTGTGTGCCTCAGTGGCTTTATTGCCTTGCTTGGGGTGAACACGATTAAAAACCAAATTTACTTGACAACGTCTCAGTTTTGATGAGGCCAGAACCGCTTTGACAAACGGGAAATCATCTCTTTTACTTACGGCAGCAAAGTAGCAACACAAAACAACGAAGATGCCGAGTGTCTGTCTACTGGCAGAACGTTTAAGGCGATTCCTGCTGAAATATCGCTTCATGAAAATACGGGGCGACAGTCTATACTTATCGTGACAAGTTATACATTAGAAATGGCAAACCACCCACTAACCGTTTTTCGATTCGGGTCAACAATGCGTAAGTTGATCGGCGCTGTAGCGCGTGTAATGTGAGTGCACATAAATTGTCCTATGTCTATTCACCGTAGGAACAGAAATAGAATCTACGCGTTCGTCTTATCACAGCAACAGACTGTGACCGGTGACAACTTTACAATTTGTAGAGGTCAATATATCTTTATAAGCACACACACACGCCCGCACACGCGTAAGTACATATATATATATATATATATATATATGTGTGTGTGTGTGTGTGTGTGTGTGTGTGTGTGTGTGTGTGTGTTCGTGCGTGTGTGTGTTTGTGTGTGTGCGCACGCGCACAAATATATTTATCCGGCAATTCTCTTCATATCTATCTACCTGTTCAATATCTATCTATCTATCTATCTATCTATATATATATATATATATCTACCTATATCAGTCTGTTCGAAATCTAAGATTGTTCAATAGTTATCTATCTATCAATCTATCTATCTGTATTTGTTCAATAATTATCTATCTACCTATCTATCTGTGCCAGTTCAGTATCTGTCTATCTATCTATCTATCTATCTATCTATCTATCTATCTATGTCTGTTCAATATCTATCTATCTATCTATCTATCTATCTATCTATCTATCTATCTATCTATGTCTGTTCAATATCTATCTATCTATCTATCTATCTACCTATCTATCTATCTATCTATGCCTATTCAATAGCTATCTATCTACATCACTGTTTGATATCTATCTAGCTATATCAATGTTAAAAGCATTTATAGTGTATTCTTATAATAAAATATTTTCTTAATAGTCAGTCAGATCGGTTCGATGATGTCAAAGTAGCAGTGAAATGGTTTGTTAATTTTAACGTCTACATAATTAACACGATCCCCATTAACCCTAAACCTGCTTCCCAGTCAATTTTGATTTTCAAAAATAATAAATGCAATGCCAATCGTCATATTCTGTCGTCTTAATTCCTGTTCTTTTATTTTGCTCTCTCCTCAATAATGTTTCCCTTTTCTCATACTCTCTCACAATCATCAATACATTGGCTTACGATCACCGAAGTTAAGCAACGACGTTCTTGGTTAGTATCAAGTTGGGTGACCACTTTGTAATACCAGGTGGTGAAATGATATGGACAGGAAATCGTTAATCGGAGAGCCGTGTTCCAATTTCAGGTGGGTTCGTTATATTCACTTTCGGGCAAATACACTAGGGAAAGGTATGTCTTCACCGCTTATCCCCCAGCTATGGGTTAATTATTGGGACTTGTATCACTATACCATTATTATCTCAAAAAATAAAATTGAAATTGCATACAAAATATTTAGATTTCGGCATTAATAAATAGCCCATGAAGGTGTTAATATACCGCTAAACAAAAACAACCGAGCAATTAGTAATCCCTTGAGTCCTAAAAGTATTATTATTATTATTATTATTATTATTATTATTATTATTATTATTATTATTATTATTTTATAATGATTAAAAAAACAATAATTTCAGTGATTTGTGAAATCATTTAAAATACATTGCTTGTTGAAATGAAAATGTTAGTTTTCTCCATGGAATTTGCAGCATATACCTTCATTATTTGTTTGTTTGCATAGCGGCCGAAATTTAATTTTCTTCAGAGCTTTGGTAATTTTTTTACAAAGCTATATTCCTGGTAACATTTTATTTTTACAAAAATGTATTGTTGGTTAATGTATTGCTGGTAATTTTTTGTTTTTATAAAAATGTATTGCTGGTAATTTTTTGTTTTTATAAAAATGTATTTCTGGTAATTTTTTGTTTTTACAAAAATGTACTGCTGGTAATTTTTTTTACGAAAATGTAATGTCGGTAATTTTTTTGTTTTTGCAAAAATGTATTACTGGGGATTTATTTATTTTTTTTTTTTTTACAAAAATGTATTGCTGATAACTTTTTTTTTTTTTTTTACAAAAATGTATTGCCTTAATTTTTTTTTCAATAAAAATGTATTGGTGGTATATTTACTATAAACATGTATTTTTATACTTTCATAGTGCTTTGACTCCACTTTTCGGGTTCGCTATTTGCCCATAACTGGTATCCTATCAGGTTCTACCAGACCGGGTCAGGTTGGACCTGGGAAGAACAGCGATTAAGAGGTGGTCACGTGCTCCTCAAAACCTCCGGATCAGAGACTTTACTGCCGGATGTAGTTAATCGCCATGCCCAGGATGCACGTTCATTATTCACTTGTTTCATAAAGGATCTAAGATGTCGTCGCCACAAGCGTTCCACCTGATTTCTCTTCTCATCATGCAAGCGCATCGTTTAAATAAGTCTTTAGTTCATACATACGAAATTTATTTACCGCGACAGAAACCGATATTTCATCAGCTTTTATTTAACTCGTTACACAAACAGCTTTAAATTTCAGAGATTATATTTTTAAACATAAATATTTTGAAATAAATTTTGGCTTTATTTGAGGAAATACAGGTGATAAGAATTCGCGAAACGGAAATTAACTGACGCACCTGTTTTTTTTTTCCCACTTTTATTCTTTTTTCATGTCTATACTTGAATTACTTTCTCATTCACATCGACTTAAATGCAAAACATTCAAATAATTTTAATGAGTTTATATACATATACATACATACATACGTACATACATATATATATATATATATATATATATATATAATAAAAAGACTTATTTTTATACATATATGTATGTGTATGTATGTATGTATATATATTTATATTTTAGATATATGATTGCATATGTATGTGTATATTTACCACTAATATTATATATATATATATATATATATATATATATATATATATATATATATGTCAATAAAATAGTGCTCGATGTAATACATTGGAGCTATTATATATGTATATATCAGTAAATATACATATTATTCCTCAGTTCAGTTTTGAGTAAAGACCAACAAAAAGCAAATATTCGACAGATATTAACCAATCCTATTCTTTCATTTTTATGACTGATAATATCAGATATTATAACTTTATGGTTATTTTTTATTATGATTTTTTTGAGTGACAGATTTTATTGACAAAATCACAGAACCGGCACGAGAAGACACACACACACACACTCATATATATATATATATATATATATATATATATATATATATATATATATATATATATATATATATATATATATAATGATGATGGGTGCAGACGATCATTAAAAATCCATTCGGCTATAATTTATTTAACGAATATGCAAATATTCCTCTCTTCAGAGCGAAGTTTAAAATAAATGGAATCAATTTACCCAAACGACTGAAAAGGGAGAGGAAAAAAGAAAAAGAAAAGGAAAAAAAATAATATTAAAAGAGGAAGAAAAAACATAAAACTTTCAATATAAGGCTTTAAAAAATTGTGGGGGAAGACAGAAAGACAGGGAGGGGAGAGAGGGAAAGGAGAGATAAAAGGAGACAGTGAAACAAAAAAAAGGGAAGAAGGAAGAATTAAACATGAGCCGATATATATATATATATATATATATATATATATATATATATATATATATATATATATGTATACAAGGTAACCAAAAAAGTTCTGTCCGTTTTTTGATTAGTCATTGAATGAAGTTGAAATATATACGAAATTCGTGTAGGAATTGTTTTCAAATTCGGACAGCCGGAAGTAGGAACATCAGTCGTTATAAAAAACACGCGCACCGTGCCCGGCCATTAGTTATAAGCCGGAGAGCGGTGAGAAGGATGGAAGTGTCTAGAGATCTCGTACGGGGCTGTTTGCTTTACGACTTCAAAGTGGGCTTATCAGCAGCAGCATCAAGTCGCCGCAGATGTCAAGCGTTTGGGGATAGTGCTGTGGATGAACGTACTGCAAGGCGTTGGTTTCAAAAATTCAAGTCGGGAGATTTGTCTCTCCATGATGAGCCTCGCAGTGGACGACCACAGGTCTTGAATGACGAAGTTCTGAAGGTGGCCATTGAAGAGGACAGTAGTCTAACGTGTGGTGAACTTGCAAGACAGTTCAACGTTTCCGATGAAACAGACTTCATCTGCGCCGCCTAGGTAAGACGTACAAAATGAGCAAGTGGGTTCCGCAAACGCTGTTGGAGGTCCACAAGGGACAACGAGTGGCAGCCTGCGTAATGCTGCTTTCTCGCCACCGTACCGAATCCTTATTCAATCGAGTGCTTACCAGTGAGGAATAGCGTTCCGGACATTGGTTGTCTCCTCAGGATGCTGTCCCTCACACCGCAAGACCGCCTATGCACCCACGCAAGATTATGCTTTGTGTCTGGTGGACAGGACGTCAAGTGGTTCATTATGAACTGCTACCAACGGGCCAAACGGTCACTGGAGACCTATACTCGCAGCAATTGAAACGTGTGCAACAGGCATTGCGCCAGAAGGAGACAGACGATGAAGTCAAAAGTGTTGTGAGCGACTGGCTCAGTGCAAAGATTTTTACGCTGAAGGAATACGGAAGCTTGTGTACAGATGGGAAAAGTGTGTGACAGTGCTGGGAGTCTACGTTGAAAAAAAAAAGTAAGCTTCTATCTGTATTAGATGTCCTTATACCGAAAAATTCAACTTATTTATTGAGTGACCCTCGTTATATATATATATATCTATATCTATATCTATCTATATCTATATATATATATATATAAAAGGTTAGCCTTAAAATGTGCACCCCCTTCCCCACCCCAAAATGTTGTTCAGGTAATTTAAGAAGATTCAAACTCGATTATTCGAGCGCCTCCTATATGTCAACAGACATAGTAAGCAGCGGCTTTTATATGAAATTTAGTGCCTACGGCGATTAGTTGATTAAACATTTTGGCAGGAAATTAGTTCTTTTTAATCATTTATTCTTCATCGTAATTTCTTATGTTCAGGCCAGTTTTCGTAATTTATTTTTGCACACTATGCTTGATAATTTGTAATAGACGTGGATATGAGGTTACAGTTAAATTCCACGTTTCTTTCATTCACTTTTGATCTAATAGCCCCAGGACAGGTACGAATACGTCTCTTCGCACTTCCTATAGGCTAACTAGCATGGTAGACAGATCTCTCTGGCTTGCACAAAAATCTAAGTATCAACATTAAAATCAAAACCATGTAGAAAGAAACGCGAAACCACTCAACCATCTTCTCAAGAAATCATGACAAATCACAGAAAATAAAAAAAAGGAATCTTTGGAGAGACATGATCCTGGAGGAACAAACCTAAAAAACAAAAATGGTGAAAAGGATAAACAGTTTCCTATCAGAGAGTACACTAATTGATTTGTTTTTTCTTAGGTTTGTCAACCTGTTGTCGATTATTTCAAGCCTAAACATATTCGTCCTGGGTATGACGATAAACTATATCCGCGTCCTGGGTAATACAATAAACTACATCCGCATCCTGGGTAAGACGATAAACTACATCCGCGTCCTGGGTAATACAATAAACTACATCCGCGTCCTGGGTAAGACGATAAACTACATCCGCGTCCTGGGTAAGACGATAATCGACGTCCGCGTCCTGGGGAAGACGATAAACTACATCTGCGTCCTGGGTAAGACGATAAACTATATCCACGTCCTGGGTAAGACGATAAACTACATCCGCGTTCTGGGTAAGACGATAAACTACATCCGCGTTCTGGGTAAGACGATAAACTATATCCGCGTCTTAGGTGAGACAATAAACTATATCCGCGTCCTGGGTAAGACAATAAACTACATCCGCGTCCTGGGTAAGACGATAAACTATATCCGCATCCTGGGTAAGACGATAAACTACATCCGCATCCTGGATAAGACGATAAACTACATCCGCGTTCTGGGTAAGACGATAAACTACATCCGCGTTCTGGGTAAGACGATAAACTACATCCGCATCCTGGGTAAGACGATAAACTACATCCGCGTCCTGGATAAGACGATAAACTATATCCGCGTCCTGGGGAAGACGATAAACTACATCTGCGTCCTGGGTAAGACGATAAACTATATCCGCGTCCTGGCTAAGACGATAAACTACATCCGCATCCTGAGTAAGACGATAAATTAAATCCGCGTCTTGGGTAAGACGATAAACTACATCCGGATCCTGGGTAAGACGATAAACTACATCCGCGTCCTGGGTAAAGCGATAAATTACATCCAACAGCAAGACCTCTGATCTGGAAGCTTCGAGGAGCGTAGAACTACCTCTTAATTCCTGGTGTTACCAGATCCACCCTGACACGTAGTGGTAGCACCTGTTAAGGTCCAAGTTATGGGCAAATATACCCCCCCCCAAGCTGGGGTCAAAACTCCATAAAAGTGTAAAAATAGGTTTTAATACCAGCGATACATTTTTGTAAATATATTAACAGCAATGAATTTTTAAAGAAAAAAATTATCAGCAATACATTTTTGAAAAATATTACCAGCAATAAAAATCTTGTCGGCATTAAATAACCCATTGAGGTGTTGATATGCCGTAAAACAAACCAAACCAAACCTGAATGTATTTCGGATTGGAGGTTGCTTATAGTATCCAGTGTGACATGGACCGATGCCATACAAAGCAACACACACACGCGCACACACACACACGCACCCTAAAAAATACAAACACATACACAAACGAAAAAATAAAATAACATAAAATAAACACAGTTCATCGCATACGCTCGCCTGCGTATCCGGGCTGGTGCTGCACAGTCCTCACTGTCCAGAGTTCAAAAGAGCTTACGCGGACTTCTGGGTGATGAATTATTCTCCACGCTGCAACTCTTGTCCGACACCCGAAATATTTCCAGCCTTTCACTAACTATATCGCTATTACTATGTCAGATGTTCGGACGAGTTACATTCCTTAGTTACGCCAAGTCAGACTTCACACCTAAGACCTGCCACGCCCTGGTTACGGCGACAAACCATCCCTGTTTCGTTTGTGCTTCTTTGATAAAAACCAAGTTCCACTTAGTTTCTTCCCTGGGATTGTTACTTTGTGGAACTAAACCCAGAGAGAATGCTTCCCTGACGAAGATCTTAATCTGGAATCTCGACTTCAGTCACTCTCTCTTGTGTCGTGGATGTTTCAATACCTCAGGTTTAAAATGATTATTTTTAATGAAAAAGCATTCTTGAAGCTTTCATTTTAGTCTTAATTGAAAGTTACTATTTTCAGTAAGCAAAATACTCTGATGTATTTTAAAGAGAAATTATATTGATCGGAATCACATCTTTTTGGTCGCTTTCACAAAATCGGCCATTATTGACGCATTTTGAAAACATTTGTAATCAAAAGTTAATTCTCGGCTTTAAAAATCTTCCAAAAATAAAATATACTTTTCTGAAATATTATTTGAGAAATATTAGCTGCTTTAAAGTGTAATTAATCATATTTGAAAAAAATATTAAAATAACAGAGAAATAGATTTTAAAATCAAACAGTAGCGGTGAGTACGCACTTATCACCAACGCTTGTCACTCGTAGATCACTTAGCAAGTGATAATAAAATCTGTCAACACGTTTACTGTTGTTCAATGGAGACTTTAACTGTTAAAACATAATTTAAGAAAATGACGGGTGAGCGCCTTTTTTATGTAGTTTTTAAGTACTTAGAAATCTTAAAAATGTTGGAAAATATTCTCCGTAATCCAATTTTAGGAATACTGAATTTAAATATCCTATAGTCATCGCTCTTATTCTTTGATAATGTCGTGTATGGTCAACCATACATTCAAACAGGGGCACATTACGTAATATTTTATATGCATATTTTTTTAATATTGGATGTAAACGACTTTTATTAAGCTTTTCAATTTTTGATTCGTAAATATAGTTTTCACGTAATATCAATATCACCTAACTGAATTGAAGTAATGTAAAATTTTAAACGATTTATAATATTATATATTAATATAATTGAAATATTTAAAAAAATATCATTATTCATCGAAAAAAAATTTTCTTAGGACAATAGTGTCCGCAATTAAAACTTTTTCTAAATTAATAATATCATAGTTTTATTGCATTTTTTATTTTATGATTCAGAGCAGATTTGTTGTAATTAAGTTTCCTGTTTTACAAAAAAACTTATGATTTAAAATCTCGAAGAAGTCCTGCTTTTAACCGATAAAACAAATTTTGAGATTTAAATTTAATTTCTTGAAATTTCATCAAATTAAGAGAGAGGGTAACATACGTAAAAAAAGAAAGAAAAAATTACCAAGATTTTCTAAAAAATTTTAAAAATAATTCCATTCATTTATGAATAATTCCTGAATGTTTTATTAAAATCCGACAATTATTTGATTTTTGCAAGAATTTCCAAATCATTGTGTTTTTTCACCTGAAAAAAGGCGCTAAAATACTCTAATCGTAAATATTATGTCGACCGCTGACGAAAATAAAAAAACGAAAAAGTTTTTTAACTAAAATTTCGAACGTGCTAAAAAGGATTAAGAATTTGATAAAATAAGAACTGTTAGATGTAGACGTCTCTTCTACTCCAATAGCTTCATGTCTCGCACATCTCGCCTGTGGAACTCCCTTCCTTATTCCTGCTTCCCTGACAAATACAAGCTCCAACTATATAAGTGTAACGTCAATCGACATCTCCAGTTGCCTTGATCTATCCACTTCCCTTCTCCACATCCTTTCACCTTTCATTCCTATCTGCTCTCGCTCCAAATCTTCTGTAACCCCCTTGCCTCGATCGATCCACTATCTTTCTCCACATCCTCTCCTTTACCACTCCTATCTGCACTTTCTCCAAACCTTCAGTAACCCCTTGCGCGCTAGTGGCCTCCAGCCTTGCTTGGGGTGATAAGCTTAAAAAAAAACAACTTTTGTCTTTCTTTTTAATAATAACAAACATTTGACAATAAAACTTTGTTTGTATTAAATTTGACGCCCTTTTTCATCGTGTTATTCCGGGGTTTTTTTTTTCAGCGAAAAAATGGAGGTACCTACGTGGCTTCCATCGGTCTTTTACGAATATTTCCATGGCAATTGTTCTGATGAGATTTTTTTTCCTTAGTGCTTTGTCTGCATGAATATAAGCGGGCTACTAGATTGGAAATTAGGTCTCACCGTTTTACTGCCGAAATAGCTAGATGCAACCGCCTTTTCTATTTTATCAGTTTCTTTTCTCGCACTTCTGTTCTCTGGAATTCCCGATGTCTTGCTTCCCTGATAATTATAATCTTCAAAAATTTAAATGCAACGTCAATCGCTATCTTCCGTCTTCCTGAACCCGGTTCCTTCATTGTCCTTTTTTTTTTCTCTTCTCCTCACTTCAATCTCCTCATTCTCTTTCACTTCCTGTAACCCCTAGAGTCTTAGTGGCATTATCCCTTTGCTTGAGGCGAAATGATTAAAAAAAAACTGCAATTATGTCACTTTAAGTCCAGGGTCAACCGACACGATGCAAACCACACCCATTCCCTTCATGTTCCTTTGATAAAAAACAACAAGTTCCTCTTAGACAGCTTCTTCATCAGAAGTGATACTTTGTGAAACAAACTCCCAAGAGAATGCTTCCCTTACTTCCTCCTAACCCATCCCTTACAATAATCTCATTCGGTAACCCTCTGTCTTGAGTGGCACTTGTGTGTGTGTGTGTGTATGTGTGTGTGTGTGTGTGCGTGTGTGTGTTATTTAGCGACGTATAAAACTCTAAATGTTATCTAAATCCGAAATCTAAATATTTCGTACACAATTTGATTTTTGGTGGTGGTGGGGGTTGTAATAGTTCTAGTGGTACAAGTCTTACTAATTAACCCATATCTGGGGGAGAAGCGGTGGATTCATGCCTTTCCCAAGGATATTTGCGTGTAAGTGAATATAACAAACACAACTGGAATTCGAACTCGGCTCTCTGATTAACAATCCCACATCATTATCCATTACACCGTCGACACATCCTAGCTTACAGCACCTGGTATTCCCAAGCGGTCACCTATCTCGTTACTGACCAGGCTCGTTGGCCACCACCCATCCTTTACAATAATCTCACTTGTATTGGATGAAGTATCAGTAAGTTGAAAAAAGTGTGACACAGTGACACACTGGCATTCACATTTATTATATAGATTACGCTTATTTGTTATTTTAGATGGCTGTCTTAAGGACACTGGACAGCAGACAGTACAATGTAAACCAACCCCATCTCTTTGATGTTCTTTTGATAAAAAAGCAAGCTCTACATAGATAACTTCTTCCCCAGTGCTGTTACTTTGTGAAACAAACTCCCAAGAGAATGCTTCCTTGGCAATCTTGGTTTATTTACGTCCAGCGTGAACCGATATCTATTCTGCTCACCCTCATAATTATTCTTTCTTCCTCCTCACCTATCCCTTACAATAATATCACTCGGTAACCCTCTGTCTTGAGTGGCCCTTGTGCCTTGTATTGAGTGAACTACATCATCCGATATCTATCCTACTCGTCCTCATATTACTCTCTTACTTCCCCCCTCACCCATCCCTTACAATAATCTCACTCAGCAACCCTCTGTCTTGAGTGGCCCTTGTGCCTTGTATTGAGTGAACTATATCATCCGATATCGATCCTACTCGTCCTCATATTACTCTCTTACTTCCCCCCTCACCCATCCCTTACAATAATCTCACTCAGCAACCCTCTGCCTTGAGTGGCCCTTGTGTCTTGTGAACTATCAGTAAATACAACAGAGACATAAAGTACTTTTAAGAAAGGAGTATAAATAACACAAGATTGTTAGAAAATGAATAAACATTTCTGTCTGTCGCCTTCATTAATATTTACAGAATCTCATCAATAATTCAAGTACAAAAATCATGTTTGTTTTCCGTCTGATATCATACTGAATTGTTCAGAGAGAGAGAAAGAGAGAGAGATAAGGAGGTCAAAATAGACAAAAGAGTGAACAAGTCATATTAATACGACTAACATGGTCGGTACGCGGTCACAACTTTCGTCCATTTTAGTCAATAGACTAATTTATATGTGCGTATTTAACAGTGCGCCTACGTCGCAACCAAATGTGACAAAAGGTCAGTTCAAAGTGTGTTTGCCGGCAATAACGTGGAAAAATTTCTCAAGCTTTCTCCGTATTTCCCCATTTTGTGGATGCCTCAGGCGCCGGGTAATGCCCACAATGAGATGTACTGTCTAGGGGGAACGCCCCTTCGGGCTCAGACGAATTTATATGCGTCATCATATCAAGAATTAAACAACAGTGCCCGAAGAGTTACGCCCTCTCCAGGGTGCAGCCCTGGGCAGGATTCTTTTTTTTTTATGAGAGATTGGCAGTTGCCCATGGAACACGTCTCCACTCCACGCCGTCGATGGTTTTCAAGAGAAAAGCTTCGGCCACTATAGCTTGGCATCAGCATCGTCGCAGGAATTGCAAGAATGAAATTGAACATGACATCGGACTGTCTTCTTCATTCTCCTAGTCTGGTTGGCAACCATGGCTACTATTTACACATTGTTGGGGGTTTTGAATTCAGAGTTTAATTATCTATTAATTCATTGTGATGGTTGTCCGATTAAATTTTGATTCGGTATTAAATAAGGCGAGGCACGGTGGAGTAATGGATAGCGGCTCGTATTGAGGGATCGGAGAGTTCAAATTCCGGTCGAATCCATTACATTCACTTACGTGCTAATACCGTCTTCTTCTTCTTCTTCCCCCAGCTATGGGTAAATAGCAGGGCAGACCGGGTTCTATAACCTTGGATGGCAACCGCAGAAAGAAAGGCCAACCTACTGCGAGAAAAAAAATCTGCCGCGTCAGTCATGTATCGAAAGATACATGATCGCCTGAGCGTGTATCACGCATGGCACATAACTGACTGACGTGCTAATACCCTTGCGAAAGGTATGAATCCTTTTCTTCTCCCCCAGCTATGGGTAAATAGCAGGACAGACCGGGTTCTATAGCCTTGGCTGGCAACTAGAGTAACGCAGAAAGAAATGGTAACCTACTGCCGGAAAACAAAAATCTGCCTCGTCAGTCATGTATCGAAAGATACATGATCGCCTAAGCGTGTATCACGCATGGCACATTTCAGTATTCTCGACAAAATCCAAAGAAGAGTCTGTGATTTAATCGGCCCTGACCTGGCAGCTCTACTTCAGTCACTTTCTCATCGTTGTGACATGACTTCCCTCTGTCTTTTGGGTAAATATTTTCATAGCAATGATTATGATGAGCTTTTTTCCTTGGTACCTCGAGTGCAACAAATTAATAATGCTACCATATTGTCAACTAGGCTTCACCGTTTTACTATTTAATTAGCTAGATATAACCGTAAGTTCTACTCTCATGCACTTCTCGCTGACTGTTGTAACCTAGGAAAGAGTTACTGAATAAGAATAACCAAAACGAAGGTTGGAAATGAAACGCTAATATTCATAACAGGAACAACATACAAGATTCGCCAGCGGCGTGTATTAAGTAATCAACTCCTTGTGGTGAGCTAGAAGTGAATCAAGGCTAATTGCAAGTGAATTACACAGTGAATCCAAATGACGATATTCACTAACCGCCTCACGCGGTCGGATGTGGTACAAGGCCGTGTTATATTGTGGTGTATTCAAGCCCGTAGAGTCCGTAAAAAAAAACGAGGTAAAGTAGCTACTTCCCGATACGAGAATCTGCCGTTTGAAATAGCCTCGTCTGGGGATTCTCTATGCCCGCTGGCTGAGAGTTTGACCAGCATACTTGGAATTGAATCCAAATGACGATATGTGGCACAAGGCCGAGTTTTACTGTGGGGTATCTGAGCCCGTAGACTCGGCCAAAAATTCCCAGTAGACCTCGTAAAAACATGGTCGGGTAGCTGTCTTCCCAGACGAGAGTCTGCCGTTTGACATAGCCTCGTCTGGGGATTCTCTCTGCCCGGAAGCAGAGAGTTTGACCAGCATACTTGGAATTAAATCCAAATGACAATATTCACTAACCGCCCCCCCGCCCCGCGGTCGGATATGGCACAAGGCCGAGTTTTACTGTGGGGTATCTGAACCCGTAGACTCGGCCAAAAATACCCCGTAGACCTCGTAAAAATATGGTCGGGTAGCTGTCTTCCCAGACGAGAGTCTGTTCTTCGACATAGCCTCGTCCGGGGATCCTCTCTGCCCGGAGGCAGAGAATTTGACCAGCACACTTGGTATAACACATACAATATATTCTACTGTATTTATACGGATTGGGACATACCTATATGATCCATAGGTATGGCATAACACTGACTTAACTGTCTTCCGATTTCTTGCTTCCCTGTCAACTACAACGTTAAAAAATATGAATACAATGCCTATCGCCAACGTCTGTCTT
This sequence comes from Acanthosepion esculentum, assembly GCA_964036315.1. Taxonomy (NCBI): domain Eukaryota; kingdom Metazoa; phylum Mollusca; class Cephalopoda; order Sepiida; family Sepiidae; genus Acanthosepion; species Acanthosepion esculentum. Next base: position 40,529,492 of record OZ038503.1, read on the forward strand.
CCTGATACCTTTTTTTATTATCCTTAAAGTTTTCGCGTTCTCTTTTACTCCAAGTAACTCTTCGGCTTAGTGGCATTATCTCCTTGAATGGGGTGAAATATTTATAAAAAGATAGAGAAAAAATAAAACCAACAGGTGGATCTGAATAATTTTATTTTAAAAGATATGGGATATAAGATGCTCGATAACAGTGGGAGTGCCGAGAGGATATGTTATTGAAGCCTCTTTTATTTCTAGACCAATTTATCTTCACACAAACCACTAACAATTATAAGAAGTCAGACGACAAAGAGAGAAAGGGAAAATAGTTATGAGACAATGAATAATAAAAAGAAAAGTCTAATTTTTGCTTGACTGACTCGATAAAAAAAAAAAAATATCAGATAACAAGTAATTTGTTTTCTCAGCGTGCAGATATCAACGGGAAATGATAATCAGGGCTTTCTCACTGATAGTGTCTGCTTTGTGGTAGCCAGCACGAGAAGATTTACCCAGAACTAGAGACAAATTAAAAAAAAAAAGAGAAGAAAAGAATCCTATGTAGACCATATCATTGCTTGGAACAAGGTTTTTCAAATACTTGAAAACGAATGAGGAAAGAAGGATCGGCAAATTTGAAACCCAGCAAATAAGTTGAATTCAAGGACAGAAATAAACAGCGAGTAACTTACCGAACAAGCTTGCGTAATTAGACAGCAAAACAACGCATTGTAGAGGTAATAAATAAACAAACATTTACTAAGGGTTAGAAACGAGTGGAAGTTGAGTTGAAATTAATGCTATACACACACACACGCACAAACACGGTGGAGTAATAGATAGCGGCTTGGATTTAGGAATCGGAGAGCCGAGTTCGAATTCCAGATTGATCCATAACATTCACTTACGTACCCTTGGGAAAGGAATGAGTCCTCTTCTTCTCCTTCCAGCTATGGGTAAATAACAGAACAGACGGGTTCTATAGCATTGGATGGCAACTGGTTTAGGAGAAGGACAACTCTGAATTCAAAACCCGCGGAGGGCCGTTCGGGGATCTTATGGCTGGTAGTGCACCAGGTCCCTGTATTCGGCTCTTCAAAAAGTGTGGATGGTTCGAACACAAAACCCTCACCACTATAATCAAACCATATGTGCTGGTATCGGGCTGTCGGTTCTTAGGAACTGAGCTGCTTGACCCTGATACATCGAATATAACGGGAGAGTCGAATATATATCCAGTGTATCTCGGATATAAGAGACCCGTATATAAGAGAAACCCGGATATAAGAGAGATTTTATCTGGTCCCAAATTAGAGCCTGTGTTAATGTATATATAATAGACCAAACCCGGATATAAGATAAACCCGGATATAAGACACTTCTTCTCCTGTCCCGACCACTCTCTTATATCCGGGTTACACTATATATATATATATATAAATGGTAGTACTCGTTTGGAAAAACTTCGGATAGCTCAACTTACATTAGAACAAATCGGTACCCGAGAAAAAATGAGAAATAAAAGAAGAAAGAACCAAGAACATTAAAACAAGGCGAAAACAATCGTTAAGTTTTTAAGCTCCAGGGACAAAGAAAAAAAACCCAAAACGAGTAAAAAGACAACAACGGATATCCGTTTAGGTGAAACTTAGGTAGGTTTGCCTGGTATATATATATATATATATATATATATATATATATATATATATATATATATATATATATAAATCCTTGTAAATTTTATATATATAAATCCTTGTAAATTTTATTTCAATTTACAAGGTGAAAATGGATTTATATATATAAAATTAATAAAAGGATTTATATATATAAAATTTACAAGGATTTATATATATATATATATATATATACCAGGCAAACCTACCTAAGTTTCACCTAATTCCTATTATATATATATATATAATAGGAATTAAGATTACATTAGGTTAATGATCATTTTCACCTTGTAAATTGAAATAAAATTTACAAGGATTTATATATATAAAATTTACAAGGATTTATATATATATATATATATATATATATATATATATATATATATATATATATATATATACCAGGCAAACCTACCTAAGTTTCACCTAATTCCTATTATATATATATATATAATAGGAATTAAGATCACATTAGATTAATGATCATTTTCACCTTGTAAATTGAAATAAAATTTACAAGGATTTATATATATAAAATTTACAAGGATTTATATATATATATATATATATATATATATATATATATATATATATATATATATACCAGGCAAACCTACCTAAGTTTCACCTAATTCCTATTATATATATATATATATAATAGGAATTAAGATTACATTAGGTTAATGATCATTTTCACCTTGTAAATTGAAATAAAATTTACAAGGATTTTTCAAACCAGTCAATGGATGATAAATTATTGAAAAATGGCCAGACAGAGGAAGTAATTTGTTTTATTGTGTTTTATTACCTGTATATATATATATATATATATATATATATATATAGAGAGAGAGAGAGAGAGAGAGAGAGAGAGAGGCAGCAACCTTTCTTTTAAACATGTTTTGTTGACTATGATAGAAAAGCAAAATTTGATTATTTTTTTATTTAATTTTCCAGCATTCTCGCTAATATTCAAAATAACACAAAAGATACACCTTAAAAAGTTAAACATGAAGAGAAATTGACAACACACTTCCCCCATAAAAACAAACCTTGAAAATGACTAACGGAAGGATACGGTGACAATACAGACATATATATATATATATATATATATATATATATATAAAGATTTTGCTGCTACAAACATTTAAGGATTTTGTTGCTATACTCATAGCTGACTTTATTTATTTGGGGCTTTAATACGCTTATATAAGGGGCCTGTATGATTTTCAGTTTTTGCTTATTATTATTTTTATGTAATATAGATGTATTTTCAATTAATATCTGTCTAAACTGTTAGTATGGGCATAAGTCTTCTTTTAAATGCTGTGAGATTGAACTACATTCATCCAAATAGAATGTAAAACATTTTGTTAGCATCGTCGTAATAAATGGTCTCAGATGAGATTGAAAGTACATAGGAAAATAAAAACTATTTGAATGAAAATTTTGGTACATTTTTTAAATCAGTTTTCTAAGGCTACCAAGAAATTATTCCATGAACCTAAAAGGATCACAACCAAAATAAATAGACATGATATGTCTAAATTATTTAACCAAACCTGTTTGTATATATATATATATATATATATATATATATATATATATATATATATATATATATATATATATTTAGGTATATTAGCGAAATTTCCACCCATCACAAATAACTCAATAAACAGACCACATTTAATATCCTCTAGAATATTTTATAACGAACTGAAATATAGAAAATATTAATTAATAACAATTTCCATCACCATTTAATCCGTAAAGAAATTAAATCCAAATCTTAACATCTCAAAATGTAATAATTATATAAACAATAGCATTTTAAAAACAGCATTTAATTATTCCACGTTATAATTACAAACAAAACGAAAACGAAAATTAAACCTAGTATATAGATACATATCACAAAACAGGCAGATAAAATTCATTTGCACAAAAAAATTTAAACGACACTGAAAAGGTCACCATCATGGTCACCAGTGATACAATAAAAATAAAACTTCAATAAAAAAAAAAATGACTTAATGTAATTTAAGAAACAAAACAAACATTTATCACAGAGATTTATTTAGACTGTTCATTAACTAATTAACACTGTGATAAAATGAATAACTTCTGTAACTTTCAGGCTTATCGTTATTTTATCATGTATCTGAATCTACTGTTCTTTTATGTTATATAAATGAGTTCTGGGAATAGGTATAATTCATGAAAGAATATGTGCAGCATCATGTTTTCGCTTTGCATTACGGTGCGAAAGCCCAAATTCCCATGTCCTCCTAAAGAATGTCTAGCAATAGTTCAAGAAACACATACATTGGTTACACTATCACTATGTTATCATGTCGGTTAACTTGCTATTTATCCGATAATAACCTAGTTAAATCGTACATAACGAATAAAATATTTTTCATTAATGCACAAAACACATTACCAAATAATATATTATTATTAATACATACAGTTAAAGCCAAAGTAAAGTTTGCCACCAACGATGCAACAACAAAAAATTCAACCAACAGAATGACTTTAATGAAATTTTAAAAATGCATTTATAATAAAGAATTATTTCGATCGTTAAGATGATCATTAACAGTGTAATAAAGTGAATTACTTCTGCAATTTTAAGCGTTGTCGTTATACCATCAGGTCTCTGAGACTACAGTTCTTTTAGAATATATGAATGAGTTCTGGAAATAGGTAAAATTCATGTTTGAAAAAAGGACAACACTTAGAAGAATATCCGTAGCATCATGTTTTCGCTTTGTATAACGGGCGAAAGCTAATGTCTAACAATAGTTCAAGCAACACGTACATTGGTTACACCATCACTACGTTATCATGCCGATTAACTTGCTATTTAATCAATTATAGCCGAGTTAAATCGCACATCACCAACAAATACTGCTCATATATGGTGTCATATAAAGTAGGAGACATGACTACAAATGAAATAGAAAAAAGAACCAGCATAAAATTCCATACAATTTACGGAAAAAAACGTGATAAATCTATGTCACAGCAAGACAAAACGAAAAAAATATCACAATAACACGGGGAGAACAATCACGATATGCCACTACTGACATGTAAAAATGCAACACTCGAACACTACCAAGGAAATACAAGGCGTGCTTATAGACACAAACCTACCAAACCAGAAAACATTCTTTAACGATTGCTTATTAAAACCGAAAGCGCTCAGAAAACAATCTGAAATGAATATTCAATTTCTCCCTGGAAATCAGAAAAATGATGTGAACGGAAAAAAAAAAACTTTAAAAAACTTTGGTCGTTAAAATTGTTGTATAAGAGTAAATATCGTTGTCGACACTGTGGTTCGAAACTAGATCACAAGTGAGTAACACATTATTAAGTAGATCACATGATCATAAAGGAAGTGAATAAATCGGAAGTAGCGTGTTGACCATACGGATCACTGTTCACTCTTCTTGTCTGTCCACTATTGCTATACGTTCACCCTCTCTACGGATTACGATTCTCTTCTGATCATTATACTATTTGGCGATTACTACTTGAACAAGTATTACTAGTGCGGAGATTATTGGAAGGTATTACTACTAGTACCGGCGTCCACGAAGTTTCAAATATAACAAGCATTTTTGGAAGTGATAACGAGTTTCCGCTTAACATAGCAAAAGTGGCAAGCGATGCCGTCAAGGAATCACAAAACTTAGCATCTTTCGGAACTTACCTAGAATTTTCTTTTAATCTAATGCATATTTATGAGCGTTCTAAAAGCAGTGAGGCTGGTGGTGGTTGCACTTGACCAGTGCATGTATGTTGCGCACATACATCGGCCATAGCTCCAGCGGTGAGGAAACCGTGTCCAAGCAGCTCGTTCTGGGTTGTTTGTTGTATGACCTTCAGGTGAGAACATCATGTCGCGATCAAACCTTTGAGGTAATGCTGTGAGTGAAAGCACCAACAGGTATGGGTTCCAGAAGTTCAGGACTGGATATCTGTCCCTTTGAAAGGAAAACCCCGTAGTGGCCGGTCACATGTCCTGGATAATGAAGTCCTGAAGGCAGCCATAGAGCAGGATTTTGTGATATTGGAACTCTTTTTGTCTATCCACTATTGCTATACGTTCACTCTCTCTACTCTATTACAGATTACGATTCTCTTCTGATCATTATACTATTTAGCGATTACTACTTGAACAAGTATTACTAGTCCGGATATTGTTGGAAAGCGTTACTACTAGTCCCGGAGTCTACGAAGTCTCGAATATAAAGAGCATTTTGGGAAGTGATAAGGAGCTTTCGCTTGACATAGCAAAAGTGACAAGCGAAGCCGTCCAACATCACAAAAAATTAAAAAATTAATTGGTTTTAAAGAAAACTTTCAAAAATTACGAGCTAAGTAAAAAATATATTGGGTGTAACAGCAAAATTTTTTAAATCGTGTAACAGCAAAATTGTCCATTTGAAGGTGGAAGCCAGAGTATGAATGTTGGTACCAATACTAAATGCCTGAATGATCATTTTCCTCTCACCATTGCTCAATTTGGTTGAGAGTGGGGATGACACAATACGATTTTAACCTGTTCTCTTTCTAGCTGAATAACTCAAAGGGTTTTTCAGTGATTCTTACGACAAATGATGTCAAGATGGTTAAACGACTTATCTGAAAACCTGTAAAAAAGAAACTCAATTAGTTTAATGTTTTTTTTAGATATTTAACATTTTGTGGGATGTACAATTATGCTATTACACGATTTGGGCAATCGGAAAAAACAGTTCAAATTTCTAGGACACATAATTAGGAAAGACAGTTTGGACAAGTTTTCCTCTCTACTGTTCCCTCTTTTTTTAAACTTCTTCACCGTCATCTCGATGGTTCTTCAATGGACTTTGAAGATAAAAGCCAGAGTATCAATTTTTGGTACCATTACTGAAGGCTTGAATGATCCTTTTCCTCTCACCATTGCTTAGTTGATAAGGCAGTAGGCTTGAGACAAAACGATTTAAACCTGTTCTCTTTTCGGCTGAATAACTCAAAAGGTTTTTCAGTGATTCTTACGACAAATGGTAGCAAGATGGCTGAACGTCTTATCTGAAAACCTGGAAACTGAAACTCAATTAGTTTAGTGATTTTTCGATATTAAACATTTTGTGAGATTAACATTATCCCATGCTGCAACACGATTTAGACAATTTTGCTGTTACACCCGGTATATATCATCAGAATGTATACTGTTTGGAAACTGATCTCTCCTCTGACCGAGCACTCACCGCTCAATGGAGGAAATGACTGTCTGGTATCATTCAATACCAACCAAACAAAATTAGTAACATTCAATCACCAACGAGTAGACCTGAAACCTAAGATACAAATAACGTACTCGCTACTATAATTTCATAGGAGGAAATACGTTTGCCAATCGTTCCATTTGCCTTTCTTTCCGATCTTTTGAAGAGGAATAAAGGTTTTGTTATTGGATTGGGATTCCGCTTCTTCCAAAAGATCTCTCATTCTCTTTCACTCACAGCAGGCCTTTGCGTCTTAGTGGCATTATCGCCTTACTTGGGAGTTAATTGATTAAAAAATTTAAAAAATAACGTAGAAGAATATTCAAGAACTTCTTAAATAAAAGTCAAAGAACCTAAATGGGAAAAATGCAAGAAAAAATTCTACTGACACAACGGTAACGGGCTCCCATGGTGTGGTCATAGTCAATAAAATAAACAACACTCTCCAGTTATAAAATAAAAAATAAAACATATATGCAAATAATCTATGACATTATTTAGGATAAAAGTCGTACATATTAAAAAAAACATACATATTAAAAGTCGTACATATTAAAAAAAACATATTAAAAAAATATAACATGATATGCAATAACTTAACCAGTCTGATATCGCGAAACGTGAAACAGTAATAAGTTATTTCTCATATAGTACGACGGATCACGCGGTAGTTTCACCAACAAACGAGGAGGTAGGTTCAAAACCTGCAAGAAAATGCGTCTACTTTATTTAATCTCTGGAATGCGTAGGCCGATAGACGTAATTCACACTGTTTATAAAACGAAGCGTCTGCTCAAATATGGGCATTCACTAATACATATATATATATATATATATATATATATATATATATATATATATATATATATATATATATATAAAAGTGAACATTGAAGTCAACACTCATAGGCGACCGGCTATTTCATGATAGATGCAATCGTCAAGCCGCGAGTGTTGGATTTTTCTCGAATATTTATATATATGGGTAAGAAAACTAAGATAAAAAAGGAAGGAATTTAGGGAAGGAAAGAAGGAAGAATGAAGAAATTAAAGAAACGAACTGACGAAACGAATTAAAGAAAGAAAGAAAGAAAGAAAGAAAGAAAGAAAGGGAAAGACTGGAAGGAAGAAAGAGAAGCCAGAAGTAAAATAAGAAAAAGAGATGTTTAGGATAGCTCCATTCTTTAGTACCGTTAGTTCAGACCTTTAAAACCAAGACCGGCCTTTCTACATCCACGAGGTTGAATCGTCCTCATATTGATATATATGGTATTGTGGGTGATCCATTCTAACGGTTATTTTGGCGGGAGTGGCTTGTTTATTTATTTATTTGGGTTAATTTGTTTTACTTATATTTTATTTTCATTTTTATTTTATATTTATTCTTTTCGGTTAACGGTTTTTCGATTAACGTAGTAAAAATATTGGGGGGATTTGTTTAGGTCGCTTATTTAATATTTTGTTTTGATCTGGGAAAATAAAGCTATTTATTCGTCCATTTTTTGGATTGATTGCCGTAGTCTATTGCTATTTTGGCGGGGGACAGTTTTTAATTTCTTTATTATTTTATTTATTTATTTATTTGAATTGATCATTTTTAGTTGATATTGCTTATTTATGTTTATTTTTATTAGTTCTAACGGTTATTTTAGCGGGAGCGATTTGTTAATTTGTTTATTAATTAGGATTATTTTTTTCTTATTTATTTGCTTATTTTTTATTTTGTATATTTTTATTTTATTTACGCTATTCAGTTTTCGATTTTTTTATCGTTATATAGCAGTTATAGCTATTTTCTTTTCTTGTAATCTTTTTTTTTTAAATATTTTCTATTTTCTTGTAATCTATTCTAACGGTTATTGGTTTATTAATTTGTTTATTGTTTACTTTATTTATTTGATTGATTATTTTTACTTGTGTTTTATGTATTTATTATTTTTATTTGTTCTGTTTCGTCTATTCTAACCGGAGTGGTTTGTTAATTTGTTTATTATTTGCTTAGGTTAATTTATTTTACTTTTTTTATATTATTTTGTTTATTTTTATTTATTCTTTTCAGTTTTCGATTTTTGAGTAACGTAGTAAAAATTTGTTTTCATGTCTGCGTTTTGAGATGAGCTCAGATCGTTTATTTAGTAATTTATTTTGGTCTGGGAAGGTAATAATAGCTATTTTTCCTCCAGACAAAGTTGCAGGTTTTGGATTGATTTTTTTTTGGATTGATTGTACGACAATCAATCAAAAATCTACAAACAAGATAACGACCCTAAAGATACGGCGAAGTGTCCGGAAAATTGCTTATTGAAAACAATGTCAATACATCCGAATGGCTATCAGTCTCCAAACTTGAATCCAATAGAGAATTTGTGGCGTTTATTAAACATTCAAGTTAAGATATATATATATATATTGAACGATAAAAATTTATAAAAAAATTGAAATCTTCAGACACACTGGGTTGTAGATTAATATTCTTTCGTTTTTATTATTATTATTTCATTTAGATTCCTCGACTAGTTTCTGCCAACATGGCCATCATCAGGAGAAAAAATATTTTTGCTTGCTGGTAGCAGTGAACTACAGAAATTAATGTCTTGATGGAGAAAATGAATTTTTGTCTGTAGTTTTCATTTGTTTTTTATTTGTTTTTATCTTTTTAACATGAATTTTTAACATCCCTTGTGTTGGTCAAACAGTCTCTTTTAAGTTGTTATTTGAGATAAGAGGTGGATGGATCCATGCTGCTTTGAATTCCCTTGGTCAGTTTATATATATATATATATATATAACGAAAGAACAGTAAGATATATAATCCGGTGTTCTTATTGATACTTTTTATTTTTATTTTTTACAAAACAGTGCTCAGTGTAAATTTACAGAGCATAAATATTATAAATTAACTGATTTAAAATATGTTTTTTTCGCTACACAGTAATAACCATTTTTTTTCAAAAACATAGATATTACTGTGTAGCGAAAAAAACATATTTTAAATCAGTTAATTTATAATAGATAGATAGATAGATAGATAGATAGATAGATAGATAGATCTGCTTGTCTGAATCTTCTTCAAGAAGCGAGAGCAAGATCAAAAAGGTCAGACAATCTAACAGTGATCTCATCCCACAATCCTCACACTTGCTCCATATGCGGCCTCCTTTGTAAATCACTAGCGGGTCTTAAGTGCCACTTAAGATTATCGCACAAAATTTCCTAATTGAATCAATTAAGTTGTCAAATCCTCATACATCGAAACCGACGGGAGAGTCCATTATTATATATATGAATAGAGGACGTCTACCTTGAAAGTTACAACTAATACTAGAACAAATGTGTTTTTGTCATTGATTCTATTTTTGCTTTGACTGTAATCGATGAGAAAATTAATCTGTTTAAAAAGAGAAAGTGGTTCGTTATGACCGATCTCCCTTCACAAAAATTGCTTAAATATGAATGATTGAGTCAGTGACTACTTTCAGACAGCGCTAACTAAGTTAATATTTTCCGCTCACGGTTTCAGAGAGAACAAATATAGAATGGCGGAAAGAAAATAATATATGAGTTGCTGAAGAAGAAAATCAAATTAAGAATGGATTAAACGGACAGAAGGATAATAATAGAAAGAAATAACGGAAAGAGAAATTGAAGAGGAGAAGAATTTATTTTCGAGAGTTCCGGTATAAAAAGAATGGAGCTTGAACAAAGCTGGTATAAAAGAACATAGGTTAGAGAAAGCTGGTGTAAAAGGAACGGAGTTGGGAGAAAGCCGGTATAAAAAGAACGGAGTTGGGAGAAAGCCGGTATAAAAAGAACGTAGTTGAGAGAAAGCCGGTATAAAAAGAATGAAGTTGAAACAAAGCTAGTATAAATAGACGTGGTTGGCAGAAAACCGATATAAAAAGAATGGCGTTTGAACAAAGCTGGTATATAAAAAAAACTAGGATGGAGAAAACTGGTATAAAAGGAATAGAGTTGGAAGAAAGCCGGTATAAAAAGAATGGAGTTGAGAGAAAGTCGGTATAAAAAGAATGCAGTTTGAACAAAGCTGGTATAAAAGAACCTAGGTTAGAGAAAGCTGGTATAAAAAGGAACGGTGTTGGGAGAAAGCCGGTATAAAAAGAATGGAGTTGAGAGATAGACGGTATAAAAAGAACGGAGTTGGGAGAAAGCCGGTATAAAAAGAATGAAGTTGAAAGGAAGCTGGTATAAATGGAAGTAGTTGGCAGAAAACCGATATAAAAAGAATGGCGTTTGAACAAAGCTGGTATAAAAAGAACAGATTTGCGAGAAAGTCGATATAAAAAGAAATTGAAATAAAGCCGGTATAAAAGAACAAATTTGGGAGGAAACCAGTATAAGATGAGCGGGGTTGGTACAAAGTCGGTATTAAAGGACACAAATCTGGTAGAAAAAGAATATAGATAGGCAAATCTGGTATAAAAAAATTAAAAAGATTTGGGCAAAGCCGGTATAAAACGAACAAGGGGGAATGTTTTAAGTTGATGAATAATGAAAAAGTGGAACGAAACAAATATAATGATTTTAATAAAGAAAGAAACCGTCTTTATTTATACTTCTACAGCCTTTATTTACAGATTCGCGGTTCTGATTAAGGCCTAATAATCCAGAGACTCTAAGACAGAGCTTCTTGAAGAGTGCGCTTAAATCTGATGTGATCAGCAGTTTGAACAAGGCCAGTGCAATCAAACCTTCGATTACAAAGAGTTGTGACTCGACGACTCTCGGACAACTTCGTCAATCCAGTTTCCCTCACAAGGCTTGGATCAAATCGTAGTATGCTTTTCAGGGACTACTCAACGGTGCAGCACCCGAGGATCGATAACATCAAAAGTCACTTTCCTGATAAGTCAACCTTGGTAATATTCAAACACGGACCTCATTGGCAAATCAATGAATTTTTTTTAACCATTAAATCATGCGTCGAGTAAAGACTACACTACTTTTACAACATCAGTAAGGTGTCTGTCTATATTTCTGAGATGAGGTATTATGTACATTATTTACATTATTCGGACTATTGTCCTCATATTTGTCGCCATGTTTATCACAACGTTTCGGCCGTTATACGCAATATGAGCACTGGTAAAAAATGGTTGCTGAAGACATTAGGTTTATAATACCCAGACATTCATACACAGATGTTCTCAAGGACACATGGCACAGTGGATAAAGGCGTTAGTTAGATCCAGTGACAGGACCCAAAGAGGGTGAGTTCAGTACCCGGTTAAGGCGGCGGAGAACTTGGAGAGATGAATTAACAGGAGATAACTGACATCCATTAGACATGGCACGTGGAACTAGAACAGTCTAAACAAGTGAGCGAAATAAAGGATTCAGTTCGACATTCCAACCACCTGAAGAAGGCCGGATCGTACAATGGCCGAAACGCTGTGATAAACATGGCGACAAAGATGAGGACAATAGTCCGAATAATATAAATAATATCAGTAAGGTGCATACTAAAAAAAAAAGGTAAGGGGTATTCTCAAACATAAAAAAAAAACAATAACGGGTACATTCATTTTTTTTTAAATCAGCTAAAACAATAAAAAAAATAAAAGTAAATAATTTAAAAGTTATTAAGCTAAAAACTTAATCAAGATGCCTTTAACGTTCATGAACATGGCATCTGAATTACATCTGGAATCATCTTCTGACATCTAAGGAGTAGTCTGCGAAAACCAAATGAGCCGGTTGTGGGGCATTTATGGTTAGGGATTGTAAAAATTGGCACCAGGTTCTGATTGCAGGTTTTATCGAATGTTAAATTCACAGACTTATTCTGTCAACGGCAAAGATCAGATGTTCACTGATTTAAGACTGAAGTGTTACGAGGTTGAAGATTCAATTTTCATCACGGGGAAAGAAAGAAAGAAAGAAAGAAAGAAAGAAAGAAAGAAAGAAAGAAAGAAAGAAAGAATAAAATAAGAGGAAGAAGAAGAAAAAAATACGAGTGTGAAGAATCAATTTTCATCTCAATGAAAGGAAGAAAAGAAGGACGGAAAGAAGTAAGGAAAGGAGAAACGAAGAAACGGAGAAAGAAAGGAAGGAGGGAGGGAACGAAAGAAGAAGAATGGAAGAAAGAAAGGAATGAACGAACGAAACGAATGAAAAAAGAAATGAACGAACAAAGGAAGGAAGGAAGGAAGGAAGGAAGGAAGGAAGGAAGGAAGGAAAGAAGAAAGGAAAGAAGGAAGAATGGAAGAATTAAAGGAACGAACGAACAAAAGGAATTAACGAATGAAGAAAGAAAGAAAGAAAGAAAGAAGGAAAGAAAAGAAAGAAAGAAAAGAAAGAAAAGAAAAAAGAAAGAAAGAAAGAAAGAAAGAAAGAAGGGGAAAAGCATGAAGGAAGAAACAGAAGCCAGAAGTAAAATAAAAGGAAGAAGAAAAAAGAGACGTTTAGGAGAGCTCCATTTTTTAATACTGCTAGTTCAAATCTTTACAGCCAAGACCGGCCTTTCTACATCCACAGGGTTGAATCATCCTCATTCCTTAAATATTTCCTGCTCAAAAGCTGCTTGTTTCTTGTCTTGATTCCAGCGTGGATGCTTCCTTGAACATTACAATCTTAACCTATTCAAATCTAGGATCAATCGTTATCTAGCCTCCATATACTCATAATTTTTACTTCCTGCTTCTTGTTTTTTAATCATTTCACCTGAAGCAAGGCAGTAAAGCCACTACGACACAGGGGCTTACTGAGTGTGAAAGAATAAGAAAAAAGAGAAACATTATTAAGGATTGCAGGTTTTATCGAACATTAAATTCGCAGATTCATCTGTCAACGGCAAACATAAGACGTTCACTGATTTCAGAATGAAGTGTTACGCCGGGTCAAGACCAATAATATTGTTGATTCTTCTTTGGATTTTATCAAACATCTTTAAATATATAGCACAAGCACTGGAATATATGCGTTAGCAATATTCGAAGCAAGGATGATTGGTAGACATATGTAAGATAGATTCTGAAGAGAGATGGCGGAGCACGATACGCCTCATTCAGGAACCCTCTAAAATTAATGCTCCTAGTGTTGACCATGTTCACCATAGTCTATGAATATAGAATCCAGCGCAGTACGTAATCTGTTTAATGAAACAACGTTAAAGATTAACACTCACGAGTTAGACACTCTACTGACTCTGACTATATCGCCAATACCATCAGCAGCTGTTCCAAAATTTTTCAGTTTTTGATATCAAAGGCTGGCTGTACATATTCGGGAAAAACATGGCCGCCTTTATACACGTCGTATAGAATATTTTGAGCCTTATGATTGGTTAACTCTTCTATTGGTGAACTATAAAATGAGTCAGCTCATTTTGGCTGGCTCACTAGTACACGAGGGTACCCAAAAACTCCAACACCTAAGGCCTTGTGATCATTATTTAAAAAAAAAAGGACGAGGAGAAAGATGGAAAAAGAGAAGCAAATATTTAAAAAGGAATATAAAGTGAAGGATAAGAAAGGAAGAAGGGCCATGAAATGGGAAGGGAAGAAAGCTTTCTAGGCCCGACATTATTGTTGTAAATAAGGTGAATGGCAAGCGTCAAATTATTGACTTATTCCATCTGATGCAAGAGTGAACTTCAAAGAATCTAAAAAGATAGAAAAAAATATCAGAATCAGACTAGAGAGCTGACGAAGCAATGAGCCATGAATGTAGAATTAATTCCAGTAGTAACGAGAGTACTTGGAACACCAACTAGAAAACTGAAAAAGCGCTTAGGGAGAATTAGAACAATAAAAGTCCAAAGAGTTGTATGTGAAAAATTCTTCAAACTTACTTGCATATATCAGCATTATTTACATCAGTCTAAAAGAAAAAATGTCTTGATTGATCAATTACGACTGAATAGTGAGTTTGATCCTCACTGGGTGTCCCATACTTTCGGCCCTGTCTTTTTACCATCCCCAACTTCCCGTTTTGTCATCCATTCACTTAAACTCGTCAGACAGGTGATTCGTTTCCTCTCTTTGCCTATTTTTCTTTTGCCGTTGATATCTTGTGAGTGTCAAATTTGCCAAGCCCTCTTTCCTCATTGTGTGTACCAGAAATTTCAGTTGTGTCTTTCGGATTCTAAGTATCAGTGTTCTCTTTCTTTTTTTTTCTTTTTTTTATTTTCTTTTCTTTT
This sequence comes from Acanthosepion esculentum, assembly GCA_964036315.1. Classification (NCBI taxonomy): domain Eukaryota; kingdom Metazoa; phylum Mollusca; class Cephalopoda; order Sepiida; family Sepiidae; genus Acanthosepion; species Acanthosepion esculentum. The sequence goes on from OZ038503.1 coordinate 40,544,596, forward strand.
TTTTCTTTTCTTTTCTTTTTTTTTTTTATTAAGACGTCCTTAAGAACGGTATATAGGTATGTCCTAATTCTTTATTCGAGAAATAAAAAATCAAAACTCTCTATTTTAACAACAGAAAATAAAGATTTTACAGCTTTCTGACACTTTGCCGTCAGATCATGTTTTTTGTTTAAATTTAAATTTTGTTTTTTGTCTTTAAATTACATATTGACAGGGAAATTACCAAATTAATAGTTATTTAGATAGATAGATAGATAGATATTTAGATAGATAGATAGATAGATAGATAGATAGATAGATAGATAGATAAGAAAAGACTGTGATAGATAAATAGAAAAAGACTGAGATAGATAGAGAGATAGATAGAGAGATAGATAGATAAGAAAAGACTGTGATAGATAAATAGAAAAAGATTGAGATAGATAGATAGATAGATAGATAGATAGATAGATAGATAGATAGTGTAGGAACATATTGAGATAGATAGATAGATAGATAGAAAGAAAGAAAGAAAGAAAGAAAGAAAAAAAGAAAGAAAGAAAGAAAAAGACGGAGATTGTTAGGAACAGAGTGAGATCGGAACAAACAGGGAAATGTCCAAATTAATAGTTTATCTGATGACTATGATAAACATTAAAATTGGTTAGTAAAGACCTGTATATGTTTTTCCATTTAGTTTTTTTTTATAAATGCTATAATCGTTCGAAATGTACGTTGTGAGAAAGTTTTACATAACTGTGTCGAACAGAGAAGTTCTGCAGACAGGGCCAACAGGGCGCTGGTCGAGCAATGAGTAAGCAATTTAGGATTAATCGATTGATCGAGCAGACGATAAATAGATAGTAGAAATTAGAGGCCGAAATAAAATTAGAAAAAAAAATGAACTCAAAATGTCCGGTAAATAATCTAGAGAAATGGATTATAAACTAGTTTATTGAGTGATGAGCGTAAGAAAATATTGCAGGAAAAGGGGGGATTGCATAACATGACTCGTTCATCTTCTGTCAAGGAAGAAAGATTTCAAAAGACATGATGTATTGCCATGATGAAATATTACACCGTATATTGTATACTCCTTAGATAGATAGATAGATAGATAGATAGATAGATAGATAGATAGATAGATAGATAGATAGATAGATAGATAGATAGAAAAAGAAGAGATAGATAGGAACAAACTGAGATAGATATCAACAGACTGAGATAGATAGATAGATAGATAGATAGATAGATAGATAGATAGATAGATAGATAGATAGATAGATATCAACAGACTGAGATAGATAGATAGATAGATAGATAGATATCAACAGACTGAGATAGATAGATAGATAGATAGATAGATAGATAGATAGATAGATAGATAGATAGATAGATAGATAGATAGATAGATAGATAGTGTAGGAACATACTGAGATAGATAGATAGATAGATAGATAGATAGATAGATAGATATCAACAGACTGAGATAGATAGATAGATAGATAGATAGATAGATAGATAGATAGATAGATAGATATCAACAGACTGAGATAGATAGATAGATAGATAGATAGATAGATAGATAGATAGATATTAACTGACTGAGATAGATAGATAGATAGATAGATAGATAGATAGATAGATAGATAGATAGATAGATAGATAGATAGAAAAAGAAGAGATAGATAGGAACAGACTGAGATAGGAACAAACTGAGATACATAGATAGAGAGATAGATAGATAGATAGATAGATAGATAGATAGAAAGAAACTGACTGACTGTGATAGATTGATCATTAACAACAACATATTTTTTATTTGTTTGCCCGTGTCAAATCCGGCGACCACGTATCTTTATAAGGAAGATCGTATAGCATTAATTTATAACGTACGAGCCACATCCAAACGAGTTTTTAAACTTTCGTAATTGCATGATTTTCAGCTTGTAACTGCTAAACTCGCTTTCAGTGAAGCCACTAGGATATGCTGATTTCATAACGTTGTATCTGACAGTCTCTCTCTCTCGCTCGCGCGCGCGCTCTTTCTCTCTCTCTCTTTCTCTTTCTCTTTCTCCCGTTCTCTTTCTCTTTTTCTCTCTCTCTCTTTCTCGCTCTTTCTCTCTCTTTATCTCTCGGAGCGCTCTTTCCCTCGCCCTTTCTCTCTCTCGCTCTTTTTCTCTCTTTCTTTCTCGCTCTTTTTCTCTCTTTCTCTCTCTCGCGCTCTTTCGCTCTCTCTCTCTCGCACGGTCTTTCTCGTTCTTTCTCTCTTTTCTCTCTCTCTCTCGCTCTTTCTCTCTCTCTCTCTCTCTCTCTCTATTCCTCTTTCTTTCTCTTTCTCTCTCTCGCTCTTTTACTCGCTTTCTCTCTCTCACGCTCGTTCTCTCTGTTTCTCTCTCTTTCACGCGCCCGCGCTTTATCACGTTCTTTCTCTCTCGCGCGCGCGCTCTTTCTCTCTCTCTCTCGCAAACTCTTTCTCGTTCTTTCTCTCTTTTTGCTCTCTCTCTCTTTCTTTCCCCCCCCCTCTCTCTCTCTCTCTCTCTCTCTCTCTCTCTCTCTCTCTGTTTTACGTTCGAACAAAGAAGCTATACAGAAAAAGACGTAGGAGAGGGATGAATATTTCTTGACCCAGTCTGATACCGAAAGCACGCGCCCAACGCCTCGAGAGGGCACAGTTTTCTCTTCAAGAATGTCAGACACTTCCATTCATCATACCGTACACCCTAGTCTCGGCGACCTCATACCTGGGTGGCATTGTTGGTCTTTATCAGCGGAAATACGTGGGCAGAGAAGTGGTGGCGAAAAGAGGACGTGAAATGTATTGGAAGTGGTGGGTTTGTAGATCCTTACAAATAACCAGGGCACTGGTACGACAGGTTGGACAAGTTACAAATAAAGAAGCAAGAACCATAAATAATAATAATAATAATAATAATAATAATAATAATAATAATAATTAGTTTTAACTAGTTTTAACAGTTTCAACTAGTTTTAACACGTGAAAACGTTACGGTTTTCCTACTTGAAATTTCTAATGAATCTTAATTCTTCAGTTGATGATGGAATAAGCTCATGGCGGGTTCTACGACAATAAAATAACTGTATACATTCTCATATTGCACCAGCATTCATGGATTAAATTAATTCATAATCCTCGTTTACTAGAAGTTAATTAGACGAAAGATTAAATCCATAGGGTGGGCTCAAAATTTTAGCTTATTGTGTAAACAAATTACATATAAGCTAAATTAGAAATATCGTTCTTGTGGAGAAAATCAAAAGGCTGTGAAAGCCGCGTCATCTTTGAACATATCAAAAACATAATATAAAAACAAGATGAAAAGAGTACCGACAGTGGGAGACTAGAATGAGACAATTCGATTCCAAGGAGGTAAAGAACTGGAATAAAAACAAAACAGATGGTATCCTGGAAAATCGCGATAGAGAGTGAATTAAGAAGGAGACAAGATAACAGAGAAAAAACTAGTTTGGATGGCTCGTATGTTATAAATTGATGGTATACGATCTTCCTTATAAAGATACGCTTCCGCGGGATTTGACAAACAAATAAAAAATATGTTATTGTTAATGATCAATCTATCTATCACAGTCAGTTTCTTTCTTTCTTTCTATCTATCTATCTATCTATCTATCTATCTATTTCATTACGTTCATATCTATCTATCTATCTATCTATTTCAATATGTTCATATCTATCTATCTATCTATCTATCTATCTCAATATGTTCATATCTATCTATCTATCTATCTATCTATCTATCTATCTATTTTCCTATCTATTTCAGTCTGTTCTTATCTATCTCAGTCGTTTCTCTATCAATCTATCCATCTATCTATCTCAATATTTTCATATCTATCTATCTATCTATCTATCTATCTATTTATCTATCTATCTCAATCTTTTTCTATTTATCTGTCTCAGTCTGTTCATGTCTATCTATCCATCTATCTATCTATCGGGAAAAAAACACTAAATTATGAAGAATGGCTGCGAAAAAGGAGAAGAATGAAGAAAGAGGGAAATGATTGGAGGGTTGATTTGTTTGTAGATTATTTAAAGCCAGAAATTGTTTTTAGATTTTAAGATAATAATCAATGAGCAATATATATCATACTAATTAACCCATAGGTCGTGGGGGAGAATTGGATTCATACCTTTCCCATTGATATTTGCACGTACGTGAAAATAACGAACCCAACTGCATATGAGAACCCGGCTCTCTGATGAATTATTCCGAGCCATTATCTATTACACCACCCGCACATCCAAGCTTACAGCACCTGATATTCTCGGGCGGTCCCCCATCTAGATATTAACCAGACTCAACCTTGCTTAACTTCGGTGTTCGTACGAGAACCGGGGCTTCAACGTGGTATTGCCGTAAGCTGATTAAGATAATAAAAAACAGGGATGGCAACTGACATACATGTTCCCACGAAAAATAATTTCTAATTCTCTGAGAATCGTTTCACTGTATATGGTGAATGTCCGGCGAGAAGTCTCATCCTTGTCTTACGCCCTTTTCTATTTTTGTATATTTACTGAACTCATTTTCACTCAGTATATAGGCGGTTTGCTGCCAGTATAGGTTCTAGATTATTCTAATATCAAGGCTACCTCAATAGTTCTTTGTGACGTAACGGTTAAAAATTTGTCAACACCTGTCTATATTTCTGAGATTAAGCTATTTACACTATTTACATTGTTCGGACTGTAGTCATATTTATTTGTCGTCTTTATTGCCATATTCAAGACGTTTCGGGGGCACCTCGGCGTGACGTAAGGGTTAGCAAGCTTGTTTCGCTAGAACAATTACGACTGACTAATGAGTTCGATCCTCACCGGGTGCCCCATACTTTTGGTCTTGTGCCACGTCTAAGATACGCTTGGAAAATTCCTATTCAAGGCGTATCGACCGTTCTTCATGTGATATACACTGGAATTTCGAACCAAACCCTTTACTTAGTTCACTGGGGTCGATTGTTCTCATGCCTTTTCTGGGCGTCTCAGTTTTAGTTATTTCATTTTAGTAACTCAACTCTCCAAGTTTTTTGTTCACCTCTGCTGTGGTCAGGTATTGAACTCACAACTCTTTGGGCCAAGTTATTGGATTATTTTAATCAGCATTTTTATCCATAAAGTGTTCGGTTCGAAATTCCAACGTATATCACCTGAAGAAAGCCGGAGCGTACAACGGGCGAAACGTCGTGAATATGATAATAAAGATGGGGACATCAGCAATGTAAATAGTGGAAATAATTACAATAGCTCATCTCAGATACATAGACAGATTCTGAAGAAGGCCGGAGCGTACAACGACCGAAACGTCATGAATAGGGCAACGAAGATGAGGACAACAGTCTGAACAATGTAAATAATGTAAATAGTTAAGAATTTGTGTTTGAAAATAAAGAAGAGTAGGAAGAAGTAATCCATTAAAAAAAAGCATCTTGTGTTTTTTTTCTGTTGGATATAATTCGATGTTCTTATGAAATTAATATCCTATCTTATAGAATTTTTTTCCCAGTTGTTTAAATGCCAGATTTATAATCTTCATTTTTATTCTTGGTATTTTGTATAAAAAAAATACAGTATTTTCAGAAGAAAACCAACAATATCATTTAAGTCGTCTGTTCTACCCATTCTTATTGGTTAATATGCTTCACTAGTCAGCCATGTTACATCATCTTGTCCCCAAGTTGGCTTCAATGAATCAGGCATGTTTGTGAGGTGGTACTTTTTTTTTTTACATAATTTTTTCGATTCTTTTTTTCTTTCTGTTCTTTTCTTCTTCTTTTTTTCTTCTTTACGGTGAGCTTTTCTATGATTTAATTTTACCTCTCTTTCTT
>OZ038503.1:40555445-40585445 GCA_964036315.1 Acanthosepion esculentum
CATCTTTATTGTCCTATTCACGACGTATCGGTCGTTGTACGCTCCGGCCTTCTTCAGGTGATATACGTTGGGATTTCGAACCAAACCCTTTATTTCGTCCAACGGGGTAGATTTTTCTCGTTCCACCTGCCACACCTTGTCTGGATATCTCAGTTTCAGTTATTTCTCTTCAGTAAATCAACTCTCTTAGTTTGCCTTTACGTTTTTTTTGTTTTGTTAAATTTTATTTTTTATTTTATTTTATTTTATTTTTAGTTGTTGTTGTTCACCTTTGCAGTGGCCAGGCATTGAGCTCGCAACTCTTTGGTTCAAGTCACTGGATTACTTCAATCAACGCTTTTATCCCCTGGAAATAATTGAAGATATCCGGAAAAAAGGCATTAATGTTATAAAAAAAAAATGACAGGTCTTGAGTATTCTTTTTATTTATTTTTTTTTTTTTCTCTGAATTTCATGCATTTAAGACAAAAGACGTTTAATTAGGCTGATTCCCAAAGAAGATCTGCTGCTGACATATCAAATACCTTTTGGAAACAATTGTTTTTATCACCTGCCTGCTTTGGGTCATATTACCTCTTGTGATGAGTTTTATTTGCAATCTTTCTGTTTCAATTAAGAGGTGGTTTTTAAGCTGAGTAAAAATTGCAGACCTGCATATTTTAATTTTAATCATCGCATCTCAAACAAGACGATAATGTCACTAGAACCCCGGGGGGATTTCGGGAAGTGAAAGTGAAAGAGAATGAGAAGACTGAAAATTGGGAGGATTGAGGAAAGGACAAAAAAGGAACAGGGTTCAAGAAAGCAGGAGATGGCGATTGACGATGTACTTACATTTTTGAAGATTGTAGTTATCAGGGAAGCAAGAAATCGGAAGGGAGTTCCACAGGTAAGAAGTACAAGTAAAGAAACTGTTAGAGTAGAAGTGTCGGTTGCATCTAGCTACCTCAACAGTAAAAGTATGGGGCCTAAATGCCAATCTAGTAGAACGGTTAAATTCACGTAGTCGGTGCAACAGAGAGAAAAACACTTATCAGAGAAGTTACCATAAAAATATTTGTAGCAAAGACAAAGTTAAGCCACGTCACGTCGGTGAGAAAATGACTGAAATCGAGACCGATCAGGTCAGAATTGATTACATTACAGAGCGTTCTATGTATTTTGTCGATAATCTCAAAATATACTGGAGCACCAGACTATATATGGTAACAGTATGCAATGCACAGACGAATGATAGATTTGTAAATGGACAAGATGGATTCTAACAGGAAAATTTTCTGTCACGATATAGTGAAGCAACTTTGCTTTTTTACCTTTACGTTTCGTTCAAAATTTCTCATATTATAGAAAAGAAAATACGGTAGGTTAAGGGCTATGGATTTCTATAATAATTGCTGATATAATGAATATGCATACACCTATGTTCCCCCTCGGAGGAATATGATTTGCTGGTGTCAGCCATAAATACAGGCTGATGTAGAGGTACAGGGGTACGCCATTGTAGGACGCCATTGGGCTGAGCTATTGACGACGCCTATTGGCCCACGCCTATCGCCTAAGCATAATGCCTACGATTACGACGAGTACTAGTCGATTACGGCTACCTGCTAGATTGTAATACTCGGTTACAGTAGCCCAAACCACTTAGCTACTTCGAATAAATATATCCCTTTCCGGGACTTATCAATTGCTTTGTAAAATTCTATAATAATTGCTTTGTACAATTCTATAATAATTGCTTTGTACAATTCTATAATAATTGCTTTGTACAATTCTATAATAATTGCTTTGTACAATTCTATAATAATTGCTTTGTACAATTCTATAATAATTGCTTTGTACAATTCTATAATAATTGCTTTGTACAAATTTTTAATGAGTCATTATCATACCAAGAATAGTCTGGAAAATCAAACTCATTTATTATGTAATTAAATAGAGTTTTATTTGTCTAATGAGGGAGAAAAGAAAGAAAATGAATTTCGGTTTTATTCGCATTAACGTTCGCGGCAAATAAATCAATTCTATAATTAACAATTTCTAATGAATTTCTCTAGTAAAGCAGTTGCATAGAATTTTCATTATGTTCTGATGTCTTTTAGTCTGTGACGTAGAAATCTTTCCCTCGTGCCGAGTGACAACTGACTTATTAGTAGTCGTTCAACTCTATACAAAAAAGAGCAAATTCATTTTTTGTATGTCTCTACACCTGGAAACGAAGAGGTTTTATGCTATTCGTTGATCTGTGACTTCTCTGAACGACAGTACGAGATCTTATCTCCTCCTTCTCTTTTGGTTCTTTTTAATGGGGGGGTGTCTAAGCCTGGACTCATCTTCACTCTGACATTGCAAATCTGATTCGTGCGAACTATCCTCCATAATTTCTTTACTATGCTCGCTTTCGCTATCAGAATCACTCAGGCTTTTCTCCCTTTCAAGTTCGCCTTCCTCTTTCATATCAACTTGGTCGTCGCCAATTCTAGGTCTTATTTGATCAGGATGAGTAAATAAATTATGTCTACTTCTGGCTCTTATAGCCATATTAGGCCCCTTTTGTGCAATGAAGTTATCTCCTTCAGGACTTGATTCTCCGTCTTTTTGTACGACTTATAAGGTCATTGTTATAGGTGATCTAATTTGTTTTTCCATCAATGCAGAGGAACTTTACATTCTACCGGAATGTAGAACAGTTCTATAACTCAGTATTAGTCTTGATACGGTGGAGTGATGGAAAGCGGCTCGGATTGAGGAATCGGAGAGCCGAGTTTGCAATTCCAGTCGAATCCATTACATTCACTTACGTGCTAATACCCTTGGGAAAGGTATGAATCCTCTTCTTTTCCTCCCACCGGCTAGACCGGGTTCTATAGCGTTGGATGGCAACAGCCGCAGAAAGAAATAGCAACCTAATGCGGGAAAAATCTGCCTCGTCGAAAGATAAATGATCGCTTAAGCGTGTATCACATATGGCACATTAACTGAGGAAACTATCTATTTGGTCTCTGGGTGGGGAAAATGCCTTCGACCCCATTTTCATCGTTTGCATCATTCTTTCTTTAATTCCATTCGATTGCGGGTGGTATGGTGGTGTTTTATGAGGGAGGCACCCAATTTGTTTTAACCACGAGCACAGAGTTTCATCACAAAATCTGGTGCATTATCAGAAACTAACTTTTGGGCACCCCATTTCTGGAAAATATTTCTCGTAATTACTGGTGATATTAAAACATCTCCATTGCATATAAGACCCGTATCTATAGTTAACCTGTGCCTTATCTCTTTATAGAGTCTCTCTGTCTTAGAACTCCATTTCTTTCTTTTTATTCTACATGCAATCTTACTTAATACCGGATCCTGTAAGTATTCAAATGCAAGATGGCGTCTGTTTCAATCCAGTGTAATAGTTTATCTTCTGAATTTTCTGATCTTTCTAATAGTTTATTAGTGAACTTTAATCTTGATAAAACATGTACATATGAAATAGTGTTTTCTTTTCCATAGTCGATGGCGAAACAAAAGCCATGAGCTTTATAGCCCATCTTGAAACTCTAGATGTAACTTTAGGTAACTCCTTTCTAGGGTTAAAAAATAAACTCTAAAGATTTATGACCATATTTAAGCAGAACCTTCCTGCCTAATTAAAAGTGGTGAGCTCTATCTGTACTTCATACGATAGCTAACGCTTTTTTTTTCAATATTTGAATAGTTAGCCTTGGCTGACGTTAACCTTCTAAAACGGTACAATCGATAGGATGACTTTCTTGAGACAAAATCTTTGATACGGCACTCTCACTTGCGTCCGGAATTAAAGGCACTTTCTTTTTAGGGTCAGAGTTTTTTCACAACGGTTTTTTTATAAGTTCTTTCTTTAAATTTTCGAATTTTGAGCCTATTTAAATTCGTTGTTCTTTCAACGTGACTCCGCAAAGTCTTGTATCAATACACTATACTTTGGCAAACATCTGCTATAAAAATTGACTAACCCTGAAAAAGATACCAATTCTTTTGTGGTGCAGAATTAATTTCAACTTCACCCATCTCGACGCGAATGAGTCCGAATCTTTATTGTCGATAACTCCAAAACGGTACATTTTATCAAAATTTCTTGGTTATTTTCGAATTAAACATGTACATTTACACCTAAATGGAATAATTCGGGAATTTTTTATTAGGAACCGAACGCAGGCCTTGAACTGCAAATTACCTTCGAGTTGAAATTAGTTCTGTCACCCTGTTGTGTCGGAAACCTACCACCCCTCTTGAAGATGAACTTGTCTGCGTCTAAAGACTTTAAATAGTGGCACGTCGAGAGACAGAAGACCGAGAAGTTCTTGGCTGAGCTAGTTATTGACTACTCAGGCGATTTATGTACCTTTTTACCAACCTATTAAAACCCTTTTTATTGTTACGTGTTATTTGACGTTTGTCTCTACTAACCCCAAATCAACATCATAACACACCCATTATGTTTTATTTGTAGGTGTAGATAATTCTGCTATTTTCTTTATGATATGTCCCGGAAAGGGATATATTTGATCGAAGTAGCTAAGTGGTTTTTGGCTACTTTAACCACGTAGTACACGGTAGCAGTAATCAACTGGTACACGTCGTAGTCGCAGGTAATATGCTTAGGCAATAGGTGTAGACCAATAGGATAGCCAATAGCGTAGTCCAATGGGCGTCGTCAATAGACTTAGACTCTCTCGTACCTACACGTCCGTCTGTATTCATGAATGACACCAGCCAATCAAATTCCAGAGAGGGGAAACTCAGATGTATGCATATTCCATTATATCACTTTATAAAATTTGTGTCTGGCGAAATTCCGTCTTTGGAAATATGGTATCCCAGATATGTTATTGGGTCACAATTTAACAAACATTTATCCTTGTTTATTGTCATCCTAGCATTTTTTAAAATTTGATTAAAACATAACCCGTTTCTCGTTTTAGCGCCTCTCTGCTCATAGCAGCAATACATATATCTTCTTTACAGAGGATCGTATTTTTAATATCACCAGTTAGTACATTTTCAATCGCTTTTTAATTCACACCATAAGGCATATGCTTACATCTGAGTAAGCCTACTGGAGACTTAATCGTAGTGACAAGTTTACATTTTTCATCATTTTGATTAGAGAGAGCTGAGGCCAATTTTAGCAAAGTATTTAATTCCCGCCAATTTGTGAATAGCTGTTTCAATGTTAGGAATAGGGAATGAATAGGAACATGAGGTTTATTCCTATTTTGTAATCCCCATGTCTTCACACTTTCATTTTTTTATTTTTTTTTATTGTTCTTTCTTTCTACTTTTCTTCTGTACGGCGCTCTCTCTTTTTATTCCTTCATGCAATTATTTTTGTAATAATAAGAATAATAATGATAATAATAAAATATGAAACCTGATCAGTATCTGTCTATATTTCTGAAATGAGGTATTATGTACATTATTTACATTATTCGGACTATTGTCTTCATCTTTGTCGCCATATTTATCACAACGTTTCGGCCTTTCAGTATCTGTCTATATTTCTGAGATGAGGTATTATGTACATTATTTACATTATTCGGACTATTGTCTTCATCTTTGTCGCCATATTTATTACAACGTTTCGGCTTTTCAGTATCTGTCTATATTTCTGAGATGAGGTATTATATACAATATTTACGTTATTCGAACTATTTTCCTCATCTTTATCGCCATATTTATTACAACGTTTCGGCCGTTGTACGCACCGGCCTTCTTCAGGTGGTTGGAATGTCAAACTGAACCCTTTATTTCGCTCACTGGGGTAGACTGTTCTAGTTCCACGTGCCTAGCACAGATGGCACAATGGATAAAGGCGTTAGTTAGATCCAGTGACAGAACCCAAAGAGTGTGAGTTCAATACCCGGTTAAGGCAGTGGAGAACTTGGAGAGGGGAATTAACAGGAGATAACTGATAACTGACATCCATTAAACGTGGCACATGGAACTAGAACAGACTATCCTAGTGAGCGAAATAAAGTGTTCAGTTCGAGATTCCAACCACCTGAAGAAGGCCGGAGCGTACAACGGCCGAAACGTTGTAATAAATATGACAACAAAGATGAGGACAATAGTCCGAATAATGTAAACAATGAAACCTGATCAATGTTCACCTATAGACTCGGGTCTAAACCCGGCCAATATTTACGTGAAGACGCGGCAAAAATGATAACCTATGAATTCATGTAAGAACCTAACCAATGCTTATGAGTAGAGTGAGTCCCCCGCATTCGCGGGGGTTAGGCACCAGAACCGGCCGCGAATAGTTAGAATCCCCGAATATATGTAACACAACTAAAAGTGCTTATAAGTACCTATTTTGATTTTTAAAACCCCATATGCCTTAAACTTTCATCCTAAACACTTTAGAAACATTTCAGACCCTTTTAAAACCATTTTTGATAGATACTATTGGTGACCATACACTTAGCGTACATTTTCTTTCATGCCTACAATAACCGTTTTAATTACGCATAGATCGATACAACCACTGAACAGACTGTATAAAATATGTGTAACAAGATATAAAACATAACGTTTAAAACATTTTCTAAAAACAAAACTGTGGTTATGGCCCCAGACTTAGCGTAAGCTATTTTTAAGACCCCAGCCGCAGCCCCTGACAAAGAAAAAAGCCCGAGCACTACGCATGTTTTTGTATTTGTTTTTTTTACAATGAAGATGGACAATTCTGCCAGATCTTGCCGTAAAAATGAACTGTTATATGTTTTGAGTCACTTAAATAACAGGAAAATAATACAAGAATATTTTAAATATGTTATATCGAAAAAAAATACGCGAATTGAGGGAGTTCTCAGCGAATAATTTGTAATTGTGTTCTTCAGAAAAACACACGAATATTCGGGGATTCCGCGAATGACAAGTACATATGTTCTAAAAAAAAATCCGCGGATGTGTGAAACCGCGAAAGCTGAAGCGCAAATAGGCGGGAGCTCAATGTACACTGAAATATCTATAGGATAAATGCATGGATGTAAACTCAAATATATACCCGAACAGCAAGCATTTAGCTGTAGACTCAAGTATAAACGAGATTATTGTTAAACTAGAGACAACCATTTATTATTATCATTATCATTATTATTATTATCATTATTATTATTATTTTTATTTCCTTTGATATCTGGCGTTTACACATTTCTTTCCGGGTCCCGCCCAGGGACCTAAGGTTAGAAATGGCATCATGACACTTTACACTGCAAAAAAAAAAAAAAAAAAAATAAAAATAAAAAAATAAAAATAAAATAAAGTAAAAAAAATAATTACATAGATAAAGCACTTCGTAAAGTGTGGGCTGTACTTGTCAGAACAATTTTTTGTATCTCTTTGAGGCATGGACTTCCAGGGATCCCTTCAATCAGCCTACTGGAATCTTTTCCAACCCGTCCAAGGGCTCCAACTACAACAGGAATTGTTGATGTTCCCATGTGCCACATTTTTGAGATTTCTATTTCAAGGTCCTTGTATTTTGACAGTTTTTCGAATATCTTCAAAGATACATTATTATTATTATTATTATTATTATTATTATTATTATTATTATTATTTCAAGATATACTTACATTTATCTAAAAGGACATTTCTTCTTATATTACAGAGTTACCCATACAATAAGAGTCATAGCAAATCCTTCAATTGTTCGTGACAAATGTCTCACGACTCGTATTAATACCAATAACGAAATGACCTTTGTACCTTAAGATAAATAACGTTTTAAATTTCCAAATACAGCGAAAACTCATTTATTTTTCTGAGTGGAATTTTATCTTTTTTTTTTTTTCGTTATGTTAGTTAGGAATGATAAATTTCACGCCTTTGGCGATGATTTTTCCCCGACGGTGGGAAAAGCTACAAGTAGGTTTGAAAAACGAAATTCATTTGTTGTAGATGATATTGTTTAATCTGGTTAAACAGCATGAAAGTAAGTGTTTGACTTTGAGGTTGATTTAGGTTTAGGGTTGGAATGAAAACTAGGAAGATAATAAATAGTCAGCCGCGTGGTTGAATAAGTTACGTAGTTCCAATCGGTGACACAGAGGTCAGAGTTCAAATCCAGTTACAAGCCAGGAACTGGTAAAGTTACTGTAAAAAAAAAAAAAGAAAAAAAAAGTACTTCCTAAACTAATATATTTTTATCCAACTAAGCTATGGATATCAGAAATAAACAAAATGAAAAAAATAAGATAAAAATGGATTGAGAAAGAAAAGATCGGGGAAAAGAAGAAAGACGAAGATCAAGAGTAGAAAAGGGAAGAAAAATGGGAATAAGTGGGGAAGTCGAATGATAGAAAGGGAAAGATAAAGGAAAAGAAATTAAAGCAAAAGAGGCGATAAAAAAGGACAAGAAAAAGAGAATGATATTGTTATATACCGTATCTACGAACACTAATGGGTATGTCCCAATCCTAATAAATACGTTGGATACTATTGTAAGTTGGGGTAAATATGCTGTCAAAGTAGTCCACCATTAGCAGTGGTTTACCTACTTCACGCCGCTGGCGAGTATTGTATTTTATTGATGTTATAAATATTACCATTTTATTTCCAACCTCCGATTTGGTTATTCCTTATTCAGTAAGCCTGTCTAGGTTACAACAGATAAGAAATGAAGTGGTGGTCGATTTTCTGGAACTAGAAAGAATGAAAGGAAAAAGAGAAAGAAAGAATTCAAACAAAATAGACGATGAAAGATAGTGAAGCCAAAAACAAAAAGAAAGAAGGATCGAAACGAAAAAGAAAAAAGTAATAAAAGTGACAGAAAGAAAGAAAGAAAGAAAGAAAGAAAGAAGCCAGCAAGCAAACAAAGAAAAAAGATAATAAAAAATGACGTAAGGACATTGGAAAGAAAGAAAAACAGAAAGAGAGACGGGAAGCAATGGAAGAAAGCAAGAAGAAAGAAAGAAAGAAAGAAAGAAAGAAAGAAAGAAAGAAAGAAGCCAACAAGCATACAAACAAAAAAGATAATGAAAAATTACATACGGGCATTGGAAAGAAAGAAAGAAAGAAAGAAAGAAAGAAAGAAGCCAGCAAGCATACAAACAAAAAAGATAATGAAATATGGCGTAAGGACATTGGAAAGAAAGAAAAACAGAAAGAGAGAGTGGAAGCAATGGCATAAAGACAGAAAGAAAGAAAGAAAGAAAGAAAGAAAGAAAGAAAGAAAGAAAGAATGAAAGACAGAAAGAAAGAAAGAAAGAACTGAACGAAGCAAACGATGAAAAGAAGTGAATCCAAAAAATGAAAAATGAACGAAGGCAGGAGTCAAACGAAAGAAAAAAATTTACTAAAATAACGAGAATTTAAAAGAAATCGACGATGAAAGTAAAAATGCCAAAAAGAAAGAAAAGAAGGAATGTGCTGGAAACGAAACATTCCAAAAAATGGGGTTAGAAGGAAAGAAAACAGAAATAAATACAAAAAAGCAATTAAACTGAAAGATTAAAATAAAAGAGTCAAGCGCTAACAAAGGAAATATATTAAGGGAGAAATAATTAAGGGAAGGGAGATTTTTTAAATCGTTTCACCCCCAGCAAGTCAGTAGAGCCACTAAGATGCAAGGGGTTACTGAGTGTGAAAAAAGCCGAGAATGAAAAATTAAGGAGAGAGGTCTGTGACACTAACCCCTGGATGGTTCGGGTGGTCGCGGTCGATGTCTTGGTCGCAGCACCAATTGTGACACCAACCCTTATGTTTGGTTGGGTGGTCGCGGTCGATGTCTTGGTCGCAGCACCAATTGTGTGACACCCACAACCACTCGAGCGTCGATCACTGCCCCAATGTGTGAAACTGACCTCCCTGTGTCTGGTTAGATTCGGTATCAGCTTTGTCGTTCTCAGCTCACCTCCAACGTCTGGTCACCGAAGTGAATGCTTTGATCTCTAGTCTAACCTACCCACGTTGTGATTTGATCTTAGGTAGACGAAATCAATCAGGCGTCGGGCCGCAGTGCAAGCTGAATCCGGGGTGAAGGTGATACCGAACAAGGGTATGTAAAATAAAAATGATACAAACTCAAGAGGTTCAAATGTGTTGAGAAATAACAATTATTTTTATGTCTGTCTGTTGAATACAGGAGTGCGTCTCTCTCCCAGCCCGCTTCTATGGATTCGTGACACTTTTTGCTTTTCTTAAGTGAGTTCTGATATCTTAAGTTGTTTTTCAATAAACTGCTTTTGGTATCTAAGTTGATATTCAGAAAAACGTGCTTCTGGTTGATATTCAGTAAACTTGCTTCTGGTTAAAAATCTAAGTCGATCTTGGTGAGAAGTCTAAAGTCAAAAAGACGTGGAATCTTGTGGTTAGCTTCTGCGAGGCGCTATTCTCCGAGCCCACTCTCTCTCGAACTCAACTCAACTGCCTCTGGAACCGCTACTCACTGAACGTCGACCAAAACCCGGTGTGGGGCCGGACGTGGTTTGGGTTCTTCAATAATTCCAAATCCCCAATAGGGATTCTATCTTTCTTCAGACAGGAAAATTTATCACTTCCCATTTTTGGAAGTGAATTACTTTCTGTTTTAAAGGGGTTCTCTCCCTTCTGTGAGGAGAGGTCGGAGGAGAATTATCCTCCTAAACTCTTCCTTTCTCATATTGGTACCTCATACCAACCTCTTCGTGGGCGTCAACAAGTTTCTCCTCCTTTCTCATACAATCACCTCCGCCTATCACCCATGCTACCACTCAGCCAATGGTCTCTTAGCGGTGTGGGTGTGGCTAGTCTGGCATTAGTTTACATTATCGCCCGAGAAAAAAAATTATCTTCCCTTTTTCTTTCTTTCTTTTCTATCCGCCAGAATTCTTATGAATCCCACATTGCCATAATTAAAAATTCTTTTTATCATATCTTATCTTGAACCACCCAAAATCCACTCAGCAGAATCTCTACCGACTCATTAATGATCGCAGTCAACTTTTAACTGGGCGGTCGTTCCATTTGAAGACCGAATCAAGTGTCATAATATTGTCGCATTTCCAGATGCCCTCTTCTTGGCGACCGGAGGTCTGTCGTTAACAGTTTGAACAGGCAAAAACAATGATTCTTTTTTTTTCATATCAAGATCTGTTTTCATACGGCTGACTTCTTCATCGGTGTCCAAGATAACCCGATTTCGACCACCTCCGCCCACATGCAGCTGACCAAAATCGAAATTTCTATTATTGCTACGTGTGTGGTGAAATTGTTATTCTTTTACCCGTGTTTACTCTCTTATCATGGCATTAATTAATTCTGACAGAATTCGAAATCTGCTTCTCGTACGAATTTTTCGTCTTCTGCGAAAAGAAAATATCTTTCTTTTGTAACTGAAATAAAGTCTTTTAACCATTTTTCTTTTGTTAAAAAAATAATGTCGCTCGGTATGTCTTTCGATCTAGCTCTTTCCCGTTTTTAATTTCTATGATTAATTAATTAGCCAATTACCATAGCTAAATAGTGTCACGGGTCAATAAAAAAACAGGAATTAATGAAACGAATGATAATTGACATTGCATTTAAATTTTTAAAGATCAAAGTTCACGAAAATTAAGAATCAAGAAAAGAGTTCCACAAGTGAGAAGTATGAGATGAGAAACTGTTAACAAAGAAGCCATGGTTACATCTGGCAATTTTAACTGTAAAATGATGAAACCTAACTGCCAATCTAGTACTGCATTTAATTTATAAAAACAAGGTACTGAAGAGGAAAGCTCATCGGAACAATTAAAATGAAAATATTCATACTGGATAACATAAAGTGAC
The DNA here is from genome assembly GCA_964036315.1 of Acanthosepion esculentum. NCBI lineage: Eukaryota > Metazoa > Mollusca > Cephalopoda > Sepiida > Sepiidae > Acanthosepion > Acanthosepion esculentum. The sequence goes on from OZ038503.1 coordinate 40,567,230, forward strand.
ACTGGCGTACAAGCATACGAAACCCCCAATACTCGCCAGGTCATCAAGTTTGATAAGGGTATACCAGGCACTTTCATCACAGCCACATGTGTGCAACATGGTGAGTGGTTTTGATAAAAGCAGCACATAACCTTGCAGTTATTGTCAAGTTAGAAATACCCATTTCGCTCAGATAGTCTCCGATTGAGGGGTTCCCCAGTATTTAGATGTGACTACTAGTTAATCGCTCAAACTTGAAAACAAGAGCCATCTCTCAACATCAGGATATAGTGCCCAACACTCGCTTCTCCCGCTCATGAACAGATATGCACAGGGCGTCAGTCCCTAGGGAACATGCCCAACTGGTTATGGACAACTGACAAGCAAATCTGTGATACTGAACGTGATCATTATTTTAATCCCTCTTAATTCACCAAGACACAAAACATATACACGTTAGCCCCTCCAGTTAAGATCAGATGTAATGAAAGCCATGGCTGGTGTATCTTCATAAATTATTATTATTATTATTATTATTAGGAGGGGGAAGAGGAGGAGGCAAGGTGGAATAATGGATAGCGGCTTGGATTGAGGAATCGGAGAGCCGAGTTCGAATTTTAATCGAATCTATTACATTCACTTACGTGCTTGGGAAAGGTGTGAATCCTCTTCTTCTCCCTTCAGCTATGGGCAAATAGCAGGACAGACTGGGTTCTATAGCCTTGGATGGCAACTGGTCTAGGAGAAGGACAACTCTGAATTCAAACCCGGATTTGGTACCAAACTGTATTGGTTTATCCTCTCCTTTGGGCTCTGCTAGCAAGGCCGAGAGGGGAACTAGACGTCTGGGCAGCCCTAGTTCTCCGTATATCCCGCCCAGGCTCGTAGCGCCCCGCGCTACTCCATCATCTCTCGAGACGGACGGATGCCGACGACAACGATTATTATTATTATTACTTTATTTCCTTTGATTTCTGGTTAGTACACATTTCTTTCTGGGTCCCGCCCGGAGACCTAAGGTCAGAAATGGCATCACGATATTTTCCACTGCGCAAATAAAATAAAAACATATTTTACATAGATAAAGCCTTTCGTAAAGTGTGGGCTGTACTTGTGAGAACAATTTTTTGTATTTCTTTAAGGCATGAGCTATCAAGGACTGCCTCAATTAGTCTATTGGAATAATTTTCAATAATTACGAGGGCTCCAACTACCACAGGGATTGGTGATGTTCCCATGTGCCACATTTTTGAGATTTCGATTTCAAGGTTCTTGTTATTTTGATTGCTTTTTGAAGATCTTTAAAGATACATTGCAGACTTCAGGGACAGCCATATCAATAGGAAGGCAATTTTTTGTATGGTCTCTAATGACAATATCTGGGCGGTTAGCTTTGATTAATTATTATTATTATTATTATTATTATTATTATTATTATTATTATTATTATTATCAATTGAGAAAACTAGATTGTCTCAAAGTACAGCCACTTAGGTTTTCTGAGGGCTTTTCTTAAATCTTGGAAGTCAGATTTCCTGTATGCTTAAATTTGATAAAACAATGACAAAGAGCCCAACTGATTATTCAATAAATATATTGACATTTAGGTACTTCATGTTATCTTGTGACACTGTTTTAACATTAGATAATAAAGAGTGATAAAAACAACACGCTGTGAAGGGGTTTAAATCACTCACTTCATTTGGACATAGAACAGAGAGCGAAGATAGGAGAAAAAAGAGAGAGAAAGTGAACTCGAAGAAAAGGAGAAGCAAGTTTTTTTTCATAGCATGTTCACCAGGAGACACTTGTCCTATTGTTTCACTCGCACTTTTATCAATGTTCCCAGAAAACTTAAAGTTAATCTGCTAACCCAGATTTATTTCAGTCATACTTCACTAGCAGCATAATATGAACACATAAATCTTCCTCTACTGTTCGGCAAAGAATGACTACTCTAGTTTGCTCGAGTGCAAATATTTGCCTGACTCACTGCCTCATCGACACGTTATGGTCATCACCTAAATTAAATTTTCGCACTACGTATAGCAAAGAGCGAATACGTAGTTTACTGCTACAGCAAGCAGAGGCATTTTTCTCTCCCGATGATGGCCATGTTGGTCGAAACTAGTCGAGGAATATAAATGAAATAATAATAATAAAAGCATAAGAATATTAATCTACAACCCAGTATGTCTGAAGATTTTAATTGATTTTTTTAATAATTTTTATCGTTCAAAATATATATATATATATATATATATATATATATATATATATATATATATACGAACATCTCTTTTATATATATATATATATATTATATTATGTGAATTTCTTTTATATATATATATTTATTATTATTTTATATTTTTTATTATATTCTTTTATATATATATATATATATATATATATATATATATATATATATATTTCTTGAAGTGAAGATACACTTTTTGGTGGAATCTGTATATATAATATATTATAATAATACTATTAATACAATAATATCAAAATAGTTATGAAATTCTCGAAGTTTCATGTTTACTTCATTTTATAAATGACTGATTTCCCCACCCGTTCTCTCTCTCTCTCTCTCTCTCTCTCTCTCTCTCTCTCTCTCTCTCTCTCTCTCTCTCTCTCTCTCTCTAAAAACATATATTTATAAACTTACCTTTTTGGTATGAAATAATTATATTTAACAAAAACCTCTTTAGCTGGGAACGTTGTTACTTACCTAAAAGAAAAAAAAGAAAAACATTTTATAATTATTGACACAAAAGTTTTGATGAAAATAGCGGAAGCACAAAATAAAAACGGTAATCTCGTTCATAAATAAAAACGGTAATCTCGTTCATAAATAAAAATGGTAATCTCGTTCATAAATAAAAACGATAATCTTGTTAATGAATAAAGATGGTAATCTTGTTCATGAATAAAAACGGTAATCTCGTTAATGAATAAAAATGGTAATCTCGTTAATGAATAAAAACGGTAATCTCGTTAATGAATAAAAACGGTAATCTCGTTAATGAACAAAAACGGTAATCTCCTTAATGAATAAAAACGGTAATCTCGTTAATAAAACGGTTATATCAGAAATTAACAAGAATAAAAATACTAACACCTTCTTTATCCATGTATTTTCTGATTACTCACGATCAGAAGGAGAGCAATCGGGAAAATACGTGGACAAAGACTGACATTTCTGCAGCTTGTGGAAACAGATGATACTATGGCGCATATAGTGACGGAATGTCCCGAGCCTGTACGAATGATAATGCAATCTGTCGATCTGGATGATGGAGGTGGAACTATACTGGGTTGGCTTTTGAGGGAGTGAAAGTTACAAGTTCGTTTTTTCGGCAGCAGAAGAGATCAGCCACAGAGCCCAGAGAAGATTTTTTTAGAAATGCGTCCATAAGTAGTGATATAGTCTAAAGAAATAATTATTCATGATTTGAATGTGTTCTTCAGCAGATCGTTATCTATCTATCTATCTATCTATCTATCTATCTATCTATCTATCTATCTATCTATCTATCTCAGTCTGTTCGTATCTATCTATGTATCTATCTATCTTATCTCAGTCTGTTCATATCTATCTATCTATCTATCTCCGTTTTTTTTCAGATCTATCCATCTATCTGCCTACCTACCTATCTCTGTTCATATCTATCTATTTATCTATCCATCTATCTATCTATCTATCTATCTATCTATCTCAGTCTGTTCATATCTATCTATCTATCTATTTATCTATCTATCTATCTCAGTCTGTTCATATCTATCTATCTATCTATCTATCTATCTCAGTCTGTTCATATCTATCTATCTATCTATCTATCTCAGTCTGTTCATATCTATCTATCTATCTATCTATCTATCTATCTATTTATCTATCTATCTATCTCAGTCTGTTCATATCTATCTATCTATCTATCTATCTATCTATCTATCTATCTATCTCAGTCTGTTCATATCTATCTATCTATCTATCTATCTATTTATCTATCTATCTCAGTCTGTTCATATCTATCTATCTATCTATCTATCTCAGTCTGTTCATATCTATCTATCTATCTATCTCAGTCTGTTCATATCTATCTATCTATCTATCTATTTATCTATCTATCTATCTCAGTCTGTTCATATCTATCTATCTATCTATCTATCTATCTATCTATCTCAGTCTGTTCATATCTATCTATCTATCTATCTATTTATCTATCTATCTATCTCAGTCTGTTCATATCTATCTATCTCAGTCTGTTAATATCTATGTATCTATGTATCTCTCTTATTCTCTCTCTCTCTCTATCTCTCTAGATATATATATATATATATATATATATATATATATATATATATATATATATATATATATATGTTGAATAACTCTGTTGTTGGCTTATTGTTTTCCAGACAACATTGACCTTCAAAAATTTGAATGCAATGCCAATCATTATCTTCTGTCTTCATAATTCCTCTTGTTATTGTTCTCTCTCTTTAATAATGTTTTTCTTTATCCCAGATTCTCTCACACTCAATAACCTCTTGATCTTAGTGACTTTATTGTTTTGTTTGGGGTGAAATGATTACAAAATATATATTATGCGCTACATATGTAAATAAACAAACATACGCATATGTGAAAGACGTGCGCACACCGCTGAGGTTATCGGCGTGGAACGTGGGATTGTTGCTTCACGTCCAAATTCTAGGCGAAGCCATTGCGTTCGCTTTTGCTGTGACCCTAAATCCTAACAGAGCACTCTACAAGGCTAACAGACATAACGTGAACTTGTACTGTAATATTATTTACTCAGGTATACTACCATTATTACGACTAGTATTGCTACTATTACAAGTCCTTACCTACAAATAGACTAAAGTTTGTTGAGTTTTTTTTCTGTTGGAACAGGTGGGATTTTATATGCCATCACATACGGTATTAAACAAATTGAGGAAAACGTTCATTCACTCGAATGATTATATATAAGGAAGATAAGAGTTGTCGGGTACACAGGCAGGTTAAATCACCTGCTTAATGTTTTCCACCACTTGATGACGCCGCTATTAGCCTTATTTTGAGCAGAAAAGTTTCCGCCATTTTCTTTCTGGCTCGCATGCGATCTAAGCATGAAAATGTTTGCTTGAAAAAAACTATTTTCAACCTCATAACTTTTGAGCTCTTACAATGGCGTGTCTAATTCATTAAAGAGCAGATGTGCTATATTTCAAGCCGTTTCAGAACTTCGTGCAACAAAAAAAAACTGTAAACAAAACGGAATACTCCGAAAGTGGGTCTACTCGGTACATTGTATCAACCCTCCCCACTAATTGCACCGATTTACAAAAGTAATAAACGAAGCAGAATGTAAAAAACGAATTAGAATTTTGAAAGATGCTTTCCAAAAACTAAGCAATTTCGGGAGGGAACATTTTATCAATGCCGACTCACCACCGCCGACTCAATATCAGCCAACTCATGTCCGTGACAACTCACCACCAACTCAACGCGTGGACAACTCAACGCTGGTGTCAAATTCATAGCTTCACTGTTGTTTAATTTTCATCACACTAAAAATAGAATTACTTAATTAATTCTGATTTGGTTTTAAAATCTTTTTTTTTAAATGATCCATAATAAATTATTCTTATTCGGTTTTAAAAAGTTATATTTTAAAAGTTATCCTTAATAAATTACTTTTATTTGGATTTAAAAGTCAACTAAAAAATGTCATAGTGTTTTTTGTTTTTTTTAAATGATCCTTAATAAATTACTTTTATCTATCACAGTGTGTCCATTATCTATCTATCTATCTATCTATCTATCTATCTCAGTCTGTTCATATCTACCTATATATGTATCTATTTATCTATCTCAGTTTGTTCATATCTATCTATCTATCTCATTCTCTATGTTTTAAAAGTTATCCTTAATAAATGACTTTTATTTGATTTTAAAAGTCAACGAAAAAATGTCATAGATATTTTTAAATCATCCTTCATAAATTACTTTTATCTATTTCATTGAGTCCATTATCTATCTATCTATCTATCTCAGATAGATAGATTATCGATCGAAGTCACTACTCAGCACTAAATGATTTTCTAAGTGTAGCTTAGATGTGGCACAAGGCCTAAAGTATGGAGCACCCAGTGAGGGTTGAACTCACATTCCCTCCGTGTTTCATCCGCGAGACCTAAGTTACACCCAAACAGCTCCTCGCGAAACTCTATGCTCCCAGGGGGATAAACATCCCTCTGGGAGCAGAGATTCTCGAGAGGCAAGCTTGCTGACCATTAAACCACGTCCACGTGCCCAAATGATTTTCTAAGCGTAAATCAGATGTGGCATAAGGCCTAAAGTATGGGGCAGCCCGTGAAGATCGAACTCACTACACAGTCGTAATTATTCTAGCGAGACAAGCTTGCTAACCATTACATCACGTCGAAGTGTTCAAATGATTTTGTAACCGTAGCTCAGATGTGGCACAAGGCCGAAACTATGAGACACCCAATGAGGATCGAAGTCACTTCTCAGTCGTAATTCTTCTACCGAGACAAGCTTGCACAGGACTTAAGGGAGGCAGATGGAAACAGAGAGTAACTTATCTAACGAGTTTTCGTGAATGGATGGCAGAACAGGGATTCCGGGGGATCGTAAAGAGACGAAAAGTACTTAGAGTTACGAAGATTAGGAAGTTGTGGAGAACCATGATCGTCGAAGTGGTACATAAAAGAAGTCTTGTTTTTTGTTTTTTTTAGCTCGCTCAACACTTGCGAACATTAAGTGTTTCACCTAATTCTCACTCGTCCCAGAGTTGATATAAAGTCCTCTACATCAGCGATCCCCAACCTTGTTTGGTCCACGGACCGGTGTCATACACGACACGGACTTGAGGAGCGGTCAGTGTCGGTCACACACGTAACAGAACGCCATAGAAAAGACCGCGATAGTGTAACAAATTAAAAAAAACGTGTTTATTCTTTTTGTTTAGCCCGGTACGAAGTGGCCAACGGCTCGGCACCGATCCGAAGTGGCCAACGGCTCGGCACCGGTCCGAAGTGGCCAACGGCTCGGCACCGGTCCGCAGCTCGGTGGTCGTGAACCTCTGCTCTACACACCAAAGAAAAGGTTTCGTTCTTTTAGGGTTTGTCATTTAATTTTATGGTTCCTTATACGCGCTGTTCATTAAAGCGCTGAAAACATTGTAACTCATTAATATTTTACAATCTCGCATGTTTTCTTCCCCCACTTCCTGTCTCGGTTGCATTTTTTTAGGGTTGCTCATGAAAATATTTGATCTTCTATTCTTTCTGGTTTTTACAGCATTGGTACTAGATTTTCTTTTAATCATTCCACTCCAAGCAAGGCAATAAAGCCACTGAGACATAAAGGATTACCGAGTGTGAGAGAATGAGAAAAAGAAAAAATTCTTAAGGAGAGCGAACAATAAAAGAACAGGAATTAAGAAGACAGAGGATAACGATTGACATTGCATTTAATTTTTTGGAAAGCAAGAGACCAACAAGTATGTTCTAAAAGCGTGAACTGCGAAAGAAAAAAAACTTTAGAATAAAAGTTACGATTATATCTAGCCATTTCAAGAGTAAAAAGATGAGACCTAACCGCTAATTTAGTACTGCGCTTAAATTCAAGGCACCAATGAGAAAAGCTCATCAGAGAAATTACAATGAAAATATTTATAGAAAAGGCACAGGGAAGCTGCGTTACGGTGGTGGGAATGTAACTGAAGCCGTGATGCCAGACCAGGACCAATAACATTGCAGATTCTTCTTTTTATTTTATCTCTAAATACGTAGCAGAAGCACCAGACCAGACATGTTAGCAATATTCAATGCATGGACGAAAGGTAAACTTATAACTGTGTAAGATGAATTCTGCCGAAAAAATTAACACAAGATTCCTCGCAGCGGATCTCCCAATTGATTTAATATAATCTTTCCAATTCAAATCACCGGGAAACGTTAGCCATAGAAAGTGCAACGAGTCTCTATTCTGGAGGTTAGCATCAACCATGCTGATAAAATAAAAAAAGGTCCTCTTACTCGATTAAAAGACTGCGGTTTCGTTTTGGAGGTGTTAAAATTAGCAAGCCATTTCTTGCCCCAGTTAACAACAGATTGTAGATAAATCATCAGCTGAGAATTGACCTTATAGAACCGATTAGACTTACCATTAATACAAGAGCAAATTGTTGCGTCATCATCATAGATACCTCAATATAAATTCGTTGGGCAAATCACTTAAAGACAGAAACCTTCAGCTTACTAATTAACCCATAGCTCGGGGAGAAGAAGTAGATTCATACCCTTCCCAGAGAAGTATTTGCGCATAAGCGAATATAACGGCCTCAGAGGGAATTGGAACTCGGCTCACCATTTAAAAATTCTGAACCATTATCCATTATTCCACCACAGAATCCAAGATTACAGCATCTAGCTTTCCAAAGCGGTCACCCATTTAGGTACTGACCAGCCTCGACGTTTGGTGATTGTACGGGAACCGGGGTTTCGACGTGATATGGCCGTGAGCAACTTTGTCTATGAAATTCGGGCAAAAATGTTATTGTCTACATTTTCGGTAGAAGACTTAAAGATAACTCATTGAGTGTTCGAAAAAGAAAGAAAAGAATTTAAAAAAAAAGAATGATTCAAGTTTTCAAACTTAAAGATGTTGAAAACGAATATATATATATATATATATATATATATATATATATATATATATATATGTATATATATATATATATGGTTGCTATATGATACGTTCTCACGGCCCGAGAAATACATAACAAAAAAAAACGGCAAAAAAATTCTTCAACAACCAACAAATCTGTGTTCAGCCCACAACTCTTACTTAAGGCTATCACGTAACTTAATTTATAGAAAGAAAGAAAGAAAGTAAGAAAGAAAGAAAGAAAGAAAGAAAGTAAAAAAGAAGGAAAGAAAATAAAAAAGAAAGTAAGAAAGAAAGAAAATAAGGAAGAAAGAAAGTAAAAAGAAAGAAAATAAGAAAGAGGGAAAGAAAGTAGGAAAGAAAGAAAGTAAAAAAGAAAGTAAGAGAGAAGGAAAGAAAGTAAGAAAAACAGTCAAAAAGACAGTAGAATTAATACGAAAAATTTTACCCACAATTTTTTGGTCTAAAACACCATCAATTAAATCACTCAAGAAACCCACATCGACACTCACTGATATTTCCGATTATGGCTCTCTACTTGGAAAAAGGCTTGGAGAATTTGACACTCACAGGATATATCGAAGTAAACAGCGATTAACCGACCTAACAAGGATAGGAAGCTGTGGAGAGCTATAATCGCAGACATAGATTAACATAGTCTAACACAGGGCCATGGTGGTGAAAAACCCAACTAGGATCGAACTCAGCACAATGGAGATTGTCTGCAAAGCTGGTTGTGGTTAACCATTACTCGACGGCGAAGGGCAACTGACATTCACTAATCCTGACATTTGCAATTAAGTTGAATTAATGTGAGTTTCATTCAATATGCCTTTTGAAAAGGACGGCACCATTTTAATTGGAATCTGGAACTTGATCCGGTTCATGTGCGGCAGTTTTGATTTCACATCAGCATATTTCGACAAGACTTTCACCTACCGTCCTCATGTGGCATACGAACAAATAAACTCCTTTCTAAACGAGAGCAAAAACTTTAGGCTAAATTATACAATGAAAAAAAGATTAAAGAAAAAAAAATAAAACATCTAGGGAGAAACTGATTTCTTTATCCACGCTGGCAGATATAAGATAGTTTGGTAGGCATATATAAAAAATAATAAATGAAAACAGAAGAGCAACAGGCTTGAGAGTTTCCGTCTGTGAGGAAAGAGGTTGCTGGGTGGAATATATGATGTTTTTGGATAGAACATCCGTTTTCGGTGCTTCGCCAGAAACAACCAAAAATGTTTCGTCTTTGGAACTTCTCGTGTTAATAATAAATCGAACGAGGATTTAAGACAATGCATCGGTGCTGATGAAGATGGTGGAAGCAACGATGCCCATTGCATTGTACGAAGAAGTACATGAACACTGATTTCTCAAAAAGTAATTTTTATTGATGAATGTAGAGCTACATTGGTTTGGTTTAGTTTGGTTTTACGGTATATCTCACCTCAATGGGTTATTTAATGCCGAGTAGATTTTTATTTCTGGTTATATTTCTTTTTCAAAAATGTATTGCTGGTATTATTTTTTAGTATTTTTCCTTCAAAAATGTATTGCTGGTAATATTTTTTTTTAATATTTTTCCTTCAAAAATGTATTGCTGGTAATATTTTTCCTTCAAATATGTATTGCTGGTAATATTTTTTTTTCCTTCAAATATGTATTGCTGGTAATATTTTTTTTAATATTTTTCCATCAAAAACGTATTGCTGGTAATATTTTTTTTTCCTTCAAATATGTATTGCTGGTAATATTTTTTTTAATATTTTTCCTTCAAAAACGTATTGCTGGTAATATTTTCTTTTCCTTCAAATATGTATTGCTGGTAATATTTTTCCTTCAAAAATGTATTGCTGGTAATATATTTTTCCTTCAAAAATGTATTGCTGGTAATATTTTTTTTAATTTTTTTCCTTCAAATATGTATTGCTGGTAATATTTTTTTAATATTTTACCTTCAAATATGTATTGCTGGTAATATTTTTTCCTTCAAAAATGTATTGCTGGTAATATTTTTTTTTAATTTTTCCATCAAATATGTATTGTGTGTAATATATTTTTCCTTCAAAAATATATTGCTGGTAATATTTTTTTTATTTTTTTCCTTCAAATATGTATTGCTGGTAATATTTTTTTAATATTTTACCTTCAAATAGTTATTGCTGGTAATATTTTTTCCTTCAAAAATGTATTGCTGGTAATATTTTTTTTAATTTTTCCTTCAAAAATGTATTGCTGGTAATATTTTTTTTAATTTTTCCTTCAAAAATGTATTGCTGGTAATATTTTTTTTAATTTTTCCTTCAAAAATGTATTGCTGGCAATATTTTTTTTTAATTTTTCCTTCAAATATGTATTGCTGGTAATATTTTATTCTTAAAAATATATTGCTGGTAGTATCTTTTCCTCAAAAATACATTGCTGGTAATATTTAATTTCTTCAAAAATATATTGCTGGCAATATTTTTTTAATATTTTTCCTTCAAAAATATATTGCTGGTAATATTTTTCCTTCAAAAATGTATTGCTTTAATAATTTTCCTTCAAAAATGTATTGCTGATAATATTTTTTCTTAAAAAATGTATTGCTGTATTTCAAAGCCTTTTGATCGCAGTTTGGGGTTGACTATTTGCCCAGAGCTGGGACCTTAACAGGTGTTACCACCCCAAGTCAGAGTAGACCTGGGAACACCAGCAATTAAAAGGTGGTTCCAGACTCCTCAAAACGCCATGGTTAGAGGTCTTTCTGTCGGATGTAGTTTATCGTCTTACCCAGGACGCCTCATTGGGAGTGGATCTTACCCCTCTGCAGAGGTGCAGTCGGCGTATTCTGAGACCCCAGCCGACAGGGCCCGAGCTACATTGAATGGACCGGTTAGTAGTTGGGTCGTTTATGGAAATCGTCAACCGAAATGATTTAGAATAAGGGTTAAAACTGGAATTAAATTTTGAGCTGACATTGTAAGGAATTAAAATTATATGTTCCACTCAAATTGATGATGGTATCAAAGTAAATGCAGAGAATTTATGTTCTTCGACAAGTCGTTTTTAGCGCAACAGTTGACAAATAACAGGGTTTAACCTGAAGTGTATATCCATGCAAACAAATTTTCCTTCATATATTGACAAAGGCCTCCTTAGAAAATTTGAAAAATTTTTCAATATAGTGAAATATTTTCCAGATCATCGAGATAGCTTGCTCTAAACACCTGCAGAAACTAGCAAAGCAAAGCGAGAAAAAAGAACTAACGATCAATTATAACAAAAGAAAAGTATGGTTCGTTAGCGAGAGGAACAGCCCAAGAAGCGAACTGCGAACTGAAGATCCCAAAATTAAGTAAAATATATTACCGAAATCCAAAGGTTCATTGGAATAGCGAAATGCGCTTTTCAAAGAATAATCAAAGCACAGGGTGTTGCAAAAAATTTGGCATCATTTCGCAAGCCAATAATTTTGGCAATTCTTGTTGAAATAACCTCAAATTTTCACAGAATATATAGAAACAGATCAAGATTTTATATTTAATATTTTATTTGAGAATCTGCCAGAGAGATACATCGGGCGTGGTGAAAAAGAAGACAGTTTTCTGATGAAATGGTCGCCGCGGTCACCGGACCTGACCTCCTGTGATTTCTTTTTACCGGGGTATGTGAAGGGACTGGTCTATGTCTCCACCTCTTCCTGCTAGCATTGATGAACTCAAGCAGTGGATCACTTCCACGCTGGATAATGTTACCGGAGACATGCTACAGCGTGTTTGGCAAGAGCTTAACTACCGACTTGACGTGTGCCGTGTCACAGGCAGCGTACGTATAAAATCGTATAAACTTATAAAATCGGTTCCATAATAAACTTATGATATTCAACACCTAAGCTGCTCAATTTTATTGAGATAGACTTAGTAGCTTTCAAGATAATTGATTTTAAAATTATGAAAATTTTGACAGAATGTATAGAAACAGATCAAGATTTTATATTTAATGGAAGAGGACAGTACGTGCTTATCTCAATGAGAATCTGCCAGAGAGATGGATTGGGTGTGGTGGAGATGAAGACAGTTTTCTGATGAAAGGGACGCCGAGGTCACCGAACCTGTCCCCGAGTGATTTCTTTTTACGGGGATATGTGAAGGAACTGGTCTATGACCCCACTCTTCATGCTAGTATTGATGAACTCAAGCAGAGACTCACTTCCGCACTGGTAATGTTACCGGAGGCATGCTACAGCGTGTTTAGCAAGAGCTTAACTACCCACTTGACGTGTGCCTTGTCACAGGCAGTGCACATATTAAACACTTATGAAATTGATCCCATAATAAACTTATGATGTTCAACTCTTAAACTGTTGAATTTCATTGAGCTAGACTTAGTAGTTTTCAAGATAATATATAATTCTCAAAATGTGTGTGTGTCGAATGTAGTTTATGCTTTTCCACAGTTTTCATCCAATTTCGATTATTTATTTTTTTTTTGTTTGATAGATAATTCTTTAGTGCCGATTTCGAGTCCAAATTGGTTGGAAAAAATTACAACCTTGAAGAAGAAAAAATCGAAAACACTGATTTTTTACACTTTGCGGCAAAAATCCGAAGCAAAATTTACTGTCTGTAAAAAAACTGTACAATCAATTTAGAGAGTTGATATCTAACGTAAAAGATTATTAGAATTACAAAAAAAATATATTATAAATAAAAATTATCGTATATTATTATTATGACGGTCCATGGAAGAGGTTCCTTCCTTGGAAGATTGAGAAGGCAAAAACGGTCCTTTTCAGGGCCACCCCCATTCAAATTGTTAACTCCCCACAATTTGGGAATGTGCCTCCGTTCCATCCAATTGTTGTTACTAATATTGATTTTCGGGTGGCTGACTTTAATCTTAAACTGCTCCAACTGAGCGGCAAAAATTCCCAGTAATGAAACACCGGGTCGAAGACGGGTTATAATGCTCGTTGTTTTTAAAATGATGTCAATTTTTTGGGACACCCTGTATTAAGAAACAGGAAGATCTCGTTAGAGACAAAGAGTGCTGAGCTGTTAAATAACAAGGTTCCTGCTATATGTCTTTGAATGCTGAACAATCTCCTCGCAAATAAAGAAGAGATTTCTGTTCTCAGAAATATGATTCTACAGACTGATGGAGAAAATATCAGGGTATGACCATGTGAGCACTGACGTAGGTTTAGAGAAAATGGAAACAAAAAGAAAAATTATAGTTAGCATCAGAGAGAGACAGTTAAAATTTCTGGGACGCATAATGAGGAAAGAGGGCTTGGGGAATTGGACCCTCACAGGATATACTGAAGGCATGAGAGTGACGAAAACTGACAGTAACCTACATAACGAGCTTTTGCAAATGGTTGGCAACACAAGGATTGGAAGTGACAGCGAAAAGGCAAACTTTACTAAGAGTTACAAGGGAAAGGAATCTGTGAAGAGCTACGCTCTCCTATGTCTCGACGGGAGACATAGAAGAAAAGGAAGAAGAAAAAAACGGCCTGCTTGTCTTTCTAATTATTTTTTAATATTTTTTCCTCTAAATCTCACATTATACGTCTTGCTTCTTGCAACGTATGAAATTTTCATCACAATAGGGACAGAGGAGATCTGTGCATAAGCTACGTAACAAGATTGTGCAAATGGATGGCAGAACAGGGATTAGGAGAGATGGCGATAAACAATTTTCTTTAAGAGCTACAACGGACAGGAAATTGTGGAGAGCCATAATCGCCCTGAAGAGCAACAGCACATAGAAGAAAACGAAGAAGAAAAAGAAGAGGAGGAGGAGGAAGAAGAAGAGGAGGAGGGGATTATGAAAAAGAGGAGGAGGTAGAGGAGGAGGACGAAGAAGAGGAGGAGGAGGGGATTATGAAAAAGAAGAAGAGGAGGAGGAGGAGATTAGGAAGAAGAAGAGGAAGAAGGAGAAGAGGAGGAGATGTAGTAAGAAGAGGAGGAGGGGTATTAGGAAGAAGAAGAGAAAGAAGAAGAGGAGGACGAAGAAGAAGTCGATGAAGAAAAGGGAGAGGAGGAGGAGGAAGAAGAAGAGGGGGAGTAGAAAGAAGAAGAAGGAGAAGAAGAAGAAGAGGACGAAGTTGATTATGATAATGAAGAAGAAAGAAGAAGAGAAGGAGGAAGAGAAAGAAGAAAAAGAAGAGGAGGGGAGGACAACAAAGAAAAAGATGAGGAGGATGAAGAAGAGGAGGAGGAGGACGACAACGAAGAAGAAGAAAAGGAAGAGGAGGAATAAGAAGAAGAGGAGGAGGAGGAGGAATAATAATAATAAGAAGAAGAACGAGGCTGTCTTTCTTTCTATATTTTAATTCTTTTTTTCAACCCCTTCGCTTTCGGTTTTAATCCATCTTGACTTCTCGCTTGTTGCAACCATGAAATTAAACTCTTTTAAGAGTTCGGCACTTATGGGCTTACATTGAAAATACGTTCGCATGTGTGAGACGCTTTTGTGTGGATTTATCCTACGCGTGGGCGGAGTAAAAAAAAAAGGAAAAGGAAGAAGAAGGAGTAAAAAAAAGAGCATTTAATATCATAACATGCCTATGAACAGGCTGAGAAAAATACGATTCCTCTTTCTCAAAGACTGAAATGAATGTTGAGAGTCCTCGCCCACATCAGAGAAAGGTCGGTGAGATTCCACGTGACCAAAATGTCGTCTGCGACTTCACTCGGATTTGAATATTTGCGGCTTGCGCTGGCCGTAAACAAATGTCTCCTACTCTATTTGCCCTCTTTCTTTAAGCAAACACACGCACGCACACACACACACACACACACACACACATATATATATATATATATATATATATATATATATATGTGTGTGTGTGTGTGTGTGTGTGTATGAATAGAGACAAGCGGCAAAACTATTCTTACCCGACGCGTTTCGTCCTCTGAGGGACTTTATCAAGGCAATGTAGGATTTATTATACTGCACGTGTTTATATACAAAGGCGAGGATGTCATTGGTTTATTCATTTTGTACCTTTATATATATATATATATATATATATATATATATATATATATATATATATGTATATATATATATATATGAAAAATTTCTCAGAGTTAACCTGTAGAAAAAGACAATATTTATAAAAGTAAAAGACAATAGGAAAACTGTAATAGTTGCCGACGCGTTTCGTCCAATGTGGATTTTCTCGCGGCAAAAAAACGAAATGAATTTATTAAACAAAGTAAGTAATAAAAGTTGAAAAAGTCCACATCGGACGAAACGCGTCGGCAACTATTACAGTTTTCCTTTTGTCTTTTCCATTTATAAATATATATATGTATACATATATATATATATAAATATATATATATATATATTACAATGAATCATTCATACAAAAAGTATATTAATAAAGTTAATGATATAAAATGGCGAAATCCCTTCGCTAACAAAATAAATTTTAAAGGTGCATTAACCTAAAAATCACTCGATGAATCTTATGATCCTTGTTTTGAAAAAATATAAGCTGTATAAGGTCTTTCTTTAATACGCAAGTACTTTCGACTGTACATTCAAAACAAGTATCATCACATTCATCGAGTTATTTTTAGGTTAATGCACCTTTAAAATTTTGTTTTCCAAGGGATTTCCCCATTTTATATCATTAACTTTATTAATATACTTTTTGTATGGATGATTCATTGTAATATAAATTGAACTACACCACATATTTGATATATATATATATATATATATATATATATATATATATATATATATATATATATATAGTCATCCAGACAGACTGTTTCGCTGTATCACAGCTCATAGATGTTGCTAAACATCTGATTGATTCAAGCCAGGATCGAAACCGGACCGATTTGGCGTCAGTCAGAGATTCTTACCCCAAGCTATCGTCGCAGAAAGATAGGGAATTTTTAAAGTTTTTACTATACGAACGACGTCAGTGGCTAGGAATGTGTGTCTGTGTGTGTCTGTGTCTGTGATATGCATACGTGTTCTATTTCAGATCCATTCTATGCACTGAATTTCTCAAAGGGGGTCCATTTCAGATTACTTTCAAGCATTGTGTTTCTCACTGGCATTCACTCGTAGTCCCTATTTTTTTCTTTTTCTTGATTGAGTAAGGTCAAAAGGTTGCGATGGTTTAACATCGGAGTTTTCCTGCACTCCGATGCTAATTAGTTCCATCTACGCTTACAGAACGCGTAGGCTACCGTACTTGTCAGAACTTTGACAACCTGAAAGGAGGCGGCGCGATTTAGAACACTGCAGTCGAGTAAACCTAGCTGATTTGTTTTGCTTAAATTTTAAAATATAAGATCTAAATAAGC
This sequence comes from Acanthosepion esculentum, assembly GCA_964036315.1. Taxonomy (NCBI): domain Eukaryota; kingdom Metazoa; phylum Mollusca; class Cephalopoda; order Sepiida; family Sepiidae; genus Acanthosepion; species Acanthosepion esculentum. Next base: position 40,584,252 of record OZ038503.1, read on the forward strand.
TCGAAGAGAGTACGGTTGCAAAAATATAAGAATGACAACGCATCGCCGCTCCCGGATTCTTTAGTGAAACGGGCCATCACGTGTTGATGTTAATTCGCTGGCAGACTTGTCCTATTTACCCACTATTTCTTTGCCTCTCGTTTCCTTCAAGAAACGCTGCTAATACTGCTGCTGTCCACCACGAAATAAAGTGAGTAAAAGGAATATAAAGAAAATTAATTTCGTTTGTGATGCAGCGTTGGGACCAGAAGAATTGCTGATAGACCAAGAGGAGCGTGCAACGCAACACTACCCGATTTAAGCTTACAGCATCTGCTATTCCTATTCGGGCTCCCATAAACTTTGGTAGATGAACGAGAACGAGTTAATTCGACGCGATATAACCACAGACATACATGCATGAATACATGAATCTATCTATCTATCTATCTCACTCTATATATATATATATATATATATATATATATATATATAGAGAGAGAGAGAGAGAGATATATTGATATATATATAGATATAGATATGTTCATTATCTATCTATCTATCTTAATATGTTCATCTATCTATCTATCTATCTACCTATCTTACTATGTTCACTATCTATCTATCTATCTATCTACCTATCTTAGTATGTTCATTATCTATCTATCTATCTATCTATCTATCTATCTATCTATCTAACTGACCGGATCTATCTATCTATCTATCTATCTATCTATCTATCTTGCTATGTTCATTATCTATCTATCTCTATCTACCTATCTTAGTATGTTCATTATCTATCTATCTATCTATCTATCTATCTAACTGACCGGATCTATCTATCTATCTATCTATCTATCTAACTGACCGGATCTATCTATCTATCTATCTATCTTGCTATGTTCATTATCTATCTATCTCTATCTACCTATCTTAGTATGTTCATTATCTATCTATCTATCTATCTATCTATCTATCTATCTATCTAACTGACCGGATCTATCTATCTATCTATCTATCTAACTGACCGGATCTATCTATCTATCTATCTATCTATCTATCTATCTATCTATCTATCTTGCTATGTTCATTATCTATCTATCTCTATCTACCTATCTTAGTATGTTCATTATCTATCTATCTATCTATCTATCTATCTATCTATCTATCTATCTATCTATCTATCTAACTGACCGGATCTATCTATCGATTTAT
>OZ038503.1:40587945-40617945 GCA_964036315.1 Acanthosepion esculentum
AAGGGAAGAACACTCCTATGGCCGAAACATGCTATCACCAGTCTGACAACGAGAGACCGTCATGTTTAGGTAAGGCTTAATTACTTACTTAATGAATGCACATGTTACCGTTAGGACGAATCTATAACTACCAGCCTTGTTTTCCTATCGGGAGGCACATTTAGTAGGACTCTTCGATCTAGGCCGGTTGACATTAATTTCATTGTTTAAGAAAATAAAAAAAGACAACAGGGATGCCAACAAAATCACGTATAGCCACTAAAAATAACTTTTGTAGTGATGAGAAATACAGTCGCATTAAAAATAAATTCTATTTAAAAATTTGAAAATGTCTTATCGTGTGCATTCCACAATAGTTACAGCCATGAAATTAAACTCTTAATATAGATGACGAAGAGGAGTAACTGAAGACAAAAAGTAACAAACTATCCTATTCCTACCTTACTACCGGATGTGTTCTCGTATAGGCACTGTTCGTGATCCAGTATATAGAAACATTTTCAAGATCTTAGTTTTACATGATGTTGGCTAAAATTCTTTTATTTGCCTCTATAACTAGACTGAGGCGCGGTTGGTGTAGTGGATATCGCGGGAAGTGGATTAGACTTGCCGAGTTCAATTCTCGCTCGATTTCATTTCGTCCACTTCCGTCTAATACCTCCTGAAAAAGCATGAATCTATCTTCCTCCATCTATGGGTTAAATAGTAGGGTAGACTAGACTCTCTTGCCTAGAGGAAGCAACCAATCTAGGGAAAAGAAAATTCTGGATTCAAGACCAGCCTGAAGGGGGTTGTGCTCCATCAGGCTATCTTGCCCTAGACACACCACTCCCGATTTGGTTGTAGTAGAAGTGCTGCCTCTATAACGCTAATGGGTCTCGGAACACAGTAGGGGAGAGTTTTTTCCGAAGATTAAACTTTTGATTTAAAGTAAAACTTGAAATCTATGTAAAATGTTCAGGAGACTTTTCAACGAAATGGTGTGGTGATAGCCTAGCTGTTATCGAAAAAGTAAAATTGTTGAGTCGAGTTCAAATTCTCGTCTAGTCTATTCAGTTCACTTTCGAACTAACAATCTTAGAAAAGGCATGAAACCGTTTCACCTACCCACCCAGGTTTTGGTTAAATAGTAGGGTAGACTGGGGTCTCTAGCTTTGGATTTCAGCCAATTTAGGAGAAAGGTTAACATGAATTCAAACTGTGGAGAAGGCAACAAATAAACACTCCGCTATATTTTCCAGGAAGATACAGGATTTCACAGAAAAAAAGGAGTCCGTGGAGAGCCGTGATCGCCTACGTTCTGAAGAGATAAAGAAAAATACGAAGACCTCAAAAAGCTAAGGGTTTTGGTGTTTACAAATCCAGTGGAACTATTTTGTTTTTTTTATGAAGCGACACTGCTTTTTCTGTGTGAGATATTTTGTCCCAAGATAAAACAAAAGACTTGGAAGTTTCGAATCACAACTTCAAAAAATACATATATATATAAATAAAATATAAAACAAGCCTGTTTGACTGTACAAATAGACCACACAGACATTTTGCAGTAACCAAATTCTAGAATGCTAAGTTAAACAAGTGCAATTTTACTTTTCTTCGAGGCAACCTTTGCACCATGTGATGAATTAATAGTTGTTTATCTGATTCTCTCCAACGACAGCTGCCAGCATTTAGTCGGATTATAGAAAGCTTCAACTTTGGAACATAATATTTGGGCATGCAGGGATTTTTTTTTAAACGGACACTTTCCAGAATATAGACATTTTTATTCTTTTGATATATAAGATGATCTAATATACAAATCGGTGCATCTTGTTTTGTTCTTGTTTTTAGTTTTTTTCTCGCCAGTGTTTTTCGTTATTTCTTACAGATTTTGTTGAAGGGGCACGTGTGGTTAGAACGTTAGCATTCTGTCTATGAGATCCGGGTTCGAATCTCACCATGGTCGATTGTCAGAAAGGAGACATCTTGATGTTATCGATCCCAGCGTGAGTTTGGTTGGTTTATTTTGTTTTACGGCATATCAACATCAATGATATTAATAAAATAATAATATCAACGTCAAGGATATTAATGATTAATGCCGAGAAGATTTTTATTGCTGGTAATATTTTCTATCTTTATATATATATATATATATATATATAAATCTGAGTATATATTGATTTGTTTTACGGCATATCAACGTCAATGGATTATTTAACAAGATTTTTAATGCAGATAATTTTTTTTTCAAATGTATTGCTGGTAATTTTTTTTTACTTCAAAAATCTATTTCTGGTAATATTTAATATACCTTAGCCGGGTATTGAACTCACACTCTTTGAGTCCTGTCACTGGATCTAACTAACGCATTTATCCACTGTGCCATGTGTCCTTAATGACATCTGCGTATGAATTTCTGGGTATTATAAACCTAATGTCTTCAGCAATCATTTTTTACCATTTTTCTCATACTGCAATTGATGTATGTATGTACGTATGTATTTACGTATTACGACCACTGCCATCGCTTGATCTTTCTTCAAATATGAACAGCGCCGATGCGGCTTTTTACTCCTGCTAGAGTCTTACGTTCTCTTGCACAGATGTGGCAACGTTGAGCGTCTTTTGCGGTAATATTAATGCGGTGTAACAACTATTGCAACTGAATCGCAACTATTGCAAGTGAATATGTATGCAGCAATGTGGTTAATGGGGACTGAAATAGATTAAACATATATTCTCCGATTTAAAAAAATTCGTTTTAAGGTCACTTCGCTTTTACGAAAGACCAACTTGTGACTTGGAGTGTAAGAATCTTTGGGAGATAAAAATGATTTACTCATGCTACTAATTAATCCACAGCTGGGAAGAAAACAGGTGGATTCATAGATTTCACAGAGGTATTTGCGCGTAAGCACCTCGGCATGGTCTAATGGTTAGCAAGCTTGTCTCGCTAAAATAGTTATGACTGAACAGTGAATTTCGGTCTTGTGCCACATCTAAGCTACGCTTAGAAAATCCATATATTTCGGAGCTCTCCCCACCGGATTCTTCCGGAGGGATTGACAGAGGAGGAGAAGGGGTTTTTTCCCCGTCGGTGTAGATGCTGCTGTTGTAGTATCTGCTCCGTTCCGGAGGCCATCTCGCCTCCCTTGCGTTCCCCCCACCGTTGCATGACATCTGTTACGTAGTGGTGGTATGACCGGCTATGACTAGCTTAGACAAGCTCTGACCAGCTTAGACAGGCTATGACCAGCATAGACAAGCTTTAGCCAGCTTCGACAAGCTAGGACCAGCTTCGACTAGCTAAGACCAGCTTAGACCAGTGACCCGACTTTGTGTCACATCGTGGCTCAGTGGTTCAAGGTAAATCTCAGGTATTTGCGCGTAAGGGAATTTAATGAACTCGGCTATCTGATTTCCAATTTCCGAGCCGATATCCATTACCCCGCCCGCTCAGACAATCTTACGGCAACTGGTATTCCCAAGCGGTCAGACTGACTAGGCTCGACATTACTTAACTTCGGTGATCGGACGAGAACCGGCGGTTCAACGTGATATGGCCGTTAGCGAGAGCCGGAGAAAAGCTTTGTTTCTTGTCGTTTTAAACCAAACAGAAGCAAAGGATAGTGAAATATTTTAATAAACGAAATTTTAGCTGTATCTGACATATTTAATTTACAGTAACAAAATAAATATTATTTTAATAATTTTTTAGCAACAGTTGTCATATTTGATAATAATGACATATTTCAATAAAATAAATGCTTTCGACCGAATTGTTTACTTATAATAATTAAAATAATATCTTAATACCTTAGAAGATTTTGTTACTTTAATTTATAGAAACTGGATAATATTTTAATAAAATTTATTTATTTACATATTTCTTATCTCATTTCAATAAATTAAATATGATAATTTTTATAAAATATATTCAATAAATTAAAATGCATGAACATGAAAACAACAAAAGAGAGAATTTCGCAGAAAGACTTTTGCGAAAAATTAAAAGAGGGTTGACCAGCGAGAAAATATTTGAAGCTGGTCAATTTAAATAGAGAAAAAAGATACCGAGTATTAGACATTTGTGAAAGACGTTAAAACAACTACATTTACGTAAGCATCACAAAAAAGAAACCTAGGAAGAGCAAAGACGTACATGAAAACTGATTTCTCAGAAAGTAATTTTTAGCGATGGATGTAGAGCTACATTGGTTTGGTTGGCTTGTTTTACAGTATATCAGCCTCAATGGGTTATTTAATGCCGACAAGATTTTTATTGCTGGTAATATTTTCTATCTATCCATCTATCTATATATATATATATATATATATATATATATATATATATATATATATATATATATATTATAAGACATTTATATATATTATGTTTAACGTTCTTTTTATAGATACAAGTATTTAAGCAAATGCTCTGTTTTATAATAAACAGTATTAAATAACATTTACCGGCCTGAATGTCCGAGAAATTTTCATAGAAAATTTTTCGCTCTCCGTCTTTAAATAAATTGTCGGACTATGTCCAATTCAAATATATATATATATATATATATATATATATATATATATATATATATATATATATATATATATATATATATATATATCAATCTCAGTATATATTGATTTGCTTTATTTTGTTTTACGGTATTTCAACCTCAATGGGTTATTTAATGCCGACAAGATTTTTATTGCTGGTAATATTTTCTATCTATCTATCTATCTATCTATCTATCTATATATATATATATATATATATATATATATATATATATATCAAACTCAGTATATATTGATTTGGTTTATTTTGTTTTACGGCATATCAACTTCAATGGGTTATTTAATGCCGACAAGATTTTTATTGCTGGTAATATTTTTCTTCAAAAATGTATAGCTGATAATTTTTCCTTCAAAAATTTATTGCTGGTAATAATTTTTTTACAAAAATATATTGCTGGCATTAAAACCTATTTTTACACTTTCATAGCGTTTTGACTGCGTTTTGGGGTTAACTATTTGCCCAGAGCTGGGACCTTAACAGGTGCTACCACCCCGAGTCAGGGTGATAATGGGAACACTAGCAATTAAAAGGTGTTTCCAGGCTCCTCAAAACGTCCTGGTTACAGGTCTTGCTGTCGGATTTGGTTTATCGTCTTACCCAGGACGCCTCATTGGGGGTGGAACTTACCCCTCTGTAGAGGTGCAGTCGGCGTACTCTGAAGTCCCAGCCGACTGAGCGGGAGCTAAATTTAGTATAAAGGTTAAAACTGGAATAAAATTTTGAGCTGACATTGTAAGGAATTAATAAAATTATATGTCCCACTCAAATTGATGATGGTATCAAAATAAATGCAGAGAATTACTGTATGTTTTTGGACAAGACGTTTTTAGCGCTACAGTTGACAAATAAGAGGCTTTACCCCAGTGATTCTCAACCGCTGTGTTCCGAATCACTAGTGTGCCGTGCGATCCTTTTAAGTGTGCCACGAAATTAATTGAAACATAACGAATAATTCCGTTATTATTTACTTTTTTCATGTTTTTCCAATGAAACATGACCCAGTGCACATGTTAGGACTTCGTATGTCCATTCCACGAAGTTTTCCTTGCAGATTGACTACAGGTTCTCGATTGGATTTAAATCAGGAAAGTTGCCGGGCCAATCTATTTGCTCACTGGCAAGGCTTGCCAATGTGTTCGTGCAACGTTACAATTTTTGTACGCTTCTTGGGGTAACGTTCATCGCAGACAATGGCCGTAGGACAACTAATCGACAGTCGAGACAATAGTGTCTGGGCTTGATAAAAATCTGATGCAATCACGGCTGACGCAATATTTTTCAAGGCCAAACAAATTTCATCATACACCTCAAAATAAATTCCTATTATTGCACACCACTGCAAATTATCTAATCTGAGGAAAAAATAGAAAACGATTCCATCCTGTCACACAGTGGGTTTATAACTGACTGTAAGGGGAAAGAAAGGAAACTAAAGCGATTGTTTGAATTAATTTGCACAAGGGTGTAAATACGTGTTGCAAAATAAAATCCTCACATTTGCCTTGATAAAGTCGCTCAGCGGACAAAACGCGTCAGCTAAGATAAGTTTTCCTTTTGTCTTTATTCCTGTTTAGTGCAATAATATCAAAAGTATCTAAGTGTGCCGCAAAATATTGTCACGGCATACATATGTTTGTCTGTGTGGAAGTACAGGCTTATAAATGAATAAGTATTAAACTTTTTATCCCACAGTAGATGAAAAGGTTTTATCAGTTTTATTGCAATTTTCTACTTCTTATTTAAATAACATCAAGAATAAGAAGCGAGAAAGACTAGGCTCAACTGTAGAAGAAATGAGGGTTTCTTTATCGCTCATTCGATCAAACATTGAAGAAATCATGAGAAAATACAAACCACAGGTTCCACACTAAATAAGCTTCACAAATAGTTGAATAGAAACATTAAAATAAAGTAAGTTCATATTTGTGTGTTTATTTTTTAAATCTATGCTTTGATTTCATAACATTTTAATGTATAGCCTTTAAAACTTTTGCCAAGCGTGCCATGGCATTCCCATTTGCTCCTAAGGTGTGCCGATGCTTAAAAAGGTTGAGAAACTCTGCTTTAACCTAAAGTGTATATCCATGCAAGTCAATTTCCCTTCATATATTGAAAAAGCTTCCTATTGCCGTCCTTAGAAAATTTGTTAAAAACCGTAAATTAATAGAATAGTCATCAGTACCCCCACACACACCCATATTAATCTAATAGAAATATATATATATATAGAAATGTGGAATAGTATTCAAAGAAAAATTATCTAGGATGCCAAAAAGACTGAAGAAAAGAAAGTGTTGAAGTCGAAACTTTATAATAATCAACGAATGAACAACTGACGGAGGTTAGAAAATGTCAAGGAAAAAGGAACAGAATGAGACAGATTGGGACTATGCCGAGTAAATATCGTTAAATATGTCTATTTTATTCGAATCTATTCATCTCAATCTGTTCAGATCTATCGATGTATCTATCCCAGTCTATTTACAACTATCTATCTATCTATCTATCTATCTATCTATCTATCTATCTATCTATCTATCTATTTCGCCCTTTCGCCCTGTTCACATCTATCTCAGTTCATATATGTCTACCTTTGCCCATCACTCTCTTATCTATCTCAATCTGTTCAGATCTATCTAGGTATTGCTTTGTTTACGTTTCGGATACGAAACTAAGCAGATATGCGGTTCGTGAAAAATCTGAACGAGTAAGTGTGCTTTAAAATCAATTAGAACCTTGCTTTATTATGAAGCACGCTGTGGCTGAGCGGTAAAAGCACGCCGGATCAAAACAGAGAAGAAGTTTCGAATTCTCTTTATTAAGTTTTTCTCGATTATACAAGAGGGTAAACGAAATAAATACTGTTTAAATATTGTTCATTTCTCTGAATCTCTCTCGCACTCTATCTATCTATCTATCTATCTATCTATCTATCTATCTATCTCAGTCTGTTCATTATCTATCTATCTATCTATCTATCTATCTATCTATCTCAGTCTGTTCATTATCTATCTATCTATCTATCTATTTCGCCCTGTTCACATCTATCTCAGTTCATATATGTCTGCCTTTGATCATCTCTCTTATTATTACAGTCTGCTCAAATCTGTCTATCTCTGTCCGATCATTTAAATCTCTCTTTCTCTCTTTCACACACTTTTCATCTTCATCTGTCCATTATACATCAGTCTATATCAGTCAGTACATTATATATCAAGATAACTATGTTAATATATCTCTTTTCAGCTCTATTTCATTTTGTTCATATTTATTCTATTCTGTTCATATATGTCAGTCTGTTTTTGTTCATGGCTATCTATCTATCTGTCTATCTATCTATCTTCTTTTACATCTATCTATCTATCTATCTCTCACCTTTTACATCTATCTATCTATCTATCTATCTTGTTTTATATCTATCTATCTATCTATTTATCTCCTTTTATAGCTATCTATCTATCTATCTATCACCTTTTATATCTATCTATCTATCTCCTTTTATATCTATCTATCTCCTTTTATATCTATCTATCTCCTTTTATATCTATCTATCTATCTATCTATATCCTTTTATATCTATCTATCTATCTATCTATCTCCTTTTATCTCTCCCTCTCTCTCTCTATCTATCGATCTATCTATCTCCTTTTATATCTATCTATCTATGTTCATATATCTCCATATCTATCTATTTCGTTTTGTTCATATTTATCCCATTCTGTTCATATATGTTTTCAGTCTCTTTTTATTCATGGTTATCTATCTATCTCTCTCTCTCTCTCTCTCTCTCTCTATATATATATATATATATATATATATATATATATATATATATATGTATCGCTCCGTTTATATGTATGTATGTATGTATGTATCTATCTATCTAGCTGTCTGTCTGTCTGTCTGAATGTCTGTCTCAGCCGCCTGCAACTCTTTTCTAAATCTTTGCCAATACCTTAATCACGCTGAGCTGGTTCTTATGCAAATATCTGCCTTTCTATCTATCTTTTTCCCACGTCTTTCACATTGACATTTTCATTCAACTGGGTTTCCTTCCACCTTCTACTTCCCCCGTTCCATAACATAGCTTTACCCTAAACCCCCTTGATAGTTGCCCAGACTTGTTTGTGGCATTTTAATGAAATTCAGTCGGCTTGTAACTTTTGCACAACAAAGTGTTCTTCCACCCACTTCTCGGAACTACTTTTTTTTTTCTTCGTGCAAATAAAATTGTTTTTATTTCCTAATATGGCGTAATCTTCTCTAGCAAATAAAACCAACGTTATGTATCCACAAATCCGAAGTTTTAGTTTAGGTGCAAGAGGTAAGAAAAATGATTATTACTTGTGGTGCTTCATGTCGACATTGCTATTTCGAGGAGAGAGATTTGCAAACAACCACCGGAAGAAGAAGACGGAGAAGAATTTAGAAATGTTTGATGATAAAAACAAAAAGAGAAAAGTTAGAAATCTTAAAAGATGGAATTATTAGGGAAATAATAAATATTTATAAAAATTAGCAAAGAAAGGTTTGTTTGTTTTTTGTTTTTGTTTTTGTTTTTTAAGCATTTCACCCCAAGCAAGGCGGGAGTGCCACTAGCACGCAAGGGGTTACAGAGAGTGAGAGCAAGAGTAAAGAGACATGATAGAGGAACGGATGAAGAGAAGGACGGGGAATAGATCAAGGCATTTGGGGATATCGATTGACATTGCATTTGAATAGTTGGAGATTATAGCTATCAGGGAAACAAGTATTAGGAAGAGAATTCCACAGACGGGAGGTGCGAGACATGAAGCTATTGGAGTAGAAGAGACGGTCTCATTTAACCGATTCGACAGTGAAACCGTGATGCCAGCCTAGTAGCACGCTTAAATTCATCAGTCCAGCAAAAGTAGCTCGTCGGAACAGTTACGGTGAAAGTATTTGAAGAAAAGACAGAAGGAGGCGACGGCACGTCTGTGAGAGAGCGACTGTAGACGAGATGCCAGATCAGGACCAACCATATTGCATATCCGTCTCTGGATCTTGTCGAGGACCTTAAGGCGAACAGCGGGGGTACCAGACCATATATGGCAGCGGTATTCCATGCAAGGTCGAATGGTTGATTTATAGAATTGAAGGATGGACTCGGGCGAGAAAAACTTTTTGGCGCGACACAGGGAACCAACTTTCCTTGCGGTGGATGAAGCAATTGATTCAATGTAATTGTTCCAACTCAGGTCAGCGGACAGTGTGAGACCAAGCAGTCGCAAACTCTCGTGGAGTTGAGCATCAGACATTCTAATGGGAGGCAGGGATGGGTTCTCTCTGGTGAGTAATAGAAAGCAGTTTTGTTTTAGAGGCATTAAAGTTAACCAGCCAATTCCTGCCCCAGTCTACAACCGATTGGAGGTCCTTTTCGAGACTAAAAAATCAGGAAACAGAAAAAATTTTTAATAAAAATTTGGAGACGAAGATGAAATTAGAAAAACTGGGAAAAGAAAAAGAATTTAGAAAAATTAGAAGAGGAAAAAGAAACATTAAGAATTTCGAAATTTTAAAAGAGGAAGAAATTCGAAAAATCATTAAAAAAAAAAATTAGGAAAATAAGAAAATAAGAATTTACAAAAATTATGAACTAAAGAAAGATTTTGAAAAATTTTGAAAAATTCGAAGAAAAAATTAGGACACATGGCACAGTGGATAAAGGCGTTAGTTAGATCCTGTGACAGGACACAAAGAGTTTGAGTTCAATACCCGGTTAAGGCAGTGGAGAACATTCAGAGGGAAATTAACAGGTGATAACTGATAACTGACATCCATTAAACATTATTATGTACACTATTTACATTATTCTGACTATTGTCCTCATCTTTGCCGCCATGTTTATCACAACGTTTCGGCCGTTATACGCAATATGAGCACCGGTAAAAAATGATTGCTGAAGACATTAGGTTTATAATACCCAGACATGAGTTCTTCTTTAGTTTAGTGTTGCCTATCGCATACAGCAGCAGTGTGCCTCGCAAAAAGAAAGTTCCGTCAAAAGAGGATCAGATTGCAATCAATAGATCCAAGGCTCTGTCTATATTTCTGAGATGAGGTATTATGTACACTATTTACATTATTCGGACTATTGCCCTCATCTTTGTCGCCATATTTATTACAACGTTTCGGCCGTTCAGTATCTGTCTATATTTCTGAGATGAGGTATTCTGTACATTATTTACATTATTCGGACTATTGTCCGATTCTTTTTCGCCATATTTATTACAACGTTTCGGCTGTTGTACGCTCCGGCATTCTCTGTGGGATTAGGTTGAGATCATAGACAAAGAAAACCATTGAAAAATTCGTAAACTTAAGGAATCAGCACATATGCTAGGCGACAAAAATCTCCTGAGCCGACCAAGCATAGAAATTAATACAATATGGGAACCAGTAATAAGGAGTGCCAGAGAAAAGCGATAATAACAACAAAAATTGCAATATGAGCTCTGGTAAAAACATGTAATGATAACAGCAAAAATTGCAATATGAGCACTGGTAAAAATGGTTGCTGAAGACATTAGGTTTATAATACCCAGAAATTCATACACAGGCGTCCTCAAGGACACATGGTACAGTGGATAAAGGCGTTAGTTAGATCCAGTGACAGGACCCTAATTACCCAGAACTTTCAGAGGGAAATTAACAGGAGATAACTGATAACTGACATCCATTAAACATGGCACGTGGAACTAGAACAGTCTACACCAGTAAGCGAAATAAAGGGTTCAGTTCGACATTCCAACCACCTGAAGAAGGCCGGAGCGTACAACGGCCGAAACGTTGTAATAAATATGGCGACAAAGGTGAGGACAATAGTCCGAATAATGTAAATAAGATCCAAGGCTGCAGTGAAGAAAGTCCTGTCCAGATCAAATGGCAGCCAGAAGAGTGCTGAGAATATGCAAAGACTTAGAGACTCTCTAACTCCTGAACAAGTCGAAGGCCCAATCAAGAATGCCGCCCTATAGGCTATTATAGTATAAATCTTATTCTGCAGCTATATTGCGAAGAAGCAAAAATGTGCCTGAGTGATCGTCTTTAACAAGGAATAGCTATTCTATTAATACGAGTAATCATTCATTAACTAGACCTATCTTTTACTATATTTAAAAAAATCTATTTACATTCGGACTCTTGTTCTAATCTTTGTTGTTACCATGACAACGTTTCGGCCTTCGTACCCAGGTTTTCTTCAGGGGTCTCTCGATCCGGGTAACCTTTAGTGAATTTCGAATGAACACTTTATTTAATCTACGGAGATAGATTTTCTCGTTCTGATGTCCACGTCTAAGGATATCATGTATTGTCCTTTATTTAGTACAGTTCATTTATTGCAAGTACTGTCTCTTGAGTTTGATATTGTACTGGCCCGCTTAGTGGTTAAACTTATGCTATCAGATTTGATGATCAAATCTAGGTTCTCGGAAACAAAACTTCAAAAGTAAGAATGTTCGTCCGAATAATAAATGGACCGTCTAGAGAACACATCGGCCGGAGTGTTCTAATAAAAATTAGAATACGAAGCCCAAGAATTTGTGGGGTGATTTTAAATCACTTGTGAAGAGAGCCTTTCTTTTCGAAGGTTCTCAGCAAATCCATTTAATATGAAATGGAAATCGAGACGATGTGGGTGGTTTTCTCCTTTTTCTCTGAATAGATGAGCTTTAAAATAAAGGTTGGAATATCTTTTAAATGAATGCGAGTCTGTGTGAAAGATCAAAGATATTTTTGTTCACCTTGTTTCTTTTCTTCTTCATTTAAATATCAATGGTATTCCGTATGTACCTGAAGTGCGCACAAACCATTCAATGCCCCCACCCCCACCCCCCAACGCAACGTATCTCAATATAATTTATTTTCTTCTTTTATCGACATTTTTTTTTTATCTTTCATTTTTTATTTATTTATTCTTGGATGCTTCTTCATTTTTCTAAGTTTTTCTTTTCCTCTTCTTTATTGTTTCCTTCGCTAAAGTTTTTTTCTTTCTTTCTTTACTTTTTCTTTCTTTCATTCTTTACTTTTTCTTTCTTTACTTTTTCTTTCTTTCTTTACTTTTTCTTTCTTGCTTTACTTTTTCTTTCTTTCTTTCTTACTTTCTATCTTTACTTTTTCTTTCTTTACTTTTTCTTTCTTTCTTTCTTTACTTTTTCTTTCTTTACTTTTCTTTCTTGCTTTACTTTTTCTTTCTTTACTTTTTCTTTCTTTCTTTCTTTCTTTCTTTCTTTACTTTTTCTTTCTTTACTTTTCTTTCTTGCTTTACTTTTTCTTTCTATCTTTACTTTTTCTTTCTTTACTTTTCTTTCTTGCTTTCGTTACTTTTTCTTTCTTTCTTTACTTTTTCTTTCTTTCTTTCTTTCTTTACTTTTTCTTTCTTTCTTTCTTTCTTTCTTTCTTTACTTTTTCTTTCTTTCTTTACATTTTCTTTCTTTCTTACTTTCTATCTTTACTTTTTCTTTCTTTACTTTTTCTTTCTTTCTTTCTTTACTTTTTCTTTCTTTCTTTACATTTTCTTTCTTTCTTTCTTTACTTTTTCTTTCATTACTTTTTCTTTCTTTCTTTACTTTTTCTTTCTTGCTTTACTTTTTCTTTCTTACTTTCTATCTTTACTTTTTCTTTCTTTCTTTCTTTACTTTTTCTTTCTTTACTTTTCTTTCTTGCTTTACTTTTTCTTTCTTTACTTTTTCTTTCTTTTTTTCTTTCTTTACTTTTTCTTTCTTTACTTTTCTTTCTTGCTTTACTTTTTCTTTCTTGCTTTACTTTTTCTTTCTTTCTTTCTTACTTTCTATCTTTACTTTTTCTTTCTTTACTTTTTCTTTCTTTCTTACTTTCTATCTTTACTTTTTCTTTCTTTACATTTTCTTTCTTTCTTTATTTTTCTTTCTTTCTTTACATTTTCTTTCTTTCTTTCTTTACTTTTTCTTTCATTACTTTTTCTTTCTTTCTTTACTTTTTCTTTTTTGCTTTACTTTTTCTTTCTTTCTTTCTTACTTTCTATCTTTACTTTTTCTTTCTTTACTTTTTCTTTCTTTCTTTCTTTACTTTTTCTTTCTTTACTTTTCTTTCTTGCTTTACTTTTTCTTTCTTTACTTTTTCTTTCTTTTTTTCTTTCTTTACTTTTTCTTTCTTTACTTTTCTTTCTTGCTTTACTTTTTCTTTCTTGCTTTACTTTTTCTTTCTTTCTTTCTTACTTTCTATCTTTACTTTTTCTTTCTTTACTTTTTCTTTCTTTCTTACTTTCTATCTTTACTTTTTCTTTCTTTACATTTTCTTTCTTTATTTATTTTTCTTTCTTTCTTTACATTTTCTTTCTTTCTTTCTTTACTTTTTCTTTCATTACTTTTTCTTTCTTTCTTTACTTTTTCTTTTTTGCTTTACTTTTTCTTTCTTTCTTTCTTACTTTCTATCTTTACTTTTTCTTTCTTTACTTTTTCTTTCTTTCTTTCTTTCTTTACTTTTTCTTTCTTTACTTTTCTTTCTTGCTTTACTTTTTCTTTCTTTACTTTTTCTTTCTTTTTTTCTTTCTTTACTTTTTCTTTCTTTACTTTTCTTTCTTGCTTTACTTTTTCTTTCTATCTTTACTTTTTCTTTCTTTTTTTCTTTACTTTTTCTTTCTTGCTTTACTTTTTCTTTCTTTCTTACTTTCTATCTTTACTTTTTCTTTCTTTACTTTTTCTTTCTTTCTTTCTTTACTTTTTCTTTCTTTCTTTCTTTCTTTACTTTTTCTTTCTTGCTTTACTTTTTCTTTCTTTCTTACTTTCTATCTTTACTTTTTCTTTCTTTCTTTCTTTACTTTTTCTTTCTTTCTTTACTTTTTCTTTCTTTCTTTCTTTCTTTACTTTTTCTTTCTTGCTTTACTTTTTCTTTCTTTCTTTACTTTTTCTTTCTTTCTTTACTTTTTCTTTCTTTCTTTCTTTCTTTACTTTTTCTTTCTTTACTTTTTCTTTCTTTCTTTACTTTTTCTTTCTTTCTTTCTTTCTTGCTTTACTTTTTCTTTCTTTCTTTCTTTCTTTCTTTACTTTTTCTTTCTTCTTTTACTTTTTCTTTCTTTCTTTACTTTTTCTTTCTTTCTTTCTTTCTTTCTTTACTTTTTCTTTCTTGCTTTACTTTTTCTTTCTTTCTTTCTTTCTTTCTTTCTTTACTTTTTCTTTCTTTACTTTTTCTTTCTTTCTTTCTTTCTTTACTTTTTCTTTCTTGCTTTACTTTTTCTTTCTTTCTTTCTTTCTTTACTTTTTCTTTCTTGCTTTACTTTTTCTTTCTTGCTTTACTTTTTCTTTCTTTCTTTACTTTTTCTTTCTTTCTTTCTTTCTTTACTTTTTCTTTCTTTCTTTACTTTTTCTTTCTTTCTTTCTTTCTTTCTTTACTTTTTCTTTCTTTCTTTACTTTTTCTTTCTTCCTTTACTTTTTCTTTCTTTCTTTCTTTCTTTCTTTACTTTTTCTTTCTTGCTTTACTTTTTCTTTCTTTACTTTTTCTTTCTTCCTTTACTTTTTCTTTCTTGCTTTACTTTTTCTTTCTTGCTTTACTTTTTCTTTCTTTCTTTACTTTTTCTTTCTTTCTTTCTTTCTTTACTTTTTCTTTCTTTCTTTACTTTTTCTTTCTTTCTTTACTTTTTCTTTCTTGCTTTACTTTTCTTTCTTTCTTTACTTTTTCTTTCTTTCTTTCTTTCTTTCTTTACTTTTTCTTTCTTGCTTTACTTTTTCTTTCTTTCTTTACTTTTTCGTTCTTTCTTTCTTTCTTTCTTTACTTTTTCTTTCTTGCTTTACTTTTTCTTTCTTTACCTTTTCTTTCTTTCTTTCTTTCTTTACTTTTTCTTTCTTGCTTTACTTTTTCTTTCTTTCTTTCTTTCTTTACTTTTTCTTTCTTGCTTTACTTTTTCTTTCTTTCTTACTTTCTATCTTTACTTTTTCTTTCTTTACTTTTTCTTTCTTTCTTTACTTTTTTCTTTCTTTCTTTACATTTTCTTTCTTTCTTTACTTTTTCTTTCATTACTTTTTCTTTCTTTCTTTACTTTTTCTTTCATTACTTTTTCTTTCTTTCTTTACTTTTTCTTTCATTACTTTTTCTTTCTTTCTTTCTTTACTTTTTTCTTTCTTTCTTTACATTTTCTTTCTTTCTTTACTTTTTCTTTCTTTCTTTCTTTCTTTCTTTACTTTTTCTTTCTTGCTTTACTTTTTCTTTCTTTCTTACTTTCTATCTTTACTTTTTCTTTCTTTACTTTTTCTTTCTTTTTTTACTTTTTTCTTTCTTTCTTTACATTTTCTTTCTTTCTTTACTTTTTCTTTCATTACTTTTTCTTTCTTTCTTTACTTTTTCTTTCATTACTTTTTCTTTCTTTCTTTACTTTTTCTTTCATTACTTTTTCTTTCTTTCTTTACTTTTTCTTTCATTACTTTTTCTTTCTTTCTTTACTTTTTCTTTCTTGCTTTACTTTTTCTTTCTTTCTTTACTTTTTCTTTCTTGCTTTACTTTTTCTTTCTTGCTTTACTTTTTCTTTCTTTCTTTCTTACTTTCTATCTTTACTTTTTCTTTCTTTACTTTTTCTTTCTTTACTTTTTCTTTCTTTTTTCTATAGTTTTTCTTTCTTTCTTTCTTACTCTCTATCTTTACTTTTTCTTTCTTTCTTTCTTACTCTCTATCTTTACTTTTTCTTTCTTTCTTTACTTTTTATTTCTTTCTTTCTTTACTTTTTTCTTTATTTCTTTACATTTTCTTTCTTTCTTTCTTTCTTTCTTTACTTTTTTGTCTTTACTTTTTCTTTCTTTCTTTTTCTCTCTTAACTTTTTCTTTCTTTCTTTCTTTATTTTTTCTTTCTTGCTTTACTTTTTCTTTCTTTCTTTCTTTCTTTCTTTACTTTTTCTTTCTTCCTTTACTTTTTCTTTTTTCTTTCTTTCTTACTTCACTTTTTCCTTCTTTCTTTCTTTACTTTTCCTTTCTTTCTTTCTTTACTTTTTCTTTCTTTACTTTTTCTTTCTTTCTTTCTTTACTTTTTCTTTCTTTCTTTCTTTCTTTCTTTACTTTTTCTTTCTTTCTTTCTTTACGTCTTTCTTTCTTTCTTCACTTTTTCTTTCTTTCTTTCTTTCTTTACTTTTCCTTTCTTTCTTTCTTTACTTTTTCTTTCTTTCTTTCTTTCTTTACTTTTTCTTTCCTCCATTTCCTTGATTTGTATTTGCTCCTAACTTCCTCTTTTTTTCTTTCGTTTTCATCCCTCATACCTTAATTTCCCTTGAATATTTTATTATCTGATTAGTTTTATTATTATATGCCTTTTAGATTCCCACAAGTATCGTGATCTTGGTTGTTATATTCACAATGTTTCGGCCGTTGTACGCTACGGTCTTCTTCCCGTATCTATCGTAGCTGGTTAACGTCACAGTATTTTGAACGAAACGCTTTACTCATTCAACGGGAAGATATCATTACCATTCTAATTCCCATGTTTAAGGGAGGTAACTTGTAAAAGCTAATACTTATCAACAGTATTCATTGTTCTATCGTTTGTCCATTTCTTCCTCTGACCAGAGTATATGATGTTTTGCAGTACGCCGACTTAGGGATTTGGAACGAACATTCTAATGGCCTAAACCGTGCATTAGAAAAATTTAAAATGACAGGGACTTGACAGATAGATAGATAGATAGATAGATAGATAGATAGATAGATAGATAGATAGATAGATAGATAGATAGATAGATATCCGAAAGAATGTTGGTATAGATGGAATAAAATTCCAATAAACAAAAACACTATTTTTTTAAGTGCTCAATACAAAGTTGAGCGAATAATAATTATTTAAAAATTCTAACATAACTATGTTATAACATCACCACAAAAGTAGCCATTTTGTTTCAATACTTCTAGTGTCTTGTCAAGTGATGGTGTAAAATATCAAAATTTAAAAGAGTTCAAAACCAACCACTAATGATACTGGGGTAATATTTTTATGTAAGATGTAATGGCCAATCAAATTACAAGTATATGAGAATTCAAATAACGCGACAACTGACCCTAGATACAATTTATTAATGCTTGAACAGTAATATTAGATTATATAGGAAATCAGGATAACTAATTAATCTCCATATTATTATGCAATTAAAAACTAAAAGTTACGAATATTAAACTCTAAATATTACCATTGATCAAGTTTAGATAGATAGATAGATAGATAGATAGATAGATAGATAGATAGATAGATAGATAGATAGATAGATAGATAGATAGATAGATAGATAGATGTAAATAGACTGGGATAGATACATCGATAGATCTGAACAGACTGCGATAGATAGATAGATAGATAGATAGATAGATAGATAGATAGATAGATAGATAGATACTGAGAAAGACAGAAAGAAAGAAACAAACAGTGATAGATAGATAGATAGATAGATAGATAGATAGATACTGTGAAAGAAAGAAAGACAGAAAAAAAGAAACAAACAAACTGAAATAGATAGATAGATAGATAGATAGATAGATAGATACTGAGAAAGACAGACAGAGAGAAAGAAACAAACAAACAGTGATAGATAGATAGATAGATAGATAGATAGATAGATAGATAGATAGATAGATAGATACTGATAAAGACAGACAGACAGAAAGAAACAAACAAGCATATATAGATAGATAGATAGATAGATAGATAGATAGATAGATAGATAGATAGATAGATATTCAAAATTTAAATAAATCAGAATGGGTTAAGCTGTACATCAAATCAATCAATCCATTGTATTTATCTGCTTTATACATTTCTCGTTATAAAGTGCATATTTTGAATATCCCTCGTTCACCACTTCGTTATTTGTGTTTTGCTCCATATGATTGCCTTTATGTGTGTCTGTAAATGTATATTTATATACATACACATACAATAATATATGTTCCAACATATAGCGTTTGAAGTAATAAAAAATATGTTGTATTAAAAAAATAAAACACATTCATTCTCTAAAAATTGCTTTGTTTACGTTTCGGATACGAAACTAAGCCGATATGCATCTCGTGAAAAATCTGAACGAGGAAGTGTGCTTTAAAATAAAACAGAATCTTGCTTTGTTATGAAGCACTCAGTGGCTGAGTGGTACAAGCGCACCGGATCAAAACGGAGAAGTTTCGAATTCTTTTTATTAATTTTTTCTTGAGTATACAATAGGCTAAACGAAATAAATACTGTTTAAATACTGTTCATTTCTGCTTCTCTCTCTCTCTCTCTCTCTCTCTCTCTCTCTCTCTCTCTCTCTCTATCTATCTATCTATCTCGCTCTGTTTACATCTATCTATCTATGTATCTATATGTGTATACATGTATATATATATATATATATATATATATATATATATATATATACCACTCTGTTCATGCCCTGTTCACATCTATCTCAGTTCATATATGTCTGGCTTTTCCCATCACTCTCTTATTTATCTCAGTCTGTGCAGATCTATCTAGCTATTGCGTTGTTTACGTTTCGAATACGAAACTAAGCAGATATGCGTTTCGTGAAAAATCTGAACGAGTAAGTGTGCTTTAAAATCAATTAGAACATTGCTTTATTATGAAGCACGCTGTGGCTGAGCGGTAAAAGTGCGCCGGATCAAAACAGAGAAGAAGTTGCGAATTCTCTTTATTAAGTTTTTCTCGAGTTTTTCTCTGTAAGCGGATAGACAAAATAAATATTGTTTAAAATAAACGGACCGTCTACTCATAGAGTATCCGCTAAAAATAATGTTTGAAGTAATAAAAATATGTGTTTGTATGTTATATAGGAATAAATTATCCCTGCCGACATCTTAGTTTGAACATAGGTCGCCAGTGAGCAAATACTGGCGATCCCATTATTGAATTAAGGGGATCACGTGACCATAGAAGAAACGCATATATAGGAAGTCGCGTGAGGTCTAAATGATCTGCATATCTAGTCTATCCTCTATTGCTACACGAACCGCTATTCTCTACCCTATTCACTATACTATTTCTCTATTCATATGCTGGTTACCTATTAAGCGAGTATTATCGAGTAAGTATTATTAGTTCGAGTGATATTCGAAGGCGGCTGATACCGTTATCGTTCAACGGCGTACTATAGTTATATCTGCGATTACAAAGTCTCTACTACAATGAGCATTACAAAAGTGACAATGAGTGTTCGTTGACATCGCGAAAATGTATTTGTTTTTAAATCCCTAATCTTTTTTTGTTTTTAAAGCTCTAATCAAATTTTGCCACCACCCAGATTATATATATATATATATATGTGTGTGTGTGTGTGTGTGTGTGTGTGTGTGTGTGTTTGTGCATATATATATATATATATATATATATATATATATATATATATAATACATAAAAGTATAATGGTCAGAGTTGAATCACCAGGAAACAGTAGTATTAAAAAGTGCTCAATACACGTGTGAAAATAATAAAATAAATGCAAAAATGACATGTAGACCTTTTAACTTTAAAAATCAGGAAATTAGTTGAATCTGCTACCTTGGCTTCAACCTTACGGCATCCTCAGGTGATTTTTATCAAATGAACCCTTAACTCTTTATTTAAAAAAAACTAATATATATATATATATATATATATATATATATATATATATATATATATATATATATATATATGATAGAAATTGTTAGGAGGATTTCATGATTATAATTAAGTAATTCATTGAGTCTGAAAGAAACCTCAACAGAATGCAGAAAGCACTGGGTGCGCACTGCTGATGAGTCCCAGATATAGGACGAAACGGCCGTCCAGTGCTTTCTGCATTCTGTTGAGGTTTCTTTCAGACTCAATGAATTACTTAATTATATATATATATATATATATATATATATATATATATATATATATGGGGTGTGACATATACCTCCCACGTAATGGTAAGACATTAGCTACAAGTTGCGGTAGAAATACCTCCCTTTTAAACTATCACCTGTGTGTTGCTAGTGAACTTAGGTAACAATGGTGTCTTCCTCTCGCTTATGTCTTACCATTATGTGGAAGGTATTTCTGGGAAGTATATGTGGGAGATATTTCTACTTCATCCCGTACACACACACACACACACACACACACACATACACACACACACTTATATATATATAAATATATATATATATATATGAGTGTCAAAGCTCCTGAAAAATTAATTTCGGTTGAGCCCTCGGGTTTGAGGTGTGAATTTGTAAACAGCGACTATTTAAGCTAATACTGCACGACTCTTCGACAGAATTGAGTCACTCTCAGTCACTGTGTGTTTATCTGAATCTAAAAATAAACACGCTAAAATTCACCTTCGTACGCTGACGGCTTAGTGGGAGAAGTTCCGACTGCCGCAAATTCAGTCGGGTTTCGATCCTGGCTAGAGGCAACCGGACGTCTAGCCACACTGATGAGCTGTGAAACAGCGAAACAGTCTGTCTGTGGATGACAAATATATATATATATATATATATATATATATATATATATATATATATATATATAAATATATATATATTTATATATATATATATATATATATATATATATATATGCCCAATGCTGTTAATTCTATTGTTTTCTATTTAATTTAACTTTACTTTTTCAGGTTTTATCCTTCTCAACCCCTTCTCTTTCTCTTTCTCTTTCTCATTCTCACTCCCTCACTTTGTCTACAATTCTCCTCTTTGCCCCCTCCCGTCAGTTACATTCTTACTCTGTATGTCCCTAGATCTTTAGTCTGTGCCTTGCACAATTGTACAGATCATACGAGCCTTTTGCCAGACTTACTCCTAGGAACAAAAGAGTAATCACGCCGCAAAATTAACCAACTTTCACAATTGGTTTACCCGCCAAAACATAAACACAGTCAAACAAAGCAGACGATATTTTACAAAGTGGCCTTTCAACCAAGCAGACGTTATCACAGTCTACTTCGACAGAAAACACTGTTTGATTTAAGACTGTCGACGTTTAATACAATCGTTGTTTTTTTGGTTTTTATTTGTCATTATTTTATATATTCCCCTTTTGTCGAATTGACTCCTTTTCCTTTTTCGTTCTTAGTGCCACTTTAGTCACAAGTGACACATTCCTTACACTTAGGGCTCTTTAAAATAAAACACACCGTCCTAAACCAGTTTGTATCATGCCTAACCCTTTCACTGAAAATTGATTTTTTTTTTCTCTTTTTATTTTGATAAGCGCGAAAAAAATCTAAACTTTTCTGAATAACTTGATATTTGTAACAAGAAAATCTTAATTTCCGTACATTTTACACTAAAACATCTGCAGAGAAATTAAGAATTAAGAAGAATATTTATTTATAAATGAACTTCTGTCTGAGTTTTTTTTATGCGAGGCTATCTACTTCTGTTTCTGCTTCAGGCTATAAGAGTCTTTATACTGAGAATCAGAAAGAGAGAACTGAAATTTCTTGTGCCCATCATGAGGAAGGAGGGTATGGAGAATTTGGCACTAACAGGACATTTCGAAAGAAAAACCTACAGAGAATAGAAGCGGGCCACCTTCCTGGTGATATTGAGCGGAATTGAAGACAGAACGGGGTGCTTGGCAAAGGGACAAACGTTACTAAGGGCTAAAAGGGATAGGAGGTTGTGGAGATTCATTTTCGCCCACACGAAGGAGCACAACACGTAACTGCCGCATGGTTGGGTCATCTGCGACCGAACTAGTCTCCCGCAGCAGGATTTTCTGGTGAGGACAGTGGTTAGATACACAGCGGAATTTTAAACAAATCACGGATGAATCAACTTGTTGGGTCAACGGTAGAGAGGGCTCCATAGCTATTTACCCTGTCAGTGCAGTGATGACGCAGTATCGCTGGGCGGAGGGCTTCATAGACTGAATTCAACGGACAAGGTAGAGATTTTCCCCGATGGACCCAAAGACCACCTGTCCGTGAAAAAGTCTCGCCTTCGGATTGGATGACATCGACCGTCGTTTGACATGGGAAAGACACCACACCAAGGCACGCTGCTGCGTGTAGCGGTATCAGTGTCGGCTGATATCTTGTTAAATGGAAAACGGCTGACCTATCACAAAAATTATCAGCTACGTGAAGTGAACTTCACAAGTAACATGGCAAGCCACTCGGACAAACAGGATCACTGAATGAATATGAATGACTTTTTTAGACAACGATGACAAGGCAAAAAAAACAATCTTCTCTATAAGACAGTGGCCACTAGCCGCGAAAAAGGAGAGTGACACAAAGTGACGCGAATATCGCCTCGAGAGCGACGCGACGCGAAAGGGAAACGACCGTTTGACTGTTCACCTCTCCCTTACCCCACATTTCATCTCTGCCTCGCTCGTCTGTAGCAGTCGGTTACAACCAGAGAATAAAATCTGCTTACTACTACAAAGTTTAATGGTTTTAATTTGTTGGTGACGATCTGGCAAAAGGCTTATTTTTAAGCCACAAGCGTTTGTCTGGAAGAAGCTACACCCTGAGAACGAACCCGTCGTCTGGTCTGAGCTGCAACGCTACAGGGATTCACATGAATGTAACCTCTCCGACTATCAACTTAGAACTGTCCAGGGTCTCATATACGCAGTGACCCTGCGACCACACATAGGACTGATGATGATGATGATGATGATGATGATGATGATGATGATGATGATGATACTTTTACGCCTCAAGTCATTGACTTAATTTTTCTCGTCAGTTTTTCTGAAACAGCTTTTTCGCAAGAAGTATTACTTTGTGGATGTTTGAACTCTTCGAGTCAAAGGTCACTCATTATCGCGCGTCCTTTTTATATTATTAACCCAACAACCACTCAAAGCAGGAGTTACTGAGGATTTTTTAAGCAATTCACTCCAAGAAAGACGGGAGTGTCACTAGCACGCAGGGGGTGGGGTTACAAAGGATTGAGAACAAGAGTAAAAAGGCGTGTCCGAGGAAAGGATTAAGAGAAAGACGGGGATCAAGATCAAGATATCAGAAGATGCCAATTGACATTACACTTGTATATTTGAAGTTTAGTTATCAGGGAAGCAAGTAAGAGGAAGGGAGTTCCACAGACGGAAAGTGCCAGAGAAGAAGCTGTTTGAGTAGAAGAGACGTTACATTTAACTGTTTCGACAATGAGAGGGTGGGATTGAGATGCCAGCCTAGTAGCTCGCTTTAATTCATGCAGTCTGGGAACCAGCGAAAGTAGAACAGTCTACCCCAGCGAGAGAAATAAAGAGTTCAGTTCGACATTCCAACCATCTGAAGAAGGACGGAGCGTACAACGGCCGAAACGTTGTGATAAATATGGCAAAAAAGATGAAGATGATAGTCCGAACAATGTAAATAATATACATCAACACAATGACAAAAGTTCATAAAATCATATATCTACAAATACTTCAATTTTTTAGTTATTAAGTTTAAAGAAAGTTTCAGGTAGATGGCGTTGGGTTGCCATGTCAACAGCATCTCCCATAAACTTAATAACTCAAAAACGAAGGATTTACGGATATATGTTTATATGGGCATTTGTCCCCGTTTTGGTGTGGGGACAGACTGACCACAAATGGACATGGATGGCAAATGTAACCTGGTCCAGGGTTTGGCAACCTTTTGGTAGCTATGTGCCGATTTAAAGTTTTAAAATCATTCAGTGTGCTAACAGCATGCAGTGATGTTCGATAAAAGTGACTCACCTGATTCTTTTTACTTAAAAACTTTTTCACCTATTGTTTTTGGGGTCAAACTATTTTTTAATCTTACTAATAAAAAGACCCCTTCCCGACCCAAAAAAGTTTACTCACCCTAAGGTATTCTATTGATAATTATAATTTCGGATATAAATGAGATTTAGAGAAAAACTCCGTGCAAAAAAGTGACTCACTTATTTCCTGTAACTAGTAATCAATAGAAACATATCCGAACAGCTTCAAATAAATAATAATAGCGGTATAATTTATTTATAATAGGTAATATAGTTCGAAATATTTAATAATCTATGGGTCCTCCTTTATTTTGAATAACCTTTTCAACCCTTTTTGGCATTGACTTGATTAGGTTCTGGCAAATCTCATCTCCAAGCATTGAATTCCATTCGAATATGAAATTCACAATCAAATCCGCTTTGATGCTCAACTGCTTTCTCGAGAGCCTGTACTTTATAATGCTCCATAAGTTTTCTATGGGGTTGAGGTCAGGAGATTGGGGCGGCCATATCATAACACTCACCTGCTTCTCATCAAAGTATTTCTTCATCAATTTTGATTTGTGACAGGGAGTAATATACTGCATAAAAATGAGCTTGGTGGGGTCGATTTGCACCCTTTCAGCAGAAGGGAGCAGACAAGACTCTAAAATTCCCTTGTACTGCTCGCTCCTGAGGGTCTTTTCAATAGGTTTTAAGAAACCAGTTCCATGAAAAGAAAAGCATCCCCAGAACATTATACTGAACGGATGCTTGACAGTACTTACTGCTAAATTCAAAGAGCTTTCAAAGCTTCTTCTTCGGATTTTAGATCGCTTATCCTTTGAATTTAGCTCAACTTTCGTTTCATCGGAGAAGAGAACATTTAGTAAAAAAAATAAAACAGGTGAGTCACTTTTATCGAACAGCACTGTACGTAATTTTATACAAGTCAAGGTCAATATACCTGTTCTACAATGTATTTTACATAGTAATATATAGTATATATACTTTAGTATATATTAGCATTGAAACAGCTAAATATATTCTTTGTGTTATAGTAGATATTGGTTCGAACTTCTTGATGTCATTTGCGGCTGAGTGCCATTAGAAATTGCTTGGCGTGTCACGTATGTCACGCGGGCCGTAGGTTGCCGACCGCTGACTCACTCTACAAAAAATTGTTTCTTTTCTCGTACTTCTTATTCGTGCAATTCTATTCCGGCTCCATGCTTACCAGACATCTTTAAGCTGCAAAAATTTAAATGCAATGTCAATCGCTCTCTACTCTCTCCTGATTACTCGTTTCTCTTCCCGCTTATTAATGTTTCCGTTCCTAATTCTTCCAAACCCTGTAACCCCTTGCGTCTTAGTGGCTTTACTGCCTTCCTTGTGGAACTCCCTTTCGTCTCCATGCTTTCCAGCCATCTTTAATCTTCAAAATTTAAATGCAATGTCAATCGCTTTCTACTGTTCTCATGATCTCTCTTCTTTAGTTCTTGCTCCTTAGCAATGTTCCTGTTTTTAACTCTTCCACACTCAGTAACCTCTTGTGCCTCGCTGGCTGTACTGCCTTGTTTGAGGTGAATTCGATTAAAAAAATTCCCAAAGTTTGAATTTTCATTCTGTATAAAACTGTTTTTGAATTTATATATAAAATTCTGCGATTCCGTGATTCCGTCATTCCGTCATTCCGTGATTACGTTATTCCGTGATTTTGTTATTCCGTTAATCCGTTATTCCGTCTTTCCGTTATTCCGTAATTACGTTATTCCGTTATTCCGTGATTACGTTAGACCGTAATCCAAAATAGCAATACATTGATCAATTGAAACCATATTTTAGAGAGAATTTCAAACAAGTAAGAGGGTACAAATTAAAATTGGTTTTACTAGTTTAGTAGAATAAATTTTCATTAATTTTTAAGAAAAAAATTAAAAGTTTTAATTTAACATACTCACACTGTTTCAAAAATAATTAAAATAAAAATAACAAATACTTATTTAACACAAATGCCATATTGTTTTTTTTACAAATCTCTTCTTTAAGTTTTATATATACAAGATTTCAGTTTTGAGTTCCCCCTGAGTTTATAAGAGCTGCAAACAAATCACAAAACCAAACGCTTCAGAGAGTTGGAATTTGATTCCAGAAAAGAAATATTTACGCATGGCCAGTTGTATGTTGCATGCTAAAGAGTAAGAAATCTTAAGAAATTATTCTTCGCCGTTAAAAAGGGAAAAAAAGAAATTTTCTTAAAAATATTGTTTATCATGAAGTCCTGTAAAATTAAATCTAATTATAGAAATTATTAAGCCGGGAAGTATTGTTTTAGTCAAAGTATTTTCCAAATCAATCAGCTCATTCAAATTTCATCGACTGGTCTGCGAAATTGAACAAAACGTAGAGTTTGTAAATCTCGATTAAAAATGTTAGCGACAAATTCAGCAATACTAAATACTGTGAGAATTTCAACACGCTGACGCGTGTTGTAAAAAATTCTACTAATGAAAATGGAGTTCGTCTTGCTAAAGTTTTAAATCCCGAGGTGAATTCTGGGACACCATGTATAAAAGTAGAAATTTAAAAATAGTTGAAGCAAATAAGGAAAAAATTTACAGTCCACAGAGAAAAATGAGTAAGTTGTTTTTTTGCTTTTTTTTTTTTTTTTTACATTTCATATTCATCTCCTAAACCTTTTTATCCAGAAAGAAATCTTGTTTATTTTAGCTTCAGAACAGGACAAAACATTTGAAGGAACGGGTGAAATCCAGCTGGGGACTGAAATATGAAAGAAACATTGTTTTGTTTTGTTTTGTTTTATCAGCGGAAGCATACGCTGGTTAAAACAGGAGTAATGCGACTGTGAAAACGAACCTATTCCCAAGCAACGAACGCACACATTGCGGACTGATATTTTGTAACACGAGATACGTCTGCACCTGTGCAGGGGGTTGTTAAGGAAAGGGAACGACACGGCAAAGATGACACAGAAAAGCAAAGCATCTATCATTTTACGACAGAATTCTTGTGCAGATAGAAACAAGGGGAGGAGAAATAGTATTGCACAGACTGGTCTGCAGAGAGCAGATATGCCTATTTATACACGCATCCTAAAGTGCACATATAGGGCGGCACTATGCAGAATGGGGGACGGGTTAACAGATTATTCATATATATGTTGATATGACTCATCAATATTATATTTGGGTGTATAGCACAGGAACATCAGTAATTCAGTTAGATAGATAGATAGATAGATAGATAGATAGATAGATAGATAGATAGATAGATAGATAGGCTGTGATAGATAGATAGATAGATAGATAGATAGATAGATAGATAGATAGATAGATAGATAGATAGGTTGTGATAGATAGATAGAGAGATAGATAGATAGAGAGATAGATAGATAGGCTGTGATAGATAGATAGATAGATAGATAGATAGATAGATAGATAGATAGATAGATAGATAGATAGATAGATAGATAGATAGAAAAAGACGGGCATAGATAGGAACAAACTGAGATAGGAACAAACTTAGGAACAAACTTAGATAGATAGATAGATAGATAGATAGATAGATAGATAGATAGATAGGAAGGAAGGAAGGAACAAACAGACTGAGATAGATAGATAGATAGATAGATAGATAGATAGATAGATAGATAGATGGGAACAGGTTGATATATGCATGTTTGATGTATGTACGTACGTATGTATGTATGTATGTGGGCACATGGCAAAGTCGTTAGAAAGTTCGCTTTCTGACCATGAGACCCTGGTCAGAAAGCGAACTTTCTAACGACTTTGCCATGTGCCCACATACACGAGACCCTGGTTCGAATCTTAACACTGTCGATTTGTCAGGGCGACTTCTTGACGTTATCGTTCTGAGTGTAGCCTGAAAACCATACCACGGCTTGAGCCAAACCTTGTGAGTGAAATTGGATAGGCGAAACTCTTAACACGAAGTCATTAGTCATTGCGACCGAGGGTTTGGGCGTGCTGGTCTTATTCAGACTGTTTAACACGCTAGATAACGCGCTCTCTCCCATTCCAGAAACTGTCATTCCGCTCAGCATAGTTGCAATATAAACCGCAGGTTGTCTCTATGTGGGCGCGAGCTGCCCGGTCCTCACTTTTCAGTCTCAGTGTCCTTGTGGGTGACAAAATTATTTTCCACCCTCCAACCTCTCTCTCTCTCTCTCTCCCACACACAGGTGGGATGGGGGAAAGCCTCTCGCTGATCTATCGCCACTTCTATGTAAAGTGCTTGAGAGTACTGCATTCCTTGTTTCCGCCGGGTCTAAACTTCACGGCTAGGAATGGCATGCCACTTACAGGGTCTCCTTAATCCGATCACTAGAATCTTAACCTATTCAACCTGAGTTAACCGTTATCTTCCCCATCCTATCAGCATAATCTGACTCTTAATATAACCCCCTACCTCAATGATTCCGAACGTGGAGAACATGCTCTACCGGTGGAGCATGGTAATATTTTGGTGGGGCATGCGTAGGATGTGCACCCTTCGGCTTACTATACGAATAGAATAAGGGGGTGATTTGAGAATGAGTTATTAACAGTAAACTGTTTTCTAGTGAGTCGGAGTGAAAGTGTGAATGTTAATGCGTGTTAATATATACGATGCATATACAGTATGCATGCATAAAAATTCAACCAACGTTACAACCAATTGTTACTGTTGTGGATTCCGGGAATGGAATCCTGCACAAATAAATAAATAATGCCAGTAATTGAAATAGGAAAAAAAGTGTATAAGAATACAAATTTGAAATGAAGATTAGTAGTCCAGGAATACGGGTTAGTAGAAAGTATATGTACAAGTCTCTAAGTGGAGCCGTAATTTTCTCTCTCTCTCTCTCTCTCTCTTTCTCTCTCTCTCTCTCTCTCTCTCTTTCTCTCTACTCTACGTATCTCAACGTTATCTCTCACCCTGACTCTACGTATCTCCAACTCTGTCAGAATAAGTATAATTTAGACGAGTCCATCTTGTGTAAAAGGGGGAGAACCCCACAACAGTTACCATTTCCTTCTTCATACTTAGCTGAATGTGGCTTTAGTGCTCTAAATAATTTGTTATTAAAGAAAAGAAATCGACTGGATGTCACTAAACGAGGAGACTTGAGGCTTAAGCTGACTAAATTGGTGCCTAATATAAAATCTATCTGTAGCTGGCACAAGGATCTTCATATCAGCTATTTTGTAATGAGCTCAAATTTCATTTGCATGATTAAAATTATCAAAATATATTACAGAATAAGCTTTCATTCAAATATTTTATACTTCTGCCTTTTCATTTCTCTATTATATTTTGAAAGTATATATATTTAACTGTCTTGTTGGGTTTTTAAAAAATTTTCGCTTTCATAGACGTCATGGTCTTTGGAGGCTTTTTTTAAATTGACTTTTAAGATTCCTTCACGTGCATTACAGTGCAATTTTGAATATGTAAGAATTAAATAATACAGTGGGGAGCACGAGAATTTTAGAAATAGCAGAGCGGGGCATGGTCCCAAATTGGTTGGGAACTACTGCTCTCGCACCTGTGACCCTTGTACAGAGTGAACATCATCATAAAAAGAAATGTATAGCTTGCTAGCTAGATAGATAAATAGATTTGAACAAATAGATAGATAGATAGATAGATAGATAGATAGATAGATAGATAGATACTGAGAAAGACAGACAGACAGAAAGAAAGAAAGAAAGAAACA
>OZ038503.1:40622945-40627350 GCA_964036315.1 Acanthosepion esculentum
CAAAATGACCAACATATAAGACAGACACCTGGAACAGGCCGGAGATTACATTAGCCACAATGTTGTGAGTATAAAACTAAGATGACCATGCTGGTTCTAATATAAAAACATATCTGGAATCTCGTCTGCAGTCGCTCTCTCACAAATGTGCCGTCGTCTCTATCTTTTTTTTACAAATACTATCATGGTAATTGCTCCGATGAGCTGCTTTCGCTGGTTCCCAGACTTCATGAATTCAAGCGTCCTGCGAGGCTGGCATCCCGCTCTCACCCTTTCACTGTCGAAACGGTTAAATGTAGCCGTCTCTTCTATTCCAATAGCTTCATATCTCGCACCTCTCGCCTGTGGAACTCCCTTCCTTATTCCTGTTTCCCTGACAACTATAATCTCCAACTATTCAAATGTAATGTCAATCGACATCTCCAGTTGCCTTGATCTATCTACTATCCTTCTCCTCATCCTTTCCTCTATCACTCCTATCTGTTCTCGCTCCAAATCCTCTGTAACCCCTTGCCTTGATCTATCCACTATCCTTCTCATCCTTTCCTCTATCACTCCTATCTGCTCTCGCTCCAAATCCTCTGTAACCCCTTGCCTTGATCTATCCACTATCCTTCTCCTCATCCTTTCCTCTATCACTCCTATCTGATCTCGCTCCAAATCCTCTGTAACCCCTTGCCTTGATCTATCCACTATCCTTCTCCTCATCCTTTCCTCTATCACTCCTATCTGATCTCGCTCCAAATCCTCTGTAACCCCTTGCCTTGATCTATCCACTATCCTTCTCCTCATCCTTTCCTCTATCACTCCTATCTGCTCTCGCTCCAAATCCTCTGTAGCCCCTTGCGTGCTAGTGGCTTCTCGCCTTGCTTGGAGTGAAATGCTTCATATATATATATATATATATATATATATATATATATATATATATATATATATATATATATATATATGATCAAACAGACAGCTGAAAAGGCCAGGGAATGCAAGGGTCGCAATTTTATGAGTATAACAACCAAGATAAACTTGCTGGTTCGAATGCTTGATTATTACTTCAAGTATATCGTTATAGGAATTAGAAATTTTAACTAAATTCAACGCAGTTTTTATTCAGTTGCAAGAAGACAGATTGCATGGTTGTTAGCAAAAGGGGAAGTCAAACATGCAAATAAATACAAATTGGAGATGCCAAAATCAAAGAGGTGAAACTATTTAAATACATGGGAATAGTTTTAACAGAGGACATAAAATGCGACAATGAAATACGAAGACGCATTAGGTAAGCGAACGGTAGTACTGAACTGTCCTCTCATATGGCAGTGAATACTGGACAATCTCCTTATAGATGACGAAGACACTCGAAGCAAGAGAAATGTGGTTCTACAGAAGGCTGTATGGACCGAACATGTGAGCAACGGCGAATTTTTAGAGAAAACGGAAACAAAAAGGACACTTATAATTAGCATCAGGAAGAGGCAGCTTAAAATTTTAGAATACATAATGAGGAAAATTGGATTGGCAAATGTGATACTCACGAGGCAGATTGAAGCCTACAGGGGCAGGGAAATACAACGCATAACCTACCTAGCGCGCTTGTGTAAATGAATGACAGAAAACGATTTGGGAAAGATAGCAAAATGACAACATTTATTAAGATCTACAAAGAACAGGGAATTGTGGAGAGCCATGATCGCCAACGTCCTGAAGGGACACGGTACCTAGAAGAAGACGGGCAGATACCAAAAGCAAGCACTAGAATTTAAATGTCTCTGAAGTGTTTTAACAGAGGACGAATAAGGTGCACTGGAATAACGAAAGTTGCCTTCCAAAAAGCTAAGCAAAGTATAAAGAAACAGGAAAATTTCGCTAGAAACAAAGAGTGCTGAACAGTGCTGCCATATCAATACCCCAGTATAGCCGTGAATGCTCGGTAATCACCTCAGAAATAAAGAATAATCTTGAGATAATAGAACTGTCTATAGAAGGATTATGAGAATACCATGGATGGAACATGTGAGTAATGAAGATGCTTTTAAAAAAATGGAAGCAAAAATGACACTTCTATTTAGAATCAGAGACAGACAGTAGTGATTTCTATGATATATAATGAGGAAATAGGGCTTAGAGATTTTGATACACACAAGACATACTGATAGCAAGAGGAAAGCAGTGAACCCCCCACCTAACGTAAATGGATGGCAGAACAGGGACTGGAAGAGATGGTGAAAATAGAATCCTTACTAAAAAGCTACAAAGGATATGAAGTTGTGGAGAGCCAAGATCGCCAACGTCCTGAAGGGGCACGGCACCTAGAAGAAGACGGCCAGATACCAAAAGCAAGCACTAGAATTTAAATGTCTCTGAAGTGTTTTAACAGAGGGCGAAAAATGTGACACCCAAATCCGAAGGCGCATTGGAATAGCGAAAGGTGCCTTCCAAAAGCTAAGCAAAGTATAAAGAAACAGGAAAATTTCGCTAGAAACAAAGAGTGCTGAACAGTACTGCCATATCAATACCTCTGTATAGCCGTCCCCGAGGGGACCGGGCATATAGAAACTAGATTTAACAATTAACTGTCATATTTGAGTTAAGATCGTGTCAAATACTCTTGCCATTTTATGTATATCATTAAATGTATATTTTTTTGTGTTAAACTTTTAGATCAGAGCTCAGGTTGCGGAATTCCTCGTATCAATTGTAGCGTTTAAAAATCTAGCTCTTGGATTTGAGCTCAGCTCCTCTCAAATGCACGTGTCAGTTTACGTACATTGTTAGTTGTGTGATTAACTTTTAACACTGAACTTTTTGATCAGGGCTTAGACTGTGTGAAATGTTCATAATCAATTGTAGTGTTTAAAACCAACCTTTTACATTAGATCTCAGATAGTCTCAAATACACGTGTTAGTATAGGGTGACCCAAAAAAAACGGGAACTTTTTAACAATCCAATAAAACCAAGAGTGATGGAAGAAAAATATTTAATTCATAGTAATTGAAACCTTAAAACATGCCATTTAAGAAACAATGATGGAATTTTCATTTTTTTTAAATTATGTCCTGTAGATGGCGTCCTCCTGTACGAATGCATTCTTGAAATCTGCTGTTGAGATTCCTCATTGACTGCTGCAACATCTCAGCTGGGATACTGTGAATTTCATTCTCGTTACTAAAATGGCGAAATGTTTACTTGCTCAATGTTACTGTCTCGCAGTGTTGCCACTTGCTCATGTCTGGCAATACGCACTTCAAAAATTCCCGTTTTTTGGGGTCACCCTGTATATGTAGATCGTTAGATTTTAACTGTACTTTTAGATCACGGTTTAGACTGTGTGAAATCCCCCTATCGATTGTAGCGTTTAAAAATCAACCTTTTGCACTTGAGCTAAGCTCATCTCAAATACATGTGTCAGTTTATGTAGATCGTTAGATTATGATTAGCTTTTAACACTAGACAGATAGTTCAGGGCTTCGATTGTGTGAAAGCCACGTATCAATTGCAACGTTTAAAAATCAACCTTTTGCATTTCAGCTAAGCTCATCTCAAATACACGTGTCAGTTTATGTACGTTGTTAGATTATGATTAGCTTTTAACACTAAACAGATAGATCAGGCCTTTGAACGTGTGAAAACCTTGTATCAATTGCAAAGTTAAAATCAACCTTTTGCATTTGAGCTAAGCTCATCTCAAATACACGTGTCAGTTTATGTACGTTGTTAGATTATGATTAGCTTTTAACACTAAACAGATAGATCAGGGCTTTCATTGTGTGAAAGCCTCGTATCAATTGCAAAGTTTAAAAATCAACCTTTTGCATTTGAGATCAAGCTATATCTCGTGTCAGTTGATTTACATTGTTAGAGATATGGTTAACTTTAAAAACCAACCTTTTACATTTGACTTAATGTCATGATAAATACTCGTGTCATTTGATGTACATCGCTAGATATATGGTTATCTTTTAACACTTAACCTCTTTTATTTGATCTTGAGCTCTGTCGGATAACTTGTGTCAGTCGATGTACATTGTTATGTTCATTAGCTGTAATAATCAACCTTTCTGAGTTGGGCTCATGTCATGTCACTGGTTTGAACGATTGGACTACAAGGATCAATTTGTGCTCTATCTTAACCCCCATCGCGACTGAAAGTCAAGTGATTTCTTCTCATTGCTACCCAAGTGAGCCCTTCTCCTCCTCTTTTTTATCCTCCTCTTCCTTCTCACCTACTTCTCCCTCCTTCTCCTCCTCATCCTTCTTCTTCTCTCCTCTTCCTCCTCCTCCTCCTTCTACGTTTTTCTTCTTCTTCTCCCCTTCTTTTCCACCTCCTCCTCCTCCTTCTTCTTTCCTTTTCCTCCTCTTCTTTCTTCTACGTTTTTCTTCTTCTTCTCCCCTTCTTTTCTTCCT
>OZ038503.1:40627550-40645050 GCA_964036315.1 Acanthosepion esculentum
TTGTACTGCTCGCTCCTGAGAGTCTTTTCAATAGGTTTTAAGAAACCAGTTCCATGAAAAGAAAAGCATCCCCAGAATATTATACTGAACGGGTGCTTGACAGTACTTACTGCTAAATTCAAAGAGCTTTCAAAGCTTCTTCTTTGGATTTTAGATCGCTTATCCTTTGAATTTAGCTCAACTTTCGTTTCATCGGAGAAGAGAACATTTAGTAAATAAAAACAGGTGAGTCATTTTTATCGAACAGCACTGTATATCTTAAAGAAATCTACATATATAGATCCACATGTATATGTGCATATGTGTGTGTTTATGTGGATGTACGTGCCATGACCTTTTAGTACGATGACGATCACGACTCTCCACAATTTCCTCTATTTTTCTGCTCTAAATACTTATTGTTTCTTGTTCGGCCATACGTTTACCTACCAATTAGGTTATTTTCTGCTTTTTCCTGCTTCTTTTTCCTTTCATGCACATTAAATTCTCCTAACCGTCTTTCCTCAGTACTAATGTAAGATATTGCGAATCCGATGCTTAAAAACATGATTTCCTTGTGCCCGACTTTATTTTGTGATAAATTAACTCAAAGGTCATATTTAAATTTGGATCCGCCACTCTACACGGCTAAATCCATTTATTTAACATATGTCGAAATATGCTACTTTATTCCAGCTTTTCACGACATTTAACTTCGTTATTGATGTTGACGGCGCTTACATGGAATATATGCTAAAACAAACTAATTTAGCTGCAGACAGGACGACATATGGCCAGCCATTTGCTACGACTATTGATGGTCTTGTTGAACATATGTTGAAATATGAGAATAAGGTTCTCATTGCTGTAATTAATTTTCGCACGGTGCCGGTGTTAAATACTTGAATTCCATCGTCAGCCCTGAACTGCAAATAGAATCAAAGTAGCTGAAGTTAGCTCGCGTCTTTTTGCAAGCGGTACGATTGAACTGACGTTCAACAGCAAGAGAAAAAAGAATCGGCAAGGCGAGTTCAAATACCAGCTAAGGCAGTGTACATCCACTTTCCACTAATTTTCTTACGAAAATCATGAGTCCACACTTCCCTAAAATAGTGAGGCCTACTGGGTTGTTTAGACTTGGTTAGCAACTTCTCTATTGTCTTGACTGTCGATGAGTTGTCCTACGGCTATTGTCCGCGATGGACGTTACTCCAAGGAAGCGTACGAAAATTGTAACGTTGCACGAACAAACTGGCAAGATTCACCAGTGAGTAAATCAAAGTACTATAGATTGGTTCGGAAACTTTCCTGATTTAAATCCAATCGAGAATTTGTGGTCAATCTGCAAGGAAAGACTTCGTGGAATGGACATACGAAGTACTAACATGTGCACCCTTTCAGCAGAAGGGAGCAGACAAGACTCTAAAATTCTCTTGTACTGCTCGCTCCTGGGGGTCTTTTCAATAGGAAAAATACGAAAAGAAGTAAATAATAACTGGATAATTCGTTTTGTTTCAATTAATTTGGCAAGAGTGTAGATTTGTATAAATAGAATATGTAGTCTTTGTAAGATATCAGTTTGTAACTCAGATTTCATTGACGTATTTTTGTGAAGAGTCTGGTTTCATTGATGTATTCATTTCAGATATACAGTTTGTACAGATATAGGTTTTATTGACAATCCCATTTACTTTATATTTTTGGTAGAAACTCACTGTTTTAGGAAATTATATTACCACGCTTGCAACTTTGTGTTGAACATTCAGGCAAACATTTTGAACATCTACGATGATTGTTCAGTTTGTGCGGGAATCATGATAGTTAAATAAATTTCTTTCTGAATTTTATCGCTTTTTTACTGGGTACACTACAGATAGATAGATAGATAGATAGATAGATAGATGTGAAGGGACTAAGATAGATAGATGTGAATGGACTAAGATAGATAGATGTGAATGGACTAAGATAGATAGATAGATAGATAGATAGATAGATAGATAGATAGATAGATAGATAGATGTGAATGGACTAAGATAGATAGATAAATAGATAGATAGATAGATAGATAGATAGATAGATAGATAGATAGATAGATAGATAGATAGATAGATGTGAATGGACTAAGATAGATAGATAGATAGATGTGAATGGACTTAGATAGATAGATAGATAGATGTGAATGGACTAAGATAGATAGATAGATAGATGTGAATGGACTAAGATAGATAGATAGATAGATGTGAATGGACTAAGATAGATAGATAGATAGATAGATAGATAGATAGATAGATAGATAGATAGATAGATAGATGTGAATGAACTAAGATAGATAGATAGATAGATAGATAGATAGATAGATAGATAGATAGATAGATAGATAGAATAAAATTAACTCGAAAATTGTATGTCGTCACAATCTTATTAAAGAGCAGGAATCCAAAGATGACCATGATTGATTATTAACGTTCTCTCCACTAAATAAATGGAATTATATATATTTTAAATTATTAACATTTATCAAATATATTGCATGTGGTTCTACATGAGGAACATGTGAGCAACAATGAAATTTTCCAAAAAATGTTAACTTATATTTAGAATCAGAAAGAGACAACTGAAATTTCTCGGGCACATATTGAGGAAAGTGAGCTTGGAAAGTTTAACCTTCACATGACATGCTGAAAGCAAGACGAATAGCGAATAACCTACCTAACAAGCTTGTGTAAATGGTTGACAGAACAGGGATATGTCCTGAATGGACATGGTACATAGTAGTAGTAGTAGTAGTAGTAGTAGTAGTAGTAGTAGTAGTAGTAGTAGTAGCAATAGTAATAGAAGAAGAAGAATGAGGAGGAGGTTAACAAACCTCACCAGCACAGTTGTAATAACATATCATCAGTTACTTCGTTCAGTTGCGAACCTCAGCTGTATGTTATCCTCAATTAATAAGATGGAATGTTTGTGTTGACAGATAGAGACAATAGATAAATAGATGATTGAGTGGTTGGTATTACAGAACTGGTGTCGCTTCGATAGCAAGGATACTAATTTCACTTCCCAATTAGGACGTTGAGAACATTTTTTTAATGGCGTCAGACGAGAAATGATCACGTGAGCATAAAATATGCAACGGATCAGAACCTATGAATTAAATTGTTGCCCTGGAAATTATTTTTACAAGCTTTGTATTACTGAATTCGTTAACAGTTTTTTTTTAACTAATAATAATAATAAACAAAATGATTGACTTAACTCTTCCAATATTTTTCAACAGTTAAAAGATGGCGATTTAAGAAAAAAATAAAGAAAAGAAAAACTGCGTTTGAAAATGTTAAACAATATTTCAACGGAATGTCTATCTTCTTCAAGTTATATATTCTTTTTAAATTTCAAGTTTAAAAATATATAAATTTAAAAAAAACTTACAAGACTTTGCACAAACTTTGCTTGTCTACGATTTCATACTAATTAAATACAGTAATTGTGGCACAAGGTCGAAAAAAGGGGGAGAGGGTCAAGGCTAGTCGACACTATCTTATACCAAGCTAACCAAATTCACGACCCATTCATTCGTTACAATTTACTCATTCATAAGTATCTATCCATCATCATTCGCTCCGACATACACCAAAATACCTCACACGCACAGGGTCTCTACAAAAAACACCCTATGACTTGTAATGAAAAAATGGCTGCCCTGGTAATGAACGCTTCAAAACAAATGAAACACCGCCAGCGTGAAGGCATGAAACTGAAACGTTCTTAATATGATGGTGATCTTGTTCATCTTGATTTTTTCCATTAGTTGATTAGTTACTAAGAGGAATTAATCAAACAGTTTAGTATAAATCTTAAGGAATTCTCCTCTCATTCTGTTCATTCCTCCGGGTCGGGAAATCACTCTACGGATTACTTCGTAAGTGTGCAGGTCAAACTCTCTGCCTCCGGGCAGAGAGGATCCCCAGACGAGGCTATGTCGAAGGGCAGAGTCTCGTCTCGGGAGAGAGCTATCCGACCCGGTTTTTACGGGGTCTACGGTGAATTTTTGGTCGAGCCTACGCGCTCGGGTACCCCACAATAAACTCAGCCTTGTGCCACATCCGACCATGTGGGGCGGTTAGTTTATATCTTACTAAGAGGGATTAATCAAACAGCTTAGTATAAACCTTATGGAACTCTTCTGTCATTCTGTTCATTTCTCCGTGTCGGGAAGATCACTCTACGGATTATTTCGTAAGTGTGCTAGTCAGATGTGGCACAAGGCCGAATTTAATGTAGAGTATTTTTTGAAAAATAATAATAATAAACAAAATAATTGACTTAACTCTTCCAATATTTTTCAACAGTTAAAAGATGGCGATTTAAGAAAAAAATAAAGAAAAAAAAACAATTTGACAATGATAAACAATATTTCCACAGTAATTCTGCCTTCTTCAAGTTATATTTAAAAAAAATTTCAATCACAAAAATATATAAACCTACAAAAATATTATAAGTCTACGTTTTATTACTGATACAGTAATTGTGGCACAAGGCCGAAAAAAGTGGGGGACTGGTCAATGTTGGTCATCACGAGCTATCATATACCTAGCTAATCGGATTAACGACTCCTTCATTAGTTACAATATACTCATTCACCATATGAATTTATCCGTCACCATTCGCTCCTTTATACACCAAAATACATCACACACACTGGGTACCTACTGGGGGAGAAAACAACCCATGAGGTAAAAATCCCAATATGCGTAATTGTGTATATAAAAATAAATAAATAAATAAATAAAGTTAAATAGTGATTCGATGCTTCTGGAAACTTCCACTTTTTCAGTCACAGGTCTTGTTGTCGGGTGTGGTTTATCGTCATACACAGAACATTTATTGCTTCGAGCCAACGTGAATGGCGGGTAATTGAAACCTGCTTAATATGATAGTGATCATGTCCATGTTGGAATTTTCCATTGGTCGATTAGTTACTAAGGAGAATTAATCATACAGCTTAGTATAATTATAATTGAACTTCCCTGTCATTCAGTTCATTACCACCAAGCCGGAAAGTTACTATTACTACTACTATTATAAAATATTTTTGTAAACGCCGCTTGTCTAAGATTTACTAGTGACAATGCTGAAAAAAAGTGGGGAAACTGGTCAAGGTTGGTCATCACTAGCTATCTTATACCAAGCTAATCGGATTCACGACCCATTCATACATTACAATAATTCATTCACCATATGAATTTATTTATTTTTATTTTGTATTTGAAAAAAAAAAATTAAATAAAATTTTTTTAGATATTTTTTAAAAAATAAAAAATAAAAATAAATAAAAACAAGCAAAATAGTTCAACCCAAATAAACAAATAAACAAATAAACGACTTCCGGTAAAATAACCGCCAAAATAGACTACCCACAATGCACCACTGACCCGTATATATAGATAGCCGCGAAAAATAACAGCGCTCGTTGCCTGACGATTGCATCTAACATAAAACAGACTGTCGCCTCTAAGTGTTGACTTCTATGTTCACTTTTATATTTACACACGCTCTATCTCTGATATTGAGCACTTTATCCCATAAATATAGCACATCTTAAGACTATATTTCTTCATATATATATGTGTGTGTGTGTGTGTGTGTGTGTGTGTGTGTGTGTGTGTGAATAGAACAATGTAAACAATACAAAGAAGTATCTCAAGTATTTTTAAAACACTGCAAGCACATTGAGGCCGTGTTCATAGTTGATGTTAAAAAAAAGTTCCAGAGAGGATAGCATCAACGGAAACGACGTTAAATAAATTCTGTTGC
Organism: Acanthosepion esculentum; assembly: GCA_964036315.1. Lineage (NCBI taxonomy): Eukaryota > Metazoa > Mollusca > Cephalopoda > Sepiida > Sepiidae > Acanthosepion > Acanthosepion esculentum. The sequence continues at coordinate 40,633,341 of OZ038503.1, forward strand.
TTCAGAAGCGGACTGCTTCAAAGGAGATTAAATCCCTAATTGATATCTATCGTAGTTTTATTTTTATAGTACTAGTCCCGATACTTTTTGATCAGACCTCGCTAATAAAAGGAGCTTATGCTGCAACTACATTAGACACACGAATTCATTCACTAGCTCAGTTACTGAATCTACTTTCAAAATCTACCACTACTCTAACCGTAGAAGTCATAACATAATTTACCTCCTAGAATGCACACTATGCCAGAAACAATATGTAGGAAAATCTGAATGCCCTTTTCACTACAGAATTAATGATTATCGCAATCGAATTAAGTCGTCTCCCTATGAAAAATTATTACCTGTAGAACAACATTTCCGCCTAGAAAAACACAATTTTAAAACCTATGCCAAATTCACTATAATTGAGAGAATAGAAAAGTCCAGAGCAGATAACATTAGAAAGATTTCAGAGTTCCATGAAAATAAGTGGATACGACGTTTAAAAACGCACTATCCAGATGGGCTTAATCACAAATTTAACAATATAGACAGTATTAATATATAACCCCACAAATCAGGACCTACCCACATTTCTCACCCACACAAGACAGACATGTTTACAGAGGTGTTGAGCCCTGACACTTATACACACACCCACACGAATATACACACTTACACACATCATACTCACTCACTCCCTAAGAACCAAATAACACACACACACGCACACACTTAACAGAGACATATCCCCATTCCAGGAACCAATAAATCTGTCAAAATGACCAAGGGAATTCAGAGCATCATGAATCCATCCAGCTCTTATCTCAAATAACAACTTAAAACAGACTGTTTGTCCAACACAAAGACTGACCAAAATTCATGATAAAAAACAAAAAAAACAAATGAAAACTACAGACAAAAGTTCTTTTTCTCCATCAAGACATTCATTTCTGTAGTTCACTGCTACCAGCAAGCAGAAAATTATTTTTCTCCTGATGATGGACATGTTGGGCGAAACTAGTCGACGAATTTAAATGAAATAATAATAAAAAGGAAGGAATATTAATATACAATCCAGTGTGTCTAAATATTTTAATTTTTTAATATTTTTTATTGTTCAATATATATATATATATATATGTGTGTGTGTGTGTGTGTGTGTGTGTGTGTGTGTGTGTGTGTGTGTGTGTGTGTGTGTGTGTGATTTTCTATTAAACCACCGGTTCTCGTACGATTGTTGAACTGAAGCAACATCGAGCTTGGTCACTACCTAGATGGGTGGCCGCTTGGGAATATCAGGTACTGTAAGCTCGGATGTGCGGGTGTTGTAATGGATAACAGCTCGGAATCGGAAAACTGAGTTCCAATTTCATTTTCACTCACGCGCAATAGCCCTCGGGAAATGTATGAATGCACTTCTCCCTACCCCCCCCCCGACACACACACTCTAGTTATGGGTTAATTATCAGCACTTCTATCAGTAAATCATTATTATCTCAAAACAATTCTTACAATCTAACGATGTTTTCTGGATGTAAATAAACCGCGGAAGGTTGATAAGCCGTAAAAAACAAAAAACAAATCAGCTTTTCAGCACCCCCTCGTATATATCAACATTTCATTTTAATTCTTCACCTGAAGTTGTGTCTATTCACTGCCTAGTGTATGCCCAACCTTCCCAGATGAGCCAAATTTATTCATGATCTTCGTATGTTTATCAATTTTTTTTTTCCCCAATTTCTTTTTCTGGATGCTAACATAATCAAATTTATTCCACTGGCCTGAAAATTTTGACTTACAGACTCTATGGAGGAATTGCTTTGCTTTTTCTTCTTCTTCTTTTCCTTTCCTTTCTTTTCCTTTCTTTTTTTTTTCTTTTTTCTAATATGGAAATTATGTCATATGCTCTCGCCTTCGACAGAATTTCTTTCTTTTTTTCATCTGATAACATTTTTATGTAGGCTTTTTTATTTTTAGAGAAATTTGCATGAAACACAGACAGGCAATACAAAAAGTTTTCAAACTCGATCAACCAGACCGATTCTACTTCCATGGGATTCACGTTTTTATTTGACGATAATAATAATAATAATAATAATAATAATAATAATAATAATAATAATAATAATAATAATAATGATGACAACAACAACAACATCAACAACTAGCTGCACAGGAAAAAATTTCACGGTTTTCCAATTTGGATTTTCTAATGCATCATGCTATTGAATAAATAAAGGCACCTCGACGGGGTATAATGTTTAGCAAGCTAGTCACGCTAGAACAATTATGACTGAGTAGTGAGTTCGATCCTCACTGGCTGCCCAATACTTTCGGCCTTATGCTACATCTAATCTACGTTTTTTTTATGACACGCATTAATTTGGAAAATCTTGCAAAAATAAAAATAATTGTCGGAAGTTAATGAAACTTTCAGAAACTATTCATAGATAATGGAAATTATTATAAATATGTATTTTTTATTAAAGTCATGGCAGAAATATTTTTTTATATTTATTACCCCCCCCCCCTAACTAATTTTATGAAAATTCTAGAAATTCGATCGTATCGGGTTTAGTGATTACAATAGTTAAAAGCACAAGGCTTTGAGGAATGCAAATCTTGTTTTTTTTTAATTGGACCCCCCGTACCTGAAAATCAGCTCTGAATTGTAACATACAAAACTCAATAAAACAAAGATATTATTTAATTTCAAATGCTCTTATTTGCTTTTAGTTGTTTTTATGAATATGAACAATATTTTCTGAAAGCAAAAAATTTTTTCGATGAAAAATGAATTTTTAATACAATTATTTGTTATTTCTTTAATTATAATAGTTTTTTTACATTTAAGTTGTTAAAATATTATAAAATTAGCTAAAAGCCGCATCAGGTTTCGTAAGTGTCCTTATGAGATAGATCTTTTTTAGCGCGTTGTAAACTGTATCGTTTTGACTAATCAGAAGATCCGCAGTAATTAAGAAATGTAATTTTGTGTTTATAATCGGGCTGTAATTATAAAGTACGGAAGACCAGAATACAATTAAGTTGCGTTATTTGAGTTAAGCATTGTTCTCCGCTGTTAAGGCCTTTATTTTTGCGAAACACGTGTGGAGAAGTTAATTTGATTTTTCAATTTCAACTGAGAAGGGTACCTACAAGTATCAGTATCCGCTTATGAAATTTATATGATCTTATTTTTATATCAAAATTAATAATAAAATGAATGGAAATACAAATAACACAGTAAAATGTAATAAATGTACATAAAATTATAGTATTTTATGTACACTTCTGATAAAATTTCATAAGAAAGGTACCTATAAATTAATTAGATACCTTTCTTATGAAATTTAATCTCACTCTTAACAGTCTTATTTCTTTATAATATATTTTCCATAAAGCATCGTAAACGTAAAGGTGAAAGCTAAGTATAAAAAAAAATAGTAAAGTGCTGAAAGTTTTCCTTAAAAATAACGAGGTAAATAATTTGTTCACTTAAATCTAAATAATTTCACTTCCCTCCATCCGTAGAAAGAATTATCCTCCCGTAAGCTATCTAAACGTCATGAAAATGTCTTTCGTCACCTGTCAAGTGACGCGAAAGGTTATGACCTGCTTTGTTTTATTTTCAAATTACATGTTTTCGGCTCAGAAGCTAAGTTAAGATTGGTTCAAAATATTTTAAATAAACATTATAATTTCTGATTTTATTAAAATAAGTTTTAAAAAAATGGTAATAGATTTCTAAAAGAATTTCAAAGTGAGATTTTCATCTTTTTTATTAAATAGAAAAAAATGATTGAAAATGATTGACTATCTGTCAGTTTTGATGACAAAAAAAGAACAAAATACTTTGATCTTTCCTCTTTAATAATAACATGAACATTTAGACGAAATATTTTGTTTTCGTTAAGTTTGGCGCCTTTTTTATCATGCTATTCTCTTTTTTAGCGATCTCATGGCGGTACCTATGTACTGGTTATCTCGCTTGTCTCGCTAGAACAATTAAGACTGAGTAGTGAGAACGATCTTCACTGGGTGCCCCATACTTTCGGCCTTGTGCCACATCTAAGCTACGTTTAGAAAAAAAAGGGCACCTTGACGTAGTGTACTGGTTAGCAAGGTTTTCTCGCTAGGTTATTAAGACTGAGTAGTGAGTTCGATCCTCACTGGGTGCCCCATACTTTCGGCCTTGTGCCACATCTAAGCTACGCATAGGAGCACCACGTCGTGGTGTACTGGTTATCTAGCTTGTCTCGCTAGAACAATTAAGACTGAGTAGTGAGTTCGATCCTCACTGGGTGCCACATACTTTCGGCCTTGTGTTAGTAATTCATCATATTATTTAATAAATAAAAAGGTCATTGCGAGTTTCACGAAGTACTCGTGCAAATTCCCCTATTGCAGCCTTAAATATCTGCACTCAACAAGTGTACCCAAATATTGCAGCAGCAATCATAAGTATGAATTCAGGTTATTATTTAAAGAAGAAAGAGGGTACAAATAAAAGATTCAAGATTGACATGTTTTTTCTATTTCATTGAAGCAGAAGTTAAAGACAGGAGAGCGTTATCTACTCCTCCATCTACTCTCTATCAACCTCTCTTTCTTTCTTTTTCCCTTTTTCTTTCTTTTTCCCGTTCTTTCTTTCTTTCTTTCTTTCTATCTTTCTTTCTTTCTATATTTCTTTCTTTCTTTTTCCTATTGAACCCAAACATTTTTCTTTCGTAGGACTTCTCGATGTAAGACATCTGACATTAATTCTGTTGTCTAAGAAAAAAAAAGACTTGACGTCGACTCCAACCTGTATACCCCAAAAAATAACATTTTCAAATGTAAGAAAGCATTTGAGTTCAATCTCGATAAGCGGATTTCTTTTTCAGTAAAGTAACACAAAACAGTTCTTTCTTTCATTCTTTCTTTCTTCCTTTCTTTCTTTCCTTCCTTCCTTCTTTTTCTATTTCTGTTTTTTTTCTTTCTTTCTTTATCCCTTTTTCTTTCTTTTTGCCCTTTCTTTCTTTCTTTTTCCTATTTCTTTCTTTTTCCTTTTCTTTCTTTCTTTTCACTATTTCTTTCTTTTTCTTTTGTCTTTTTCCATTTCTTTCTTACTTTGTCTTTCTCTCTTTCTTTCTTTTCCCTTTGTCTTTCTTTTCCCTTTCTTTCTTTCTTTTTCCCTATTTCATTCCTTTATCTCTTTCTTTCTTTTTTCCATTTCCTTCTTTCTTTTTCCCTTTCTTTCTTTCTTTCTTTCTTTCATTCATTTTCTCACTGAAACCCAATAGCTGATATAATTTTCGGTCTTTCCACTTGATCAAAACGGAATAGTCCATTATTCATGAGGCACTGGAAATGGGAAAAGAAAAAAGAAAGAAATAGAAAAAAGAAAGAAATAAAGAAAGGGAAAAAGAAAGAAAAAGGGAAAAAGAAAGAAAAAGGGAAAAAAAGAAAGAAAGAAAGAAATAGAAAAAGAAGGAAAGGCGTTACTTGTCTCGTAACTAACCAAGTAAATACGTTACGAAGGAACAACAACAACATTGTTAATAATAATAATTCCTTGACGTAGTAGAGATTATTGTTAACCCCATGCCCTTGTCGATAGCTACGAAGTATGTGATACGTCAGGACTCCGTACCATTTTAAATTCAGAGTAGGTCCTGCTACTAGACTGGTTGCCATCTTCAGCTAGAGAGCCCCGTCTGCCCTGCTATTTCACTCATAGCTGGAGTGGACGGAGCCAGGATTGAATGCACCGAAGGTGTGGTCGATTTCGCGTTTCGGGCCGCTAACCATTACACCCCATACCACTAGACATCGATAGAAATAGTTAAGGCCAGCACGAATTTCTCGTACGTGATTTCCTGTTGCTCTCTCAGTTTAGATTGTGCATCCCTTTTCAAAAAATAAACAAAGGAAAGAGGAGAGAGCTAGGGCGAAGTGATAAAAAGCTACATCCTGTTATTTTTTTTTCTATTTGTTTCTGTAGCGACCATTTCCTAAGGAACTAGATTCCGAGAACTTCCTGATTATAAATTCGTGTTCGGCATAACATCATGACGTCAGTTCCTGTTGTGTTCCTGAGCCGCTATTTTTGTCTCCAACAAGGAAGAGTTCAAGGTGGTAACAGAAACCAGGTCAACATCTGATAACCGGAGCCGGGTTGGTTAAAACCGGTATATTATGAAATACAAATGAAAATATAGCCACAAACATGTCTGAAAGTTTGATTGATTTTACCGCTACCCAGCGATAATCTGATTATTGATTATCGATGAGATTGTTTACCTGGCGTATTACGACGCTTAACCAGATAGTCTGGCAGTCCATTAACTTATACAGTGAGACCCATCATCAAATGCGCCCCCAAAAATAATCATAACGAAGTAATTACCTTCTTTTGTCTAGATAGGCGTTTCTTAACCTTTTCCCTGGTGGAATTCTTGAAATAGTGTTTATGTCTCAGTGAACCCTTGCATTCAAAAATATTATATGTCACTGTAGGAATGCAGAAGGCGGTTAACTTTCTTTTGGTGCATAGGTCACGTGACGGTCGTCTTAATGACGTCTCTCTGTGCAGTGACGAATTCGGCAGTCAGTTTCAGGATGTTTACAGCAGCCGAATAGACGGGCTTCTTTCCTTAGCCCCTTGCCCACGACCCGGTAGAGGCTAAATCTGCCTCCCCAGCAGCTTACAAGAAGTACCGTTTCCCCTTTGTGAATATATCTTTCTCAGATACAGAAAGAGATTCCAGCTCACAGATCACAATTTGGGAAAAACGCAAGACTAGCTGTTTCCCGTTCGTGGAATATGTTCTCACCTGGAACATAGTAGATGAATCTGATTCGACTGAATCTGGAGTACTAAACATGGCTTCTCCAGACACAGATATATCTCCATATTATATGTAAGACCCTTCGTTTTTGTTTCTCCTTACACCCTATTTAGCCATGTAGATATATGAGATTATTATTCTCCACATGGGACACTTGTATATATAGTTTTTTTGTATTTCTTAGTAGTATAAAAGTCTCTCTGAGAACAAAGCACGTTTGCCATTCCTTTTCCTTTCAGCCATTCGGTTCCGTCCATGAACTAAGGTGTCATTATATCACAGATATAATAATGCCCATAACGGGGGAAATCTCTCTCCCGTTACACCATTACTAATATATATCTCTTTTATATTTTAAGACATTATGAAATGGACAAAGTCCAACAATTATTTTAAGAATAAATTTTAAAAATGTCTTAAAATAATTGTCGGACTTTGTCCATTTCATAATGTGTGACGTCATATATATATATATATATATATATATGTGTGTGTGTGTGTGTGTGTGTGTGTGTGTGTGTGTGTGTGTGTGTGTGTGTGTGCACAGGTTAATGATCTAAATGCATCTGCATATTGTCTCTCTTTTTCTGTCTGTGATTCACACGTCTATAAATACCCAGAGAAGATTGCTCAAAGGTTTACCTGGATGAAGAACGCGGCGAATGTTTCGTCTGTCAAGCAGTAAAGATGTTGTCGTTTGACGCGAAATCAGGTCGTGTGTCAGAGGCCACTGTCACTTGTCATTCTTCTGTTATGGCGCCAAAGAACGCCGGGACTCCCTTCACTGTTCAACAAAGACGACCAAAGAACCGCACAAAGGAGGCGAGGAGATGGTGTGCTAGAACGTCGAATCCTGTCGCATTGTGTCTGATATTTAATCTTTTATAAATCTCTTCACGTCTCTCTCTCTCTCTCTACCTCTATCTCTCGCTATCTATCTATCTATCTATTTATCTATCTATCTAAATGCATCCCAACACGAAGTACATGCTTAATTCCTTTCTTTTAAGCCAAAATATATGCGTATTCACTTTCTGTCTTTTTAAACAAATACCTATCCACCTACATATAAAAATATTTCCAAATGATTTTTATCCGGTATTATACCTTATGACTATATACATATTACTATTCCAGATTTATATAACTTTTACAATAATACGAAAGGCACACACACACACACACACACACACACACACACATATATATATATAACATCATCGCGTCTTTTGAATTTAAAAGGAATTTAACGTTTTTAGTTTGTAAAAAAGTAGCAACATGATTACGCTACAAGATAATTGGCAAATGTTTGTTTAAAAAAAAAAAAAAAAAAAAAAAATTTTGACTAAAATATTGACCCTGAAGATGAACAATGATGTTCGAAAGCGCTAGGTCATCGTATGGAAAATACATATTTCGGAACTATTTTCAAATAAAAAGTCTCATTAGAGAATATGAGAAAATTCAAAAGAAAATACGTAAGTCTTTAACATTCAACACTACATGTTTGAAAGAAAAGTTGCTGCCAAATTACACATATATATATATATATATATATATATATATATATATATATATATATATATATATATATATATATATATATAATGTCGCACATATAGTGCTGGCGTTAATAAAACTGTGCTCAATGTAATACAACAGACCTATTAAGTATATATATAAGTAAATAAATATGCATATCATCCCTCGCCTATATATATATATATATATATATATATATATATATATATATATATATATATACTCTCCCGTCGTATTCGACGTATGAGAGTCAAGCAGCTCACTTCCTAGGAACCGACAGGCCAGACACCAGCACATATGATTTGATTATAGTGGTGAAGGCTTTGTGTGGAACCAACTATGTGCCACAAGTTCCCCAAACGACCATCCGCAGGTTTTGAATTCAGAGTTGTCCTCCTTCTAAACCAGTTGCCATCCAAGGATATAGAACCCAGTCTGTCCTGCTATTTACCTAAAGCTGGAGGGAGAAGAGGATTAATACTTTTCCCAATGGTATTAGCAGGTAAGTGAATGCAATAGATTCGACTGGAAATGTCCGAGGAATTTTCATAGAAAATTTTCGTTCTCCGACATTCAGGCCGGTAAATGTTATTTAATACTGTTTATTATAAACAGAGCATTTACTTAAATACTTGTATCTATAAAAAGAACGTTAAACATATCAAAAATGTCTTTAATAAATTGTCGAACTATGTCCAATTCAAAATGTATATATATATATATATATATATATATATCGAAACCAATCTTTCTGTCTCCTGATATCGTATCGATTTGGTTCAGTCTGGTTATAGCTGATTATCATTACCCTTATAGATGCAAATATATAATCGATTTCAATCCCTCCAAAGATGAGAAATTAATTTTTTTTAAAGAAGAAGAAATAAATACTAAAGTGTAATCGGATCTTAGGCCTCATCTGCCTAACTTTCTTCAATTCCTACTAAAATGTTTTCAGCGAAATGCACAACACAAACGCAAACACATACACATAATAAATACACACCAGCGCGCACACAACACGTATACAGCTAACCTACTCTTGATAGCCGTAAACAATATACGCACTCCAAAAGAAAAGAAAAAAAATGCATATCTTCTAATGCAAAAGCGGCTAAGGCGTCTGGAAACGCAATCTTGTGATTCTGTAAGAAAATGCATCTGTAACGCCTTGACGGATTTAAGTCCATCTGGAAGCACTTGTTTGCGATGAAGCTCACCGCTTGTTTTCGCTCCATCAAGTTCATATCAACGCCAAGAGAAACAGACATGACGGGAATGGCGAAGGAAGAGAATAAAATAAACTGATGCCAAGTAGTGAATTTTTTTTTTCTTTTCTTTTCTTTTCTTTTCCGAGTTATTTGTCGAGATAAATTTGTATACGTGCTTTAAGATATAGGCCACGTGCGGGGTTACTCTCTGTGGTTTCTGGTACCATTTAACCCGGTCAGACCTGTCACATTTTAGTTGTCTAGTTGACGGACATCACCAAGTCACCTCTAATGTTCTGAGGAATACAATGATGGACCATAGCTTATTATATTAATAAGAGAAAAAATAACGCAGACGTAGAGAGAAAGAGAGAGAGAAAGAAAGAGAGAAACAGAAAAGAGAGAGAAAAACAGAGAAAATGTGAAAAAGAAAGTGAAAGTGAAAGAGAAAGACCGAGAGAGAGAGAACTAAAATACGAAAGAAATGTAACACAATAACAAAAAAATAGATATGAATGGCTTAGGTCACTGTAAATTTGACAAAAAAGTGCTTATTTGGAGCTTAACTATAGGCCACGTCCAGGGGTAATCTTTATGGATTCTGCAACCATTTTACCCGGTCAGACCTGTCAGAGTTTAGTTGTCTAGTAGACGGACATCACCAAGTCACCAACTAATGTTCTGAGGAATACAATGACGGACCATAACTTATTATATTAATAAGAGAAAAATAACGCAGACGTAGAGAGAGAGAGAGAGTGACAAAGAAAGAGAGAAAGAAAGAGAGCGACAAAGAAAAAGAGATAGAAAAATGGGAAATAAAGAAAGAAAATAAAGAGATAGAGAGAGAAAGAGAGATAGAATTACTAAAATACGAAATGACGGATCATAGCTTATTATATAAGAGAAGAATTATATTATATAAGAGAAAAATTATATTATATAAGAGAAAAAGTCATAGAGACGTAGACAGAGAGAAAGAAAGAGAGAAAAAGAGTAAGAGAGAGAAAAAGAGATAGAGAAATGGGAAATAAATAAAGAGACAGAAAGAGACAGAGAAAGAAAGAGAGACGGAGAATTTCTAAAATACGAATTAACGGATCATGGCTTATTATATTAATAAGTGAAAAAATAACGCAGACGTAGAGAGAGAGAGAGCGAGAGAAAGAAAGAGAAAGATAGAAAAAGAGAGAGAGAGAAAGAGTTATAGAGAGAAAGACAGAGAGAATGTCAAAAAGAAAGAACTTGTAAAATACGAAAGGGATATAACACAGTAAGTGATACCAATTCGAATATTGGGGCAATTGCACGACGTTTCGCATATTGTCATGGCACGAGGTTTTGCTTATTTGATCTTGGTCAATGTTTTGTAAATCTGTCCCGTTTTAAGTTCCAACAGAAGTCAGCCATCTTTCTTTTGTCCCATCTTCCTTGCTGCTATTCTTCCATGTCTTTGATGTCCTGGTGGAATCTTTCATCTTGCTCGTCACTAAAATCATCCAAATTAAATGATATCACTGACAAACTCAAGTTTCTATCACAAAGGTTTCATGAAGACGATGTAAAGGGATTATATCTAAGAATTTATCTCCATTCATAACTTAGAACAATACCGTTACACAATCATTATCATCAAGCATTATAGCTGAGGACTTTATAATGTTCTCAATTGTAACTTAGAACATTAATCATCAGGCATTATATCTAAGATCTTTATTATGTATTCAAACCTAACTTAGAACAATATAATTACACGGGTATTATATCTAGGGGCTTTCTAATGTTCCCAATAGTAACTTAGGACAATAATTTTGCACAATCAATATCAACAGGCAGTATATCTTAGGATTTTATAACGTTCCCAATACCTTAGAACAATACAGTTATACAGGCATTATCGTCAGACATTATGTCTAAGGGCATTATAATGTTCCGATTGGAACCTTAGAACAAAACAATTACACAGGCATTATCATCAGATATTATATCTAAGGACATTATAAAGTTCCGATTGGTAGCTTAGAACAAAACAATTACACATGCATTATCGTCAGACATTATATCTAAGGGCATTATAATGTTCCGATTGGTACCTTAGAACAAAACAATTACACAGGCATTATCATTAGACATTATATTTAA
>OZ038503.1:40650050-40655050 GCA_964036315.1 Acanthosepion esculentum
CGTGATTTTTGAAATTGTTAAATATGTTTGTTGAGTCTAACTTTGAAGATGAAAGAAACTTAGGCGGCCATTCCGGCATTTTGCTAAAACCCGATTAAAACGCAAAACTCTATTTGAGCTGTTGATGAAGAACGACCAGCAAAGATAGAATGTGTCAAAAAGAGGCCCTTAATGATCTTTCAATAAATTATGAAAATATTTCATAAATAAGCTATAAAGTATATTATTTTCAAAATAAAAAAAACTCTCCCCAAGCAAGACAACGAAGCAAGAGATTACTGAGTTTGAGAGAATATGAGTAAAAAAAACACATACCAGGAATTACAGGAAAATTGTCCAATTGTTAGATTAAGCATTGAACCGTTGTATCTTAGAAATGATTAAAGATATCTTACTGGAATTCTCCGAGGTTTTTGTAACATTATTGGACTCTATTTTGAAGAATAAGAATATATAATTACTCTCCAAGCCTAACAGAAGAATCATGAATAATATCCAAAAGACATTGGTAAGTCTCAGACAGAATATAAGGCTGACGGCCACATCATTCTAGTACAATCACCGAAGTTAAGCTACGTCGTGTCTGGTCAGTGTTTCGATAGGTTACCGCTTGGGTTTTCCAGGTTCCGTAAACTTGGTTGTCTAATAGATAATGGCTAGGAATGGTTAATCGGAGAGCCGAGTTCCAATTGCTTTTGGCTTCGTTATACCGGTTGTAACAGCAAAATTGTCCAAATCGTATAACAGCAAAATTGTCCAAATCGTATAAGAGCAAAATTGTCCAACTGTTAGATTAAGATTTGAACCGTTGTATCTTAGAAATGATTAAAGATATCTTACTGGAATTCTCCGACGTTTTTATAACCCTGTTAGACTCTAATTTGAACAATAAGAATATATTTAGCTCTAAATTGAAATGATGCTCCCTCTTGCTGTTGTGACCTCCTGATCCAGTTTTCCTCTCTACTGTTCGCTCTTTTTATTCACCGATCTTTTGATGGTTCTTGAAGGAACTTTGAAGACGGAAGCCAGAGTATGAATGTTGGTACCATTTCGTTTTCGTCTCACCAGTTGGGATGATATAGTGGGGCTGACACAAAACGATTTTAACCTGTTTTCTTTTTCTAACTGAATAACTCAAAGTGTTTTTCAGTGATTCTTACGACAAATGGTGTCAAGATGGCTAAACGCCTTATCTAAAAACCTGTAAAAAAGAAGCTCAATTAGTTTAGTGTTTTTTTAGATATTAAACATTTTGTCGAATGCACAATTATCCCATATTGTTACACAATTCCAACAGTTTTACTGTAACACCCGGTATGTCTGTTCTGCTGGAAGAATTTTGTCTTTAAGTTATAAACTGGATACTTTGAAGTTGCCTAATTTAATAATTTGTTTTTATTTGATTTATTTGATTGCGACTGCTGCCTTTTTATTTCTCTCTTTTCCTCTTGTGTGGATTAATTTTTCCAAGCCCTGCTTCTTCATTATATTCCAAGAAATTTCAGCTGTCTCTTCCTGATTCTGGTTTGGTTTGGTTTGATTGATATCGGCATATCAACACCTCAATGGGTCATTTAATGCCGACAACTTTTTTTTTCTGGTAATATTTTTGTTTTGTCAAAAATCTATCTCTGTTAATATTTTTTTCTTCAAAAACTTATAGCTGGTAATATTATTTTTCAATAACGTATAGCTGATAATATTATTTTTTCCAAAAACGGTTAGCTGGTAATATTATTTTTCAAAAGCGTATAGCTGATAATATTATTTTTCCCAAAACGTATAGCTGATAATATTATTTTTTCAAAAGCTTATAGTTGATAATATTATTTTTTCCAAAAACGTATATCTGGTAATATTATTTTTCAAAAGCGTATAGCTGATAATATTATTTTTCCAAAAACGTATAGCTGGTAATATTATTTTTCAAAAACGTATAGCTGGTAATATTATTTTTCCAAAAACGTGTAGCTGGTAATATTATTTTTCCAAAAACGTATTGTTGGTAAGATTTCTTGTTTTGGATGAAATGATTAAAAAAAAAGACTACTGAACCGGACTTCTATGTGCATTTCACTACTTAAAGTTAATGAAACCCTTCATTATTGAAACAAGTTGTACCGGTCGATGAAAAGTGGGTAATTTACAACAAGAACAACGGAATTTAAAGTCGACTCACCGATTCTTCTTTTACATCTAGGTTCTGACGTTCGACGTTGCTTACCTAGTTCTAGGTATGACGATAAACTACACGCGACAGAAAAGCCTGTGATCAGAATATTGTAGGTTTTGTTGAGGGTGGAACTACCTCTTAACTGCTTTTGTTCCCAGAACCACCCTGACCTAGGGTGGTAGCACCTGTTAGGGTTCCTGCTATGGGAAAATAGTGAACCCTCCAGGCAAAAACAAAATACTATGAAAGTATTAAAAAAATACATTTTTATAGTAAAAATACTAGCAATACTCTTTATATAAACAAATTACCAACAATACATATTTATAGTAAAATCACCAATAATACATTTTTAAAGCAAAATGGCCAGCAATACATTTTATAGTCGAATTACCAACAATATCTATTCATAGTACAAATACTAACAATCCATTTTATAACAAAATGACCAACAATACATTTTATCTGTAGTTAAAGGCATACAGTTGCATTCAAAATATAATTAGTTGAAGCTATAAAATCGTGAAAAAATAATTTCGACATTAAATAACCCATAGAGGTGTTGATAGGCCGCTAAACAAAACCAACCAACCAACGTTGCTTATCTAGGACTGAACATATAACTTCGAAATTTTAGGATTTTTTTTTATATAAAAGTGACGCTTATATTTAAAATAAGGAAGAAGTAATTGAAATTTCTAGGTGGTATGATGGGTAAGGAAGGCTTGGAGAATTTGACACTCAATGAAGGCAAGCGAGACAGGGTAAAACAGAGATGAACCTGCCTAAGGAGCTTGCGTAAATGGATGGAAGACCAGGGACATGTACAGATGGTGAGAAGGCAAAGCTTATTAAAAGCTACAAAGGGTAGGAAGTTGGAGAGAGCTGTGGTCGCCAACTGCGTGAAGGGGCACGTCACATAAAAGAAGAAGAAGTCGTCCGTGCCAGAGGCATCTATCTCGTTCCCAATATTGTGCACGAAGGGCCGAGTTACTTTCATCGTGTTGCCTATCACTTAATTGGTAGAGCATTTCCTGTGTCAGACTCGAAGTGGGGTCATTTGATACTCTCGGTACGTTTAAAAGAAACGGAAACGTTAAAATTTGGCACTCGCTACATAATCTTAAGTTAGATCGAATTTCACTTCTGGACGGTAAATAATAATACGTTCTCAAATACCTGTCGCACGCACGCACACACACACACACACACATATATATATATATATATATAAGGCAGGATATGTGTGTGTGTGTGTGTGTGTGTGTGTGTGTGTGTGTGTGTGTGTGTGTGTAACGAATGCACGGCCGCAATTTTTCGACGGATTTACACCAAAATTTACATGCACATGCTCCAAGTTAGCTTATAGGCCAAAACCGACTTTGCATTTCCCAACTCCCATCGATAGTGGAAATAATCGATTTTTTCATGCTTCTATGGCAGTTTTCATGTAGTTTGCGGCCATTTTCTACTGGCCACAGTGACAGCCTATAGCTGGCTGCCACGAATGTTAACTAGCATGCAAAAAAATCGATTGATGCATTCGTCACAAGTGGGAAAAATTTAAATCTGCATGGCACTTTACTCCAGTTGGCTCATTCGCTTGCTTAAACTCAACGTTGATTCTGATTCCGCGGAACTGGGTTGGGTGTGAAAAAGTATTTGTTGTTAACATCCTTTTTTCATTCGGTTTTTCCAGTTACGAGTCCTTTTTTTAAAGCTGATCGTTTTGTGTTCATTTTGTTTAGTTCTTTTTTAGTAACAGATTTAATGTTTAGTATAGAGCTTAGAAAAAATTCGCAGTGTAAGATAGGCAAGAAGTAAGGCATGTAGCAACATCAGCACGGCAAAGGGCGCTCCTTTAAAGGCAAGTTAGGGCAAAAATATTTTAAGTCAAGTGATAGCGATTGCTGTATGAGTCGTACGATTTTTGAATCAAGCACGGGCAACGCCGGGCCATGCTGCTAGTATATATATATATATGTAATTGAAAAATACTGATTACCGTTTAACACACACCGAGACATATTTTGCATTTCTGAGAAGGAAGAAAGGAAGGGAGATGAAAGAAGAAGAGAGAGAGAGAGAGAGAGAAGGGGGAGGGACGGGGTTTACAGGAACGAAAGAAATTGCTGGTCGTGGGGAAAGGGCGTGGAAAGTGTCGATGAACATGGAATGGATGATGTCGGACCGCCTACTTTAACAATTACATCTGACATTTCCTGGTGACTTTGACTTCACTTGAAGACGCCGAGGTGAGGAATTGGATGGAGTTTATTTAGGTTGCAAGTGATGATGATGATGATGATGATGTTTATAAAAGGTGGGATGAAAAATGAGAAAGACAGAAGAATGACAAAGTAAGAAGAAGAAGAAGAAGAATGAGAAAGAAAGAAGAAGAAGAATGAGAAAGAAAGACAGAAGAAGAAGAATGAGAAAGAAAGAAAGAAGAAGAAAAAGAAGAATGAGAAAGAAAGAAAGAAAGAAGAAGAAAAAGAAGAATGAGAAAGAAAGAAAGAAAGAAAGAAGAAGAATAAGAAGAATGAGAAAAAAAGAAGAAGGGGGAGGAGGATTGAGAGAAACTAAAAGCTTTTAGAAAATTTAAGAAAAGAAAAAGACTTTAAAGAAAAACGAAGATTTACAAGAAGAGGAAGAATTTAGAAAAAGAATAAAAGTTAGAGGTATCAAAAGAAGTAAAGGAGAAGAATTTAGAAGAAAAAAGATGAATTTAGAAAAAGAAGAAGAAAAAGAAGAATTTAGATACAATGAAAGAAGTATAAAATTTAAGCAAAGAAGAAAGATTTAGAAGAAGAAGAAGAATTTA
>OZ038503.1:40660050-40715050 GCA_964036315.1 Acanthosepion esculentum
GGCTAGTACTTAATTAACCTCCAAGGTCTTCTTGCATTGAAAGACCTAGCGACATACACGCCAGTGATATATTTTATTATTTGTCGTATTTTTTTAATTATTTTAGCATTTTCCTAACCCTGTTGCATCGGTTAGGGAGCTTATAGGACAGTTGATGTCTTGCTTCGACTAAAGGTAAACGTAGGTAGGAAACGGGTACATCGTCACTAGCTGACGGTTGTTTGATAAGAGTGTTCAACTATAACCATGGTTCCCAACGTGGGGCGTACATCCCACACGGGGTGGGGATTTGATTTTTATATGTAGTTATTAACAGGGATTTTTTTTCTAGTCAGTACGTGTAAGTATGTGTGTGTGTGTGTGTGCAAGTTAATATATACGGTGCATATTCAGTATGCAGGCATAAAAATATCTGTGTATGTATGTACATGTTTAATCACGTATCTACTATATATATATATATATATATATATATATATATATATATATATATATATAATTGCATTCATGTGAGTTTGTGACACTGGGTTTCAGCCCTTTGCGATCGGTCTGACGATATCAGCACTATCACTGATATTGAACGCTTTCCAAAAAGTACCGCACATATATAATATATAAATAATATATATATAAAAATTGCATATATATATATATATATGTATGTATGTATGTATATGTATTATAATTATTTTTTTAAGTATGATTATAGGCTCTACTTGTGTATCGAGCACTGTTTTTTTTAAAATAAAAACAAAAATACTAAAGAACTTTGGATTATTAATCTAACGGTTCTTTCCTATTTTTCTATATATTTACACACACATACACACACACTCATATATATATATACATATATATATATATATATATATATATTTATATTCATATATTCGTACACATTATACACACACACGCATATACACACACACACACACACACATATATATATATATATATATATATATATATATATATATTTTTATATATATATATATATATATAATAAATTTGGGTATGTAATCCCGACAGAGTTATAAGTTATTGACATTTGAATAAAAGTTCTCTCATCTATTTCCTACCCATTCTGAAGGATTTCCATCTGAAAACTCAGACACTCTTGGCCTAGAATATTAAATGTTAGACGATTTTTTAAAGTCTCTCATTTTCTTTCTCGTTTTTAGTCTCGAGCAACGCCAGCTTGGGAAAAATAATATCAAATGTAATTATTTAAAACACACCCAAATGCATACTCACACACAACACCTATTTCGTTATCCATCTGATGAAGCCATATAGGCGAAATGCATTGTCAGATATTATTTTCGAAACAAACTTTCACGAACATTTTTCCAAATATCAGTAATATATATATATATACATATTATTTTTTTATTCAGTAACTATCTATCTTGAGCGGCTCTTGAGCCTTGTACTGGATGAACATTGGTAACAAAACTAGAAGTATTATATTTTCTAGCTTGTGTGGATATTTTTTTTGATACTCTCATCAGATCAATGAAATATGACGTCATCATTCTAGTTTTTGTCTTTCCTCGTATATTATATCAAATTCCAATTGTCTAAAGCAGTGGTTCCCCTCGTGGGGTGCACGCCCTTCGGGGTGGGGGAAATTTGATTTTTAAGTGGGTATTCAAGAATGAGTTGTTGACAGTGTTTCCTTTTGTTGTTGAATCTGTGTGAGTATGAGCATGTGTGCGAATTAACACAGACGTTGCCTATACCGTATGCATACATCAAAATATTTGCGTGTATGTATGTGTATGTACTCCATATATATATATATATATATATATATATATATATATATATATATATATATATATATATATAACTATGAACCTAAAGAGCCAGCTGAGCTTGAATTCTGGACGATTGTTTTCGCCTGAATTACGTTTTTAGTTCTTTCTTTTTTTATTCTTTATTTTCCCTTGGGTATTGGTTTGTTCATTTACAAGCCAAAACACTTAAGGTTTTTCCATACGAGTATATTTACTTATATTTATAAGATTATTATATATATATATATATAAATGGTGGTACTCGTTTGGAAAAACCTCGGGTAGCTCAACTTGCAGTAGAACAAATCGGTACCCGAGGAAAAATGGGGAATAAAAAAACAAAAAAAAACAAGAACATTAAACCAAGTCGAAAGCAATCGTCCAGTGTTTAAGCTCCAAGTCCAAAGAAAAAAAATCCAAAACGAGTAAAAAGACAACTACGTAAAGTGAGCAAAACCTAAGATAATCCTAAGGAGCCAGGCAAACCTACCTAAGTTTCACCTAAACGGATCTTCAGGGTAAAGCTGGCTTTACCTTGAAGATCCGTTTAGGTGAAACCTAGCTATGGGATTATCGATCGATCTATATATATATATATATATATATATATATATATATATATATATATATATATATATGTGTGTGTGTGTGTGTGTGTGTGTGTGCGTGTGTGTGTGCGTGTATTATTTTTTATTATAATTTCTTAGTAATTTCATCCACAGTACTTCAACAATCTTTCCGTTCTTTCATTTTTCTCTTTCACAGATGCCATTTTCTTTGAAAGGTTGTTTAGACCAACTTAATGGCCTTTTAGGCTTCCTTCACGTGATTAGGAGTTCGCTCTTTGAATAATAATAAGAATTATATGTCACGGGAGGTGGGGCGTTAGGATTTTAGAGACGCTTAGGTGGGGCATGGCCCAAAAAAAAGTTGGAAACGACCGAACGAGACAAAGATGAGAAAGGTAGACGAGAATTATACTGATCAGGTGAACAGCTAAGAGAAACCCAGAAGACGGGATGGAATGGAATTTTTTTCTCTCACATCTGTTTATTCTTTTAGGATATCATCCTCCAATTCTATTTTTTTTTTGTTTTGTTCTCTGTTTTTTCATGGTCTCCATGTGTCCCACGTGGGAGACATACTTGAATTGTAACCAAGATCTGCTCAATCTTCTTCTTCTTCTTCTTCTTCTTCTTCTTCGTGTGCTCTATCCCTTGAGAACTTTAGCGATCATGGCTCTCCACATTTTCCTGTCTTTTGTAGCACTTAATAACATCTTTTTTTCTGTTTTTTTATGGCCTCCATGTGTCCCACGTGGGAGACATACTTGAATTGTAACCAAGATCTGCTCAATCTTCTTCTTCTTCTTCTTCTTCTTCTTTGTGTGCTGTATCCCTTGAGAACTTTAGCGATCATGGCTCTCCACATTTTCCTGTCCTTTGTAGCATAACATCTTTTTTTCTGATTTTCATGGTCTCTATGTGTTCCACGTGGGAGCTGAACTTGAACTCTAAGATCTGCTCAATATACTACTTCTTCTTGTTCTTCTTGTTCTATCCCATTAGAACTTTAACGGTCATGGCTCTCCACATTTTCCTGTCCTTTGAAGCACTTAATAACATCTTTTTTTCTGTTTTTTCATGGTCTCTATGTGTTACACGTGGGAGCTGAACTTGAACTCTAACTAAGATCTGCTCAATATTCTTCTTCTCCTTCTTTTTCTTCTTCTTCTTCTTCTTCTTCTATCCCTTTAGAACTTTAACGGTCATGGCTCTCCACATTTGCCTGTTCCTTTGTAGCACTTAATAACATATTTTCTTATTTTTTTTCCTCTGTCTCTCATACCTGCAATCTGAATATCAAAATTTCCGCTTACGGCCACACCATGTTGAAACACCAGTTCCCGTGCGATCACCGAAGTTGATCAAGACTGGTCAGTACCTAGATGAGTGACCACTTGGGAAGATCATGTGTTGTAAGTTTGGATGTGCGGCTGGTGTAATGGATAATGACCCGTAATTTTTAATCGGAGATTCGAGTTCCAATTCTTGTTGGGTGCGTTATATTCACTTACGCGCAAATATCCTTAGGAAAAGGCATGAATCCACTTTTCTCCTCGCGCCCAGTTAATTAGTAAGATTTGTATCACTAAATCATTGTTATCACAAACATTTTTTTTATAATCTAAAAATATTTTCTGGCTTTAAATAACTTGCAAAGGGTTGATAAGCCGTAGAATTTATTAGAGTAAGGTACATCGTATACAAATCCGAATGCCACTCGAAGCATAGGGTTACGTTAAGGGGTATTCTCTATGGATAGGAAAGGAAGATAACAGTTAACTCTAGATTTGAACAGGTTAAGATTGTAATGATCGGGGAAGTATCCTCTTGGGAGTCTACTCCAAAGAGAAGTGGTTTGCGGAAAGAAGCTGTTTGAGTGGAACTTACTTTTCACCGATGGAATACGGAGGGAATGTGGGTGATTTGCTACGATGTAAGTGGCATGACGTGTCCTAGATGTGAAAGTTAGACCTGGCGGAAACGACGAATGTTGTTCGTCCGTGCACTTTCCATGGGAGAAGCGATAGAGCAGTAAGAGGTCTGCCACATCCCGCCTGTTAGGGAGAGGCAGGAGCTCGGAAAATAATTCTTCTCCAAAAAAGAGTCGGAGACACTTTTGAATTCTATCAAGACTGGAAAGTGAGGACTGATCAGCTCCCACCCAAATATGACAAGAGTACCCCATTTTCGGCTTGATCTTTCTCTTATGAAAGAATCAATAGATCAAATTCTCCATGCCGTCTTTCCTCATTATGCGCCCTGAGAATTTCAACTGTCTCTTAAATATACGTGTCCTTTTTGTGCTATTATCTCTAGAGCTCACTGTTGCTCATATGATCAGTTCGTCATATTCTCAGCATCCTTCTGTAGAACCTCATTTCTGTGGCTTCAAGTCTCTTCTTCATCTGTGAGGAGTTGCCCAGCATTCATTGCCATATAGTTCTATTTTTCCTTATACCTAACATCAAAAAGGGACGGTTCAAATTTATAAGACAAGTAACAAAGAAAGGGAGCTTAGAAAGATGGACACTCACAGGACATATTGATGACAAGTGGGACAGAATAAAGGATCACATAAACTACATAACAAGATTGTTGGCAGAACAGGGATTAGGAGAGATAACAAAAATACAATGTTTTACTAAGACCGACAAAAAGCAGTAAACTGTGGAGAGCAATGATCGCCTACGTCTGAGAAGAGACATGGCACATTGAAGAAGGAAAAATGTTGGAACGCTGAAATCTTAAATTAAATGTTTCTTTTATTCTCTTGCGTTGTTTTACCTTGTCGTTTTTTTTTTCTTTTTCTTTCTACTTCTTTTTTTCCTTTTTTTATTCCTTGTCATTTTACTATTGTATTTGGTGTTCTGGGTAAGACGATAAACTGCATCCAGCAGCAAGGCCTCTGATCAGGATGGTTTGAGGAGCGTGGAACCACCTCTTAATTTCTGGTGTTCCCAGATCCACCTCGACCTGGGGTGGTAGCACCTGTTAGGGTCCCAGCTATGGGCAAATAGTTAACTATTACCAGCAATACTTTTTTGAAAAAAATTATTATCAGCAATACAATTTTGAAGGAAAAATATTACCAGAAACAGATTTTTAACAAAAAAAAATATTACCAGCAATAAAAAATTTTGTCGGCATTAATAATTCATTGAGGTTGATATGCCGTAAAACAAAATATGCCAAACCAATCTAAACCAAAGAATACATATTCTATTCATATGAATCTATCCTAAAAATGTTGTCGGCATTAAATAACCAATTGAGGTTGATATGCCATGAAACAAAATAAACCAAACCAATCTAAACGAAAGAATACATATTCTATTCATATGAATCTATCCTAAAAATGTTGTCGGCATTAAATAACCCATTGAGGTTGATATGCCGTAAAACAAAATAAAACAAACCAATCTAATCCAAAGAATACATATTCTATTCATACGAATCTTTCCTAAAAATGTTGTCGGCATTAAATAACCCATTGAGGTTGATATGCCGTAAAATAAAATAAACCAAACCAATCTAAACCAAAGAATGCATATTCTATTCATACGAATCTATCCTAAAAATGTTGTCGGCTTTAACTAACCCATTGAGGTTGATATGCCGTAAAACAAAATAAACCAAACCAAAGCTGTATTTTAATTCACGGATTTCTTTTCTTTCTTTTTGTTTTTGTTTCTTTCTTTTTCCTTCTTTTTCGTTTCTTACTTGTCAGTTTCTTCCTTTTTTTCTTTTGATTTCTTTTATTTCCTTAATTTCTTTTAATTTATCATTATTTTTATTTTCATTTTACTTTCCTTCTTAATCGTTTTTTTTTCTTTTTTTCTAATTTTTCCTTTCTTTTCCTTTTTTCCTATCTTGCTCAATTATTTTGCCTTCTTTTTTTATCTCTTGCACTTTCCATTTTTTCTTTTCTTGACTTTCCTTCTTTTGCTTCGTTGTTTTTTACTTTTTACCTTTCTTTCTCGTAACATTTCCTCTTTTTTATTTCCTTTTTTCTTGTTATTTTTATTGTACATTTTTATGTGCATCTTGTTTTTTTTATCATTTACCCATTATTATTTTTAGCATTCTTTTCCCCTTCTTCCTTAACACCTTTCTTTCTTTGTTTCCTTCTACTTAATTCATTGACATTTTTTCTTTCTTTCTTTCTTTCTTTCAAATTAATTCCTCGTCACATCTATCTATCTATCTATCTATTTCTTTTCTTTTTCTTAACTCTTATTAATCTCTTTCCTTTTAATTTTCTCTCTTTATTCCCTTCTTCCTTTGTTTTCTTGTCTAATGTATTCCATATTTATTTTCCCTTCTCCCTCTTCTGTTTCTTGTTCTTCTCCACCCTCCACAAAATCTGGCCTAAAAGACTCCATATCCCAACATGCGACACAACTTTACATTTATCTCTGTTTTAAATTACTTTGCTTTCCGTGTTTTTTTAAGTTGTATAATGCTGTTGCTGTTAACGGCTTATTCTCAGTCTGTTATCAGATCTACTTTTTTTTATATCTTTTAACAGAGAGGTAATAAATACGTTGAAAATGAAGCTAAACAAGTCACAGAAATAAGAAAAAAAGGCGAAAAAGAATAAGGGTGTGATAAATAGAAACAAAAGAAAGAAAGAAAGAAAGAAAAAAAGAATGTTCATAAGAGTAAAGATAGAATGAAATTAAAAGCCATTAAGAAAGAAAGAAGAAAGAAAGAAAAAAAATAAAGAAAAAAGAAAGAAGCCACCAAGCATACAATCAAAAAAGATAATGAAAATGACATAAGGATATTGCATAGAAAGAAAGAAAGAAAGAAAGAAAGAAAGAATGTTCATTAGAGTAAAGATAGAATGAAGTTAAAAACCATTAAGGAAGGAAGGAAGGAAGGAAGGAAGGAAGAAAGGAAGGAAGAATGTTCATTAGAGTAAAGATAGAATGAAGTTAAAAGCCATTAAGAAAGAAAGAAAGAAAGAAAGAAAGAAAGAAAGAGGGCAAATTGTTCGTCGGGTTGTCGAAGAAACAGAAAAGTTGGAGAAGGGTGAATAGAAATTAAAGGAAGCAATAAGGGGAGGTAAGAGATGCACAGGAGGCGCCACTCTACTTGCGTATGTGAAAGCACGCATGCGTGCTTGAAAAAATCTAACCAGATGAGCTGAAGATTTTACCTGGGACTACTTTCCAGTCGGTGTCCATATATGGCCAACAAAGAGACGACGCATTTGGTAGATGGTTGGCGAATCTTTTCTTTATAATGCATCATCATTTTCCTTAACAACATTGCATGAATGCGTACAAATTTCATATATATGCATATATATATATGTGTATGTATGTATGTATATATATATATATATATATATATATATATATATATATATATATATATATATATATATATAACACGTTTAAACAAAATAATATTTATCATTTTTATTACTTAAACGTTATTTTTAGTGGATACTCGTATTTGAGTAGACGCTCTGATTACTTATTAAATAGTACATTTATTTAGGTCTACTGGTCGATATATTCGAGAAACCTTATTAAAACAAAATATGGACTCTTCAGCAGTATTGGAACTTGCGCCTCCTGGCCAGAGGGAACTATTGCGAGATACGACGCGCTTTAACTGACTAAATAATGCCTTTAAGCGAAAATCTTTCTCGTCATAAATTCTCGAATTTTCATATCTTCCCAGTTTCATATCCAAACGTAAACAAAGGAATTTCTGAAGAAGTAAATGATTTTTTATAGTTATTTACTTCCGTCTACCGGCCTGAATTTTCGAGAAATCTTATAAGAGAAAAATATGTGCTCTCCGACATGATTCGAACCTGCGTTTCCCTATCTATCTATCTATCTATCTATCTATCTATCAACATTAGGTCTGCTGCAGGGCACCGATGACCAAGCAAGGCTGAATAGTACCTTTAAATTCAAATACGAATATCTACTAAAAAGTATATTTAAGTAATATATATATATATATATATATATATATATATATATATACCAATAAAACACCTCCAGTAAAATGGAAATTAATAAGAAAAGCTACAATATGTAGGTCATTAAATGACCCATGACCTTTGTGCATACATGAGAAATTATATATTACTAAGTTTATAAGAAATAAAAAATTACTGAATCAAAGAAATGAATTAGCTATTCTTTGCCGTCACTGTCAAAAATTTTCCTTAAAAAATATATATATAAAAAAATGGGAGCTGGTAATATACATACTTATATTTGATATGAAAAATAATTTTAAATAATTTAAGTAATTCTATTACATTTACTTGATTTAAAAAGAAATATAGCTATTAGTAATTAAGAGTAAAAATATTTTAAAATTGTAGTTAAATATAACGTATTCTAACCCAAACACCCTTTTTAGAAAGAATCTATGAGTATACTAGTACGAAAAAAATGCCGAAAATATTTTTGTCGTTAATACAAAAAAAAAAACAGATGACATGCGTTTAACGGATGTCAGAATTCGTTGAAAAATACACCCCTACCCTCCCTAAACTTAACCTCTTCTTCGAACGTAACTCATAATTGATACAACAATAGTTAATAAAAATGAATACGCTACCGCCCCTGTGTAAATGATTGGATTTTTCTGTATCCTTGGAAACAGGAAATTATGAATTTATACGTGCGTTTAAAACTCAGTAAATTTAAAAATAAGTTATTCCAAAATTCGCTTGAAGATGAAACGGAACTAATGCTTTTAATTTAATTATATAATTAAATTTGAAGTTTTTAGCTTCAGCTTTTGAAACATGGTTATTACTGTGTAGCGAAAAAAACATATTTTAAATCAGTTAATTTATAATATATATATATGTGTGTGTGTGTGTGTGTTTTATAGGTATATCAGGAAATACAAGCATTCTACGCATCGATATCAATAATTTAGAAAAGTAAAATGAAGATATATCCGTGAAAAGTCTATTTAATTAGTCGTGCTAATATCTAATGAAAATTGATGCATTTATATCGTGTTTACGTGTGGGGATTTTTACTGTTTACCTTTGTATAAAGTGGCTTTAAAATATATTCTATCAACTAATCTCAAACTTCGCAATATAGAGTTTAAGCTTTTCATAAAACCAACGCCTAATATACAAAATTAAAAAGAAAGCTAGAAAGGGCGTGTGGGGTAGAGAAACAGATGAGAAAATTAATTTGTATAAGTATTTGTTGTGTAGGATCCACCTAATCTGCATAGGTGACTACCAACTATATAAATAGTGGTTGGTACCGGAGACGAGGAAGAGGAATCACGAGATCCAACTAGAGACTCTGATCGACTGCGACTAGTCAACACATTCTCCAGGAACGTCTTCCCAGAAATATACAGAAATACTATATGTACTTATTGTGTACACTTTCTTGTTATAATACATTCTTGTTCTAAGTACATTTTGTGTTGCATTATTATTCCATGCATTAGGCGAGATTCAACAATGAGTCAAGACTCAACAGTATTTAAATTAGGCAATTTGTAAATTTGTCTTCATCAGTAAAACAATTAAGATAGATGTTTTCCAACCCATATACTGGACGAGTCAAAAGTCGTTCACCTCAGAGACAATTTCTTAAAAATGATAATTTTATTTGCTAGATATTCTATTGTTATATGTGCTGTTCAAAATGTCCTTCTTATTATTATTCAAAGACACGTTTCAATTCTCCACCTGCATGATTCTTTATCCCGTCGGAGACATCCCTCTTTTGCTGCATCCATATTTAATTCATTCTTTAAGTTCCTCAATATTTCTTGGACGCTTCTGATAAACAAATGATTCCAAATTGCCCCCCCCCCCAAAGTCCAAAGCATGATTAATTAATTAACCCCACCGTGCTGGGTAAGACGATAAACTATATCCGCGTCCTGGGTAAAACGATAAACTACGTCCAGCAGCAAGGCCTCTGATCAGGAGGCTTTGAGGAGCGTGAAACCACCTCTTAATCGCTCTTAATCTAAAGGGTGTGTAAGAACTGGCCAAATGTTTTATTTTTCCGAGCGCTCTTTGTCCAGCAAAGAAAGCTTTTGTTCGTACACCGTAGTACGTTGTCTGTCGTTTTTAATGAAATTTGCATAAAAGAAGGATTGCTGCCTAAATATACAACTATATATATATATATATATATATATATATATATATATATATATATATATGTGTGTGTGTGTGTGTGTAATTTGGCAGCAACTTTTCTTTTAAACATGTAGTATTAAATGTTAAAGACAACATTCAAAAGAAAATATGCAAGACTATGTTGTCTTTAACATTTAATACTACATGTTTAAAATATATATATATATATATATATATATATATATAATTATTTATTTAAAAATTATGACATGTTATAAAATCACTACAAAAATAGCCATTTTGTTTCAACACTTCTGGTGTCTTATCAAGTGATGATGTTGAATGTAGAATAGGTTCTACGTATCTGTATTTGTGTGTGGGTTAGTGATTATGTTTGTAACAGTGTGAATGAATCGTATCATTTTATTTACAATTATGATCTCAATAACTCTTGCTATCTATACAAAGCACTGTTCCCTGCATAGGTCTATTGTAACCTAATCTAATCGGACTCACCATTTTTTTTTCAAGGCTTAACAATCAGATCTTCATCACGCTCGTTTTCTCCACTTTCAGATTCTTCTGCCCTCCGTCCCAATACGCAATAGACTCCCCACTCCAGATACGAAAGTATCAAATATTCTGAATCTCCGATACCACATTCCTCTTTGACTTTTCCGGGGTTTTTTACGGCCTTTGGTGTGTGCGCATATGTGCTTATCTTGAAATATTTTTTCCTCTTTTGACTATCTCGATAGTTTATGAAGTTAGAGTGGGATGTTCAATGTATTTTTTTTCCCCATATGGGGATTATTTTATATCTGAAAAATATAAATTATCGCAGACTGAGAGAAAAAAATATTCGGCGAAATTCTATTTCATCTAAACAGTCCAAGAATAGATAGATAGATAGATAGATAGATAGATAGATAGATAGATAGATAGATATGAACAGACTAAGATAGATAGATAGATAGATAGATAGATAGATATGAACAGACTAAGATAGATAGATAGATAGATAGATAGATATGAACAGACTAAGATAGATAGATAGATAGATATGAACAGACTAAGATAGATAGATAGATAGATATGAACAGACTAAGATAGATAGATAGATAGATAGATACTAAGAAAGAAAGATATTTAGTGATATATACATGAGCAAATAGATAGATAGATAGATAGAAATTAATTTGTAAAGAAAGAAAGAACGATAAAACAAAAGAAAGAAGTGATAAGGAATTAACTGAAAGAAAGAAAGAAAGAAAGAAATGGGACAGGGAATTAGATAGATAGATAGATAGATAGGAATTAATTTGAATGAAAGATATAAAGAAATGATAATGAATTACGTAGAAAAAGATGGAAACAAACAAGAAAGAAAGAAATGGAAACAGCGAATTAAATAGATAGATAGATAGATAGATATGAATTAATTGGAAAGAAAGAAAGAAAGAAAGAAAGGATAATGAATTAAGTAGAAACAAACAAACAAACAAATGATAATGAATTAAGTAGAAAGAAAGAAAAAAGGCAATGAATTAATTAAAATGAAAGTCAGAAATTAACAAGAATAATAAAATGGAAACAGCGAATAAAGTAGATAGATATGAAGAGGGCGGGATAGATAGATAGATAGATAGATAGATAGATAGATAGATAGATAGATAGATAGATCCTGTATCTATAACAGCTCTTAACCGTTACAAAACACTTGCCAAAGGTGTAATACTCTTTCTCTCTAATTTACCATAATACAGTTTCTCGTTGGATGAAAAGCTGCATTGTTTCTCGGGTGTTTATCTTAATTGCTTCGAGAATCTTATCTTGTACATTTTCCCTTCTTAACTCTCCGCCTTGTTGACTTTGCCGTTAACAATTTTGTGCCAAGTCAACAAGCCAGAAATTTTTCGCGGATCGGAAATTTAGCATAAAATTTTGTGCGCATTTATTTTTCCCCAGCGATTTGCAAGGTTTACAAGGTTGAAGCACTTAATTTGCGGTTGAATTACTTGAAACGTAGAATAATCAACCCTATCTCTAAATCATGTTGGATGCATTAAGAAGAAACCAAAGACAGTTGCTAAATCCTGGGTCTAAAGCATGTTGCGTTTTGTGTCGTATCGGGATCCCACGCTACGACATAAACAGTTATCAACGAAAAGCGTCATTTACATTTGGTATTCGTTTTATTAAGAGTGCAGCTTGGATTCTAAGAGGCAGTAGGAAGAATGGCGTCACAGGAGCACATATCGCACGTTGGCTCAACGTTCCTCCACGGGTGGTGTTAGCCGGCCGCTCACCTGAGTGTGGGAGGCATATCGACGCTTCAGAATTTTTGCGACCCTTTCTTGAACTCGCGTTGTTTTGGACTTGTATACTCAAAACCCAGACAAAAAAGAGTGCCCCACCCAAAAGACACTGACCATGCTGACCCTGGCCTTTCTCATTCTGTAACACGCAGCGAAAATTCCTTTAAAAACAAAAACTTCTGTTATTAATCGTAATCATCAAAAAATTTAATCCGTGTGCTACCAGGTAACAGCGCAGAAAATAGTCTTTCACTTCGTAGTAATTTCCTTTAGGAATCCATGAATCTGTTCCTTACCCGCCGGCTATGACCAAATCGCACGTCAGGTTGCGCTCATTAACTTTGCTTAAAAATCAGACTATGAGAAAGAAAGGTGAATTCAAAACCAGGAGAATCCACTTTATTAAGTTTCGCCAAGAACGTCTGCTCTCTTTCGTTTCCTCCCTCACACACACAAAAAATGGACATATTGGGACTAGTTAGGACTTCATAGCGACTTTGAGGTATTATGGTGGACGTAGTAAGAATGGTAAGTGAGAATGTGTTGTTTCGGTGTAAGGAATACTGTGATATGTTTTGGTCGGTAAGGAATACTGTGGCATATTTGGATCATAACTAATTTTAAGCTAAGCCAGATTCAAGACCAGCTTTTCCTATCACTTCTTTTACCCTTGAGATTTTCTCTTCGGTCTATATTTTTTATTCCTCCAACCCCACAGACAAAACAATGCACGTATGGGGACTAGTTACTCCATAGAGACCACTAGGTATTATGGTGATTGTAGTATGAATGATAAGTAAGAATGTGTTGTTTTGGTGTAAGGAATATTGTGGTATGTTTGGGTCAATAATTGCGGTTAGCTAGATTTAATTATAAGATAGAAGATCACTCTTCCCCTATTGCCCCTTTTTTGTATCTTTACAAAACAAATATAGATCTCTTTGGCTTCCTCAGGTTAGAATGATAAAAAGACAAAACTGTATGCGAGGAAATGCCCTGGAATATGTGAGGATATATGGTGACCATAAATCAAATTTAATTATATCGCACATATAGCGCTGGTGTTAATAAAAGAGTGCTCGGTGTAATATAACAGAGCTATTAAGTATTTATTAATAAATATACACATTATTTCTCACCAGTAGCAGGACTCGGAGTTTCATGCAAGATGCAATTTTCAGGTTCTGAGGGGAGACTAATTAATTAATCATATTATGGATTTGTGTGTGTGTGTGTGTGGGGCAATTTGAATCAGTTGTTTATCGGTAGCGTCCAAGAAAATATTGAGGAACTTAATGAAAAAATTAAATGTGAACGCAGTCAAATAACAGAGGAAACTCGCCGACGTGTGTTTCTCATTATGGATAAAAAATATACTACGTTTCACTCTCCATCACTACCTTCTGTAGGAGATTTTGTAATTTCTTTTCCGTGTCTGCTATCAGTACTGTGTCATCTGCGTATCTTACGTTGTTAAGATTGTGGCCGCCAATGCTAAATCCCGGTAGGGGTTCCAATTCTCTCAGAATTGCCTCGCTGTATAGGTTGAACAGGTCAGGTGAGAAGATGCATCCTTGCCTTACGCCACTTTCTATTTTTGTATATTCGCTGAACACGTTCCCTATGTGCATGCATGCTGTTTGCTGCTAGTATAGGTTCTTTTTTTTTTCTAATTGAAGCTAATTCCCATATATACATTTCCTTTCACGTGATCTACTTATTCAAAATGGGATCACCTGTATTTGCTCTCTGGTGATCCGTGTTCAATCTCCAGTGTCGGCAGCGACACTTTATTCCTCTATAACAAATTGAGATACAGCATTTTTTCTCTTCTGAATTATTCTTTTTCTTGGTTTAACTGCGCATGAGTTGTATTATGCATAAATAAAACCAAATTTCACCCAATAAAAGTCCCAAGAGCCATTCAAGGCAGAGGTTTACTGTGTTATGTTGTATAAGAAAAAGCAATAATTCAATTTCATGGGGTTATGTCGGGAAGATAAACGGCGGGCACCTCGAGGCGGTGTAATGGTTATACTTTCGACCTTGTGCTACATCTAAGCTACGCTTAGAAAATAACTAGGCACCTCGAGGCGGTGTAATGGCTAGCAAGCTTGTCTCGCTAGAACAATTACGACTTGGTAGTGAGTTCGATACTCACTGGGTGCTCCCTACTTTCGGCCTTGTGCCATATCTAAGCCTCACTTGGAAAATTACTATAGGAAAGATATCGGTTAACCCTCGACTTGAAGAGGTCAAGATTAACCTTTTTTTGGCAGAAAAAAAGGAGACATAAAAAGGACGGAAAGCTCGGAGAATGTAACACCCACAATAGACGAGGAAGAAATTTGAACCGGGCGATAGGCGAACCTATCTTAACCTATTAAAAGAGCTATAAAATTCACTTGGCTTGATAAGTCTAATTTCCTTTCGTCCTGGATATGATGATGAATTACACCCGGCAGGAAGGCCACTGATTGAGAGGGTCCCTGGATATGACGATAAACTACATCCGGCAGCAAGGCCTCTCTGATCGGGAGGTTTTTAGGAGCGTGGAACCACCTCGTAATTTTTGTTGTTCCCAGGTTCACCTGATCCGGGGTGGTAGTACCTGTTAGAGGGGGGGGGGCTAGCTATGGACAAATAGTGAACTCTCCATACCCACCAAACAGCACATTTTTAAAATAAAATGAGCAACAATAGATTTTTATAGCAAAATGACAAACGATGCGACTCTAAAAAAAATGTAAAACTATATTTTTTATAGTAAAATTATCAACAATACATTTTATGATCTATAAAGTATATATGTAAAAAAAAAAAAACATAACTTTACTCTGAAAATATAAAATTAAGCACAAAATAGCTGGAGTTGAACGCATAAAATTATGTACAGAATATATAGATTTCGGCATTAAATAACCCATAGAGGTGTTGATATGCCGCTAAACAAAATCAACCAACCATTCTAATTTCCTTAAAAACCGTTCTCATAAAACAATTGTATACATTTCAACCAACAGTTTGGTCAATGAACGCCGAATGTTTTCTCAGTGAAAACGGTTGATTTCACGATGACCATCAGGCGCACAAGTCGCACTTTGTAAACGCCTACTTGTTCAAATATACTTGACTTAAAAGTTAAAGTACCGATCAGAACCAGGAACAGATGAACAGGGATCAAGGCATTAGAAGATGATGATTGACGTTGCATTTCATTTTTGAAGATTGTTGTTATCACTTTCCAGTATTGAGGGCGGTTTCCTTCCGAAATTAATATTTAGTGTGATGTGGAATGTTAACATAGTGATATGGTCATTATTTAATCTCCAAGTTACATATGTTACCCATTTTAGTTATTGCTATTGTTGGTAGTCCTCAAGTGATGTGGTTTCTGTTATTTGGTACAGTTCTTTGATTGTGATGCTGTAGTATCAGTCCATAAGGTTCAAAGAAGGGATTTTGTTTGGGATTCTGTAGTATCAGTCCATAAGTTTCAAAGAAGGGTGATCTTTGCCAAGACCCTCAAACCTGTAAAACCTTTTTTCACCATTGATCTTAGGAAGCAGCTGTATACTCTTAGAGTTTGTCATATAGAAATAAAATATCGCTGCCTATACTTGGGTTTGAACGCGGATCGTTAGAGAGCAAGTCGACCTCGTCTTGAAATAATTAGATCAAGTGATGGGTAAAGGAAATAAATATATATGGTAATTAGCGGCATCTGGCCGAGTATTGTTTGAAGGCGTTACGATTATTGTATCTGTAATTTACAAAGTCTCTTCTACAAACGGGCATAACAAAAGAGTTTCAATGCTATCTATTTTAGTTGTTGCTGCTGTTGGTATTCCTCAAGTGATGTGGGTTCTGTTATTTGGTACAGTTCTTTGTTTGCGATTCTGTAGCGCCAGTGCACAATGAAGTGGGTTATTTCGTCTACGACAAGCCGGGTTTCATTGCCCATACTTGTGAATATATATAGAACAAAAACTGGTAAAATTCTTACGTCATCTCGGCGGGCGATTAGGTGGGGCTGTCTGCTAAAGCGACCAGCGGGACCCTAACCTTTGTTAAGCAATAGAATAAAGAACGTTTTAATCTCACCATAGTGGGTTGCCATTACACTGGCTACTTTCTCGTTAGTCATCTTGTTTACTGAAGTCTGCTTAATGAGACACAAATAATGGCGTAGGAAGATCGCAGCCTATAAGTCTATTTACAGAAGTGCATGCTACTTTTCTGACACACATATATATATATATATATATATATATATATATATATATATATATATATATATATATATATATATATATATATATATATGAAGTACATTTCGTTGTGTGTAGGCGCGTGTTCGTTTTATTTCTTTTATTTATTTATTTTTGTTTACGCTAAAGGGGAAATCGAGAAGGAGGTCGTTGCAAGCATCCGGCCCCAGATCTCTGCTTAAACCCAGCGCTGTCGAATTCTATGCTGGCTAGAATAACCATCTGGGTTTTGAAGCCCGAAGAGTGTTTTTGTTATCGCCATCTTTGGAAACAGAAACGAAACCACATTCTAATGAACACATCAGAACCACACCAACGCAATTTCAACAAGCATATCCCAACACTTTCCATAGATGGAAATCCATTTTGAATACCTTTTTTTCTTCTTATCTTTTCATCCTAAGAAAGGCGATAAAGTCACTCAGATGCAAGGGGTTACTGAGAGTAAGCGAAAGAACAATAAAAAGAACAGGATCCAAGGAGGCGGGTGACAATGAATGTTGCATTTAAATTTTTGAACATCAAACTTATCTAGAAAGCAAGAAACCGGAAAAGAACTCCACAAATTGCGAGGAAAGAAACTGTTAACGAAGAACATTTACATCTGGCTATTGCAACAAAATGATGAGACCTAGCTACCAATCTAGCACTGCGCTTACATTCATAAAGTGTAGGTACAAAAGGGGGAAGCTCATCAGAACAATAACTATAAAAATATTTATAGAAAAATTACAGGAAAAATTTTGGCTACATTACAGTATTGGGAAAGTGACAGAAGCCGAGATAACAGGCCAGGACCGATAACATTGCAGATTCTTTTATTAAGAATCTCTAAATACATAGTAGAAGTACCAGTCCAGAACTTACGGTTATATTTAGTAATTTCAAAGAAAAGCTAGTGAGACCTAACTGGTAATCTAGTACTGCACTTACATTCATGAAGTCGAGGGGTCAAAGCGGAAAGATCATCAGAACGATTGCCATGAAAATATTTTTAGGAAAGTTACGTTATAGCGGTTGGAAAATTATTGAAGCCGAGATGATAGATCAAGAAAGATGGCACTGCAGATTCTTTGGATTTTGCCAAGAATTTCTAGATACATAGCAGAAGCACCTTCATTCCGAGTGGTCCTTGTCAATGAGGCCAATTTGATAAAATGTTGCATCTTCTCTCTCGGCCGGTGATCGCTCGATGTTTTGGGCAGTAATGAATGACATCAAACACGGAGAATTTTAACTTATCTTTTTTATTAATGCCAACATGTAATATTAGGTTGGTGTAAAAATAATGTCGTTTTCTCACATGAAGTTGAACGTCAAAAAACGACATTATTTTTGCACCAACCTAATAACTATCCAGTGGCAGTCGGCACCCTCACTGGGGAGCCGTTTCAGACACGAAAGAGAACACGTCTACATCTCATGACGGTAAAGAAACAATTTGCTTAAAAACTTTCTCTATCTATCATTCCCACGCTATCTCAGCCAATCAAAATCGACTTCTTTATTATGTCTTACATATGACCCCGAAGGTCAACCTCCGGAAGTCAGATACACTTCGCCTTAAAAATAACAGTCCGCTAAGCTGTTGTTTAACAGCAGTAGGTCAGTTATATCCGCTGTTATCAATGCATGTACTAATGGTAGACATTGATTGTTTCGCTTTCTACGACTTAAACCTTTGCAAGTTATTTAAAGCCAGAAAATGTTTTTAGATTGTAAGACTATAAATAGCAGAACAAATTAAACTCGCTAGCCGTGGTTAGCTACCAGTATAGGAGAGGAATAATTGAATTCAAAACTGGATGTTACCCTGGCACGTACTTGAAGTTTAACTAAGGTCCGATAAGCATAGTTGTAGTATAAACCACAGGTGGGCGCTGTAAGTGTTGAAGAAATACAAGAATGTTGTAAAACAACACTTCTACTGCCTCTAGTTTTTTCTTCACTCGTGGTGAGATTGTCTAGAATTTAGCATATTCTGGATACCACATAACAATCTAGCACTTTTTTATTTGTTTGTAATGAAATTTTCCGCTTTTCAGCCCCTTATTTTTGTTTGTTTTGTTTTATGGCATATCAACACCTCAATGGGTTATTTAATGCCGACAAAATTTTTATTGCTGGTAATTTGTTTTTCAAAAAATGTATTGTTGGTAATATTTTTTTTCAAAATTGTATTGCTGGTAATAACTTTTACAAAGTATTCTGGTATTAAATCCTATTTTTACATTTTCATAGTGTTTTGATCCCAATTCGACGGTTAACTATTTACCCATAGCTGGGACACTAACAGGTGCTACCACCCCGGGTCAGGATGTATCTGGGAACACCAGCAATTAAGAGGTTGTTTCACGCTCTTCAAAATCTCCTGATCAGAGGCCTTGCTGTAGGATGTAGTTTATCGTCTTACCCAGGATGCGGATGTAGTTTATCGTCATACGCAGGACGGTCTGAACGTCTTGCTTAGTTCTTGGGTTTGAAGCTATCAGTAAGAATCGAAATTTTACAAACTTAATTTAGCACGGTGCTGCAAAAACGCGATATGGTTGGACAAGCAAGTGCAAGGGCGGCAGGACATTTTATAAATGGTCCCTAAATCAGTAAATACATAGAAATGTTATATCATATATTCTCTACTAGCATAACGAACGAGATTATAATACAGATAAATATTTAAACTCCTATCAATATAATAAACAGACGTAATTGACCTGTAACTAAGGATCGCTCAGCATAGTTGCAGCATAAACAATAGATTGGCTTAGTGGGTGTTGAGATGTTGAGTGTTTCCACGTGAGTATATGGCAATAACGAACAAACACAGTCGTAGGGGAAAATACTGGTATATTCAGAGACGTATTTACATCAGAGAGATTAGTAGTAGAATGAACGTAGGTTAGTAGTAACCATAAGTAATAGTAATAAAGTCCAACGGTATCTTCCGGTCGAGAAACGGAAGTGTAACTGATCACTACAGAAGTCTCACTCTGCACTGCACTACACTGCTACACTACTCACAGTCTCTAGAACTACTGTTCTATTTATAATAATAGGATCAGTCTATTGTGGTTGTGAAGGTGGGTGCGCCCCAACAGTGGGTGTTGTGGAAATAGAAATGAGCCTGATCAGTTGAGCATGCTCAGAAACGAACAGCCATACTGAAGATGATAAATCACACTGATTTTCAATGTGCCTTCAAGTCGAAACAGCTCTGATGATGATGATGATGATGATGATGATGATGATGATGATGATGATGATGATGATGGAGGTGAGAGTCCAAATCCAGGTGAAAAACCGTGCCACCCCATCTATTTATTTTATAAAGGGAACCTAAATCAATGAGTACATAGAAATATCAAACCATACATTCTCTACTTCTATCGATATAATAAACAAACGTAACTAAGGCCCGCTCAGCATATTTCCAGTATACACCACAGGTTGGCTCTGTGGGTGTTGAAGAAATACAAGTGTCCCTGAACAGATGGTCACTCTTGAAGACAGGCAGACATGCTGACTACGAGAAGCCACGTTGATTTGTCGTGTGCTTTCAAGTCGAAAAAGTTCCGACGGAGCTAACTGTCTTTAATCCAACCTTTATTAATGAAGGACTGCTGTCAAAACACACCCACACGTGAAATTGTGGTAGTTTTTATTTTACAATTTATACTCACATGGACTACAGCCAAAGACCCATAGCAGGTAGACGACCAGATAAATAATGCAGCATAACATAATACAGGCCTTCGGAGACGAACGGGTGCCCACTAATTGCATATTACCTCGCACAGGCAGGTAACTACAAGGCTGTATCTAATTACAGAAGCAATTAGGCTCACACGTGAACAACAGAAAAGCAATAAATTACAATTAAATACAGATAAACGTGTTCATAGCTACTCTCTTAAAGCCTCCATATAAAAACGTACATATAATTACTTATGAATCTTTAACAATAAGCAAACATCAAACTGACACTTAATAAATAGATTCAGGAAAGGTTAATTGACTTGGAAAAGACACTAAAATAAACCTGAACTTATATTAGGAGCAAACGTCCTGAATACGTATAGAAAATGATTTCAGTAAATACACAAAGGTAGAAAGGGGTGTACAACAAGGATGCGTCTTCTTACCAGACTTATTTAACATTTACAGCAAGGTGATCCCGAGAGAACTAGAAGTCCTATCAAGATTTATTATTGGCGGGCACACTCTTAACAACATAAGATATTTTTGTGATGTCAACGAACACTCGTTGCCACTTTTGTGATGCCAACGAATACTCGTTGTCACTTTTGTAATGCTCGTTGTAGTAGAGACTTTGTAATCGCAGATACAACTATAGTAACGCCGTTGAACAATGCTGGTGTCAGACGCCTTCGAAAAACACTTGCGCTAATATTACTTGCTGGATAATACTCACTCGACAAGTAACCCGTATAGTGATCCGAAAAGAGAAATAGTATAGACTAGAGTAGAGAAATAGTATAGGCTAGAGTAGAGAAATAGTATAGACTAGAAACGCAGATCCGAATAGTATAGAGGATAGACTAGAATTGCAGATCCTTTAGACGTCGCGTGACCTTCCATAGATTCGTTTCCGCTATGGTCACGTGATCTACATAATTCAATAAGGGGATCGCCTGTGTTTACTCACTAGCGATCTAGGTTCAAGCTCAAGTGTCGGCAGCGACGCTTCATTCCTATATAACAGATATGCAGACACGGAAAGACAGCCGTAAGAACTGTAAGAGAAGGTAGAAAAAAAGGAAAGCGAGAAGAAAGGACTAAGCCATAATAGCAAGTAGACAGAATATGTGGTCGTTAGCAAAAGGGGCAGACCAAGATGCGGACTACAAATTGGGGATGGCAAAATCAAGCAAGTAAAAAGCATTTAAATATCATAGATAATGAAATCCGAAAGCTCTTTAGAATGGCGAAAAATGTCTTCCAAAAGCTAAACAAAATATAGTAGAATCCCTGACAACCAGATGAAGAAGGCCTTCCGGATATGAGAAATTGGTTACAAAGTCTGGATATGAGGGAGTATATTTAGATTATATAAAAGAACTGAAACCACGTTTAACATGTATTTTCAATGTTTTATAGTAAACAAAATAAGCTAATGGTGATGAAATATAACGGAATTGATTCGTACATATATATTACCGGTGATATATATGTTCGCATTTAATATCCTATATTAAAGTATATATATATATATACACACACACACACACACATATATATATATATATATATATATATATATATATATATATATATATATATATATATATATATGTGTGTGTGTGTGTGTGTGTGTGTGTGTGTGTGTGTGCGCGTGTGTGCACATAGAGATTTACAAAAACACGCACGCAAACACACACACACACACATATTAATAGTTTCCAGTGAGTGCTGGTGATATATATATATATATTTCAACTACTTTTTACATGTTTTCATAAGTTATGTAAAATCAATTTTTCTTAATATAACGTTGTAAGCTGTCGAAACTTGTTGCAATCCATTGTTTTCGATCGATTTTTAATAATTTTAGAGGTTTTTAAATGTTTTCAAACACAAAATTTCTTTTTAATATAGTGTTTTTTATGGTCTCAAAAATTAGTTGAAATTGGCATAAATGGTGTCTATTTCTACTACATTTTCTATGTTTTCATAAGTTTATAAGAAAACAATTATGTTTTTAATATAGCTTTGTGCAAGTTGTCGAAACTTGTTAAAATCAGTTGTTTTCAATCGAAAATAAATCGATTTTAAGTGTTTTCGAAATTTTGCAAACACCAAATTACTTTTTAATATACCGTTGTTTAAGCTATCAGTGACCAATGTAAAATAACAGAGATTACATTTATATTAATAAGTATACATTTTGATCTTAACCGTTTAGTACTAATTTCTCTCTCTCTCTCTCTCTCTCTCTCTCTCTCTCTCTCTCTCTCTCTCTCTCTCTCTCTCTCTCTCTCTCTCTCTCTCTCTCTCTCTCTTGAAGCTAAATTTAAGGGGGTCGCATCATACACGAGATATAAAAATTCTCGTTTGTACTGCTGGCCCTGGTTACGCCGTTGACCAAACTATAAATCCATTTACTGTAGTCAAATTAGCTTCAAAATTAGGTCTTCAAAAGGCGCATGATACGTGAGTATATACGATACATATTAAGCTCTTCCTCTATAACACTATGACAATATTCGATAAAGAATTATCCCATACACACACACACACACACACACACACATATATATATATATATATATATATATATATATATATATATATATGATGGACTCTCCCGTCGAACTCGACGTATGAGGTTCAGACAGATCAGTTCCCAGAAACTGAAAGCCCGACACCCACACAGGATTTGATTATAGTGGTGAAGGCTTTGTGCAGGGTCATCCACACTTTTTGGAGGGACGAACCTGGTGCAACGAATGCCACAAGATCCCCAAACGACCCTCCGCAGGTTTTGAATTCAGAGTTGTCCTTTTCCTAGATCAGTTGCCGTTCAAGGCTATAGAACCCAGTCTGTTCTGCTATTTACCCATAGCATATATATATATATATATATATATATATATATATATATATATATATATATATATGAAGTGTGCTATATTTATGGGATAAAGCGCTCAATGTAAGAGATAGAGCGTGTGTAAATATAAAAGTGAACATAGAAGTCAACACTTAGAGACGACAATCTGTTTCATGATAGATGCAATCGTCAGGCCACGAGTGCTGTTATATATATATATATATATATATATATATATATATATATATATATACACATATATATATATATATATACGAGTAGTGAGTCTGATCCTCAAATGTTACTCAATACTTTCGGCTTTGTGTCACATTTGAGCTACGCTTTACAGATTTCTATCTCTGTATATATATATATATATATATATATATATATATGGGTGTGGATGTGCGTGTGTAAGAGTATATGGTATATCTGCATGAAGTAAATTAGAAGGGAGTCAAAAAATGTATATTTTATGTATATTGACAGATGCTCAGTCGAGATAAAGTCCTGGGTGGACATCAGCCCGTCCTCCCATCAACTCACTACAAACATCAGAAATGTTTTGGGATCTGCTTCCTATTCTTTCTACTCAAAATCAATGACTGGTAAGTTAAAGAAAGTGTTGTGCTATTAGGAGAACAGCGTGAGAGTTAAAGAAAAAAAGAGCAAAAAACGAGAAAAAAAAGAAAGAAAAACCCAAAAAAATAAAGAGCAAAGTTAAACTCTGTGTTATGACGATTTTCTAAGTGTAGTTAGGATGTGGCCCAAGCCTGAATGTATGACGCACCCGGTGAGGATCGAACTGACTGCTCAGTTGTAATTGCTCTAGCAAAACAAGCTAGCTAACCATTACACCATATCGAAATGCTGTGGTGATTTTCTAAGCATTCTACCGAAAGTATCGGGGCACTCAGTGGGGATCGAAGTCACTACTCAGTTATAATTCACCTAGTAAGACCAGCTTGCTAACCATTACACCACGTCGAAGTGCCCAAAGTCCCTCAGTTATGGCGAAAATTAAATCCATATGTTTTTGAAACACGCGTCAATGTATTTATTTATTTTGATTAATTTATTTTAGCAAGAAACAAACCTTGAGAACCGACACAAATTTTTTTAAATCTCAAGGAAAATTTCCATAACATTTTGTCTAACTGCAAAGAAAATGAAACATTTTTGTAATTTCTTCATGTTTAAAATGAAGATTTATTGCACTCCGACGACTGAAAGTAATTTTATATTTATAATTATTAATTACAATACATAGCATATATATATATATATATATATATATATATATATATATATATATATATATATATGTATTTGTGTATTTAGGCAGCAATCCTTCTTTCATGCACATTTCATTAAAAACGACAGACAAGGTGCTTTTATTTAGTTTTATTTAGATCGCACGAGAAATTATATAAAAAACTAAATAGAAGCACCTTGTCAGTCGTATTTAATGAAATGTGCATATATATATATATATATATATATATATATATATATATATATATATATATATATAATATATATATATATATATATATATATATAAGGCAGGATGTGTGTGTGTGTGTGTGTGTAACGAATGCACGGCCGCAATTTTCGACTGATTTACATGCACATGCTCCAAGTTAGCGGGAAGGCCAAAACCGACTTTGCATTTCCCAACTCCCATCGATAGTGGAAATAATCGATTTTTTTCATGCATCTAGGGTACTTTTTTCATGTAGTTTGCGGCCATTTTCTACTGGCCGCCACGAATAGGTAGGAAGATTCTATTGGCCAGCGTGAGAGCCAACAGCTGTCTGACACGAATTTTAACTAGCATGCTAGCATGCAAAAAAAATCGATAGCTGCATTCGTCACAAGTGGGAAAAATTTAAATCTGCATGGCACTTTACTCCAATTGGCTCATTCGCATGCTTAAACTCAACGTTGATTCTGATTCCGCAGAACTGGGTTGGGTGTGAAAAATTATTTGTTGTTAACATTCTTTTTTCATTCGGTTTTTCCAGTTACGAGTCCTTTTTTAAAGCTGATCGTTTTGTGTTCATTTGTTTAGTTCTTTTTTCGTAACAGATTTAATGTTTAGTATAGAGCTTAGAAAAAATTCGCAGAGTGAGATAGGCATGAAGTAAGGCATGTAGCAACATCAGCACGGCAAAGAGCACTCCTTTAAAGGCAAGGAAGGGCAAAAATATTTTAAGTCAAGAGATAGCGATGGCTGTATGAGTCGTACGATTTTTGAATCAAGCACGGGCAACGCCGGGCCATGCTGCTAGTATATATATATATACATATATTCCATTTGAAACATTATAAGCCACCCCAGAATAAGCATGGGATGAACTTGAGAGAAGAGTGGAAAAAAGTGAAAAAGAAGTCTTAGAGCCACATTAAAAAAGAATCGAATCAATTATCAAACTTATACTTTGAGAAACTTTTGCAACTAATGCAAAAAATATATACTGCAGTAAACAAGGCTAATGAAGGATATTTTGACGAGAGCAAAATTTAATCATAAAATGTTTTTTTTAATTTTTGTCATAATAAAATTTCTAATAAAAAGTAATGTCTCAATTTTGTTACCATGTATAATAATTTTCTCTTATTTACAGTACAAAACAACTCATTTTGGTGGTAATTTTAAAAAAAAATACCATAGGTTTCTTCAAACCTTTGAATGTAGTGTATATATATATATATATAACGTAAATCATTCATACGAAAAACAAATAATGAAGCTAATTATATGGCCAGAATCACTCTCGCAAACAATATTAAATATAATTAGCTTCATTATTTGTTTTTCGTATGAATGATTTACGTTATATAAATTGAATACGCACTACATAATTGATATATATATATATATATATATATATATATATATATATATATATGAATGTATAGGTTTAGGTAAATGAAATAACTATATATTAGCAACCGTATGCTGGCGTGCATACACAGGTAAGCAAATAAATAATTAACAAATGTTTCCAAGAGGTGTAAACATAATAGTGCTCGATGTGATTAGACAGAGCTAAAAATATATATTAATAAATACACATATACCTACGCTTGTGCCTTCAACGCAGCTACATGTATATTTATTAATATATATATATATATATATATATATAAGCCCCTTTCCCCCAGACAAATATATACAGACTGAGACAGTTATTTGAGAACACATCTTCAGAAAGACATAAGTAACCAACTTTAACTAAAACACCTCTCTGTTATTCTCTTCGTATTACTTTAAGAGGGACTTCCAAAGAACCGCGACTTTGTAGAACAGACTCCCGCGTGGATACTTCCTATAGCATCACACTCCTAATCACTTCATCTAGGGTCAATAGATATCTATCCACCATATTCTTGTATCTTTCACTTTCTACTTCCCCCTATTACACTCCTATCACACCTCACATATTACAATCTACCCTGAGTGGCTCTTTGGCCTTGTATTGAGTGAAATTTAGTAAAAGAAAATATCTAAATAACTGAATAATTCAAATGAGTTTTAAATTGAACAAGTAGTGTATTCATATTTTTTTGAAATTCAGTCTAAGTTAGTTTTCTCTAGACTGGTTACCAACCAAGT
Organism: Acanthosepion esculentum; assembly: GCA_964036315.1. NCBI lineage: Eukaryota > Metazoa > Mollusca > Cephalopoda > Sepiida > Sepiidae > Acanthosepion > Acanthosepion esculentum. The sequence goes on from OZ038503.1 coordinate 40,687,302, forward strand.
CTAGTGAGCTTAGTCTACCCTGCTATTTAACCCGTAGTTGATTGGGTAGAAAAATGGATTCACACTTTGGGCTGGTGTGAAGAAATGGATATATACTCGTGTGAAAGTCGACTTCAGTTATAGTGCGACCCCTCATTTTTGTATGAATTTTAATCATTGCAGAAAGAAATACGTGTGTATAATGCATGATATTTAACCTCTTAAAAGAATTACCTGTGTATAGTGCCACCGGTCAAGAAAAATGCATGATTTTTAACCCCTTCAAAAAATTACTTGTGTATAGTGCAACCTGTCACCCCCTATTTTTTACGTAAAAATAACTCGCTGTATAGTTGAGTTCATCCAGTAAATATAATTTAAACCTGAATTAAAAATATTTATATTACGAGTTTCGAAGTTGCCCTATCGGGCGACATTTAAACTAACTCCTGCGGAGATCTCAATTGGGTTTGAGAGTCCCTAAGTCTTTGCATATTCTCAGCATTGGAAGCTCTCCTGGATGTCGTTTGATCTGGGTTTTCATTTGCAGGAGACTTCCTTTTCCTCGCTGCAGCCTTGGCTCTTTTGGTTGCAAGCTGGTCCTCTGTTGTTGGCAGAGATTTCTTTTTGCGAGGCATACTCCTACCGTATTCGATAGGCAGCAATAAACTAGAGAAGAACTCAAAATGGATCTCTGCATTTAAGTATTGCATTATTACTTAAGCTTACCTTTTAAATGTTCAACGATAAGTCTTCTGACGCCACTTAATTTAAAGACAATTTGATGTACGTAGGTCCTTGCTTTCCATATAAATAATTATTTTGCTGGAATTTTTAAAGAAGTATTTAGCCCTGGGTGGCAGTCTTTCTAGAGATGGCGTCTCGACAAAATCACTCGCATGTAGGGTTGGAATCCCACATTTTGTATCGGCTACCAAAAGACCTATCATGATTTCCACTAACTGCACCCTGGTTCCAGCCTCTGCTTACCCAGTTCCCAATTCAAACATTATTTATCATGAAACGGATGACCACTAAACATTTAAAAAGACATGCTTAACAGATTAGCACACGTATATATTCTGACTCCTCCTCCTCTTGATTTGGTCTTCATCAAAATAGGTAGGGAGGAGTAGATGTGATAGGCAGCAATAAACTACAGAAGAACTCAAAATTGATCTCTGCATTTAAGTATTGCATTAATATTTAAGCTTACCTTTTAAAAGTTCAACGATAATTCTTCTGCCACCACTTAATTTAAACACAATTTGATGTACGTAGGTCCTTATTTTTCGTACAAACAATTATTTTTATTTCATGGGTGACTTTCACTGGGTTTCGCATTTAATGTCATTTATTCCCAAATTTATAAAAATTGTTATCGTACAAAAAAATTCGTTGCAAAAAAAAAATCACCTAAAAAAATGGCCGAAAGCAATCGCTGTAATGAAAACTTGGAAATCCCAAATTTCAGGATTGCGGGCCTGGATCCGACCCGAAATGTTTTTAATTTGCTCACGGCGTCGAGCTGATTCCCAAATGGCATATGTTGGACTACGGTCTCTAGGAGTAAAGATGGAAAAGTGTGACACACCGCCATTCGAATTTATTTATATAGATGGAAATACTCCGGTCACGAATAGAAATATATTGTATATTATTTTCTTTAGAAATACATTGCTAAGATGAATTTTAATTGATCTGCACATAAAAAAGAGCATTGCAATCCCCAGAGAGTCTTGAGTTACTAGGGAATATGGAATGTGTATCAATTATAAATTGTTTTCATTATACTGAGTTTTTCATTATTGACGGCAGGAAAACCGCGCCCTGTTGATAAAGAAGAAACCAGAGCTGATTGCATATACAACGCAAGTGTGGGCATTTATTAAGTGAGGGAGGGGTCAGAAGAAGATATTTTTTAATGTTTAACCCCTTAATGTATCATAATGATTAGTATTGCCAGAATGTTACTAGTGTATGCGGTTCGTCTTTTGAGCACAAAAATAATAAGATACTGGATTGTAGATTCTCGTATCACTACTTACAAGCTACGAGTGTGACTGTAGGTCTGGTCCTGATGGCTTTGTTCAATTATTAATCACGTTAGATTAAGGGCTCTCTTCCAGAAACTTCCAGGTCCGCTCAGCCTAGTTGCGGTAAAAATCACAGTACGACTATGTGGACGTTGAAGAAACCTAATCCTGCCAGAGCAGGCGCCTGCAGCTCGAATCAGTCAGCCCCGCGTACCAGACGCGCATCTTCGGTAACTAGTTCCCAGCCATTACTGTGTACTTTGAGCGATAAAAAAAGAAAAAGAAAAAAGTCATTCGTCTGACGTGGTGGGCTTGCCAAGGGATTTCGTTCGTCTTTTAAACAATCTGTGGAAGGTTTTACGGGCGGTACACAGATGACACAGAGTCGAAAGAATCACAGAAAAGAAATATCAGAGATTCCTAGAGACGGTAGCAAAGAAAAATGAAAAAGCAATGACTAATAATGACTGCTTATATCGATATCTAGCTACCACCCCCCGCACGAGGGTTGCATGTGGCACAAGGCCGGGTTTAACGTGGGTTTTCCGAGCCCGTAGGCTCGGCCAAAAATATTCCCTATTTGAACCCGTAAAAAACGGGTTCAGGGTCAGTCCACCTCCCCGAACGAGACTCTGCCCTTCGGCGGAGCCTCGTCTGGGTTCCTCTCTGCTCAGAGGCAGAGAGTTCGACTGTCGAGCTGGAACAGGTCGCAGCCAGCCAATGACTGCTTATAGCAGAGAGTTCGACTATCGAGCTGGAACAGGTCGCAGCCAGCCAATGACTGCTTATAGCAGAGAGTTCGACTGTCGAGCTGGAACAGGTCGCAGCCAGCCAATGACCGCTTATAGCAGAGAGTTCGACAGTAACGAACAGTCTATATCACTGTTTCCCTAAGACACACTGTCCTATTACTATTATAGTGGAAGAGTCCAAAATAGATTCATTAGAGGGCAAGAGAGACGGGTGAAGGTAGCGAGCCACTAATGTGACAAGTTTGTATGAATGGATGGCGGAACGGTGGGGACTGGAAACTTACCTAAAAGAAAAAAAAAACAAAGAGATAGGAGGTTGTGGAGAGCCACGATTTCTCGTGCACTGAAAGTTCGATGCACAGAGAAAAAGAAAAAGCTCATTATTTAAAGTCGGACTAATGTCCTCACATTGTTGTTGTTATCACGACGTTTCAGCCGTTCTGACCTCTGGCCTTCTTCAGGTGTCTGAGGCTTCGTGGATTAAATGCTTGGTTCGTGAATTTTGTGGCGTAGTAAATGCGACTTCCAATTCCTGGGCCGAGTAGTACAAATAGAGATGGATATGCAATGTGATAGGTTCTGATCTGGCATCTCTACAGTCACTTTCTCACCGACGTGCTGTGGCTTCCCTCTGTCTTTTCTACAAATATTTTCATGTCAACTGCTCTGACGAGCTACTTTCACTGGTGCCCCAACTGCATGAATTTAACCATGCTACTAGATTGGCATCTCGGTCCCCCACCTTTCACTGTCGAAACAGTAAAATGCAGCCGTCTCTCAAACAGTTTCTTATCTCGCACTTCCCGACAGTGGAACTCACTTCTTCTTACTTGCTCCCCTGATAGCTATAATCATCAAATATTAAAATATAATGTCAATCAACATCTTCTGATGCCTTCATCCTGATCTCCGTCCTTTTCTTTATCCTTTCCTCAAGCACCCCTCTTTACTCTTGCTCTCACTCTCTGTAACCCCTTGCGTGCTTGTGGTACTCCCGTCTTGCTTGGGGTAAAATGCTTAAAAAACAAAAAAATAGCAGTGACTAAGAAGTATTTAAAAAAAAGGACACGAGGAGGCATCTCTAGACATGGACATCGGAAAGAGAAGAATCTGTTCCCGTTGATTTAATAAAGGGTTCAGTTCGCTGCATGAAGTTCAATTTTCATTTTGTCAGCTATGATGCTGGAAACTTTCACATCAACAAATGACAATATATTATATAAATAACAGATGAAATATAAGACAGGCTTATTTTTTCAAACAGGGCGGGAATTTCTTAGTTTATTGGGCATATATTGGCATATGGATTAATCATGTTTCAATTAACAGCAAGTTTTTTTTCTTTTTTTGTCTTCTGTCGAAATTTTAATTCTGGCGAAGTTGCTTTTTTTTTAATCATTTCACCTCAAGCAGTACGATAACGGCGCAAGTGGTTACTTAGAGTGATTTTGTTTGTTTTGTTTTACGGCATATCAACCTTAATGGGTTATTTAATACCGACAAGATTTTTATTGATGGTAATATTTTTTTTTCAAAAATGTATTGCTGGTAATATTTTCCTTTTTAAAAAATATACTGCTGGTAATAATGTATTGGTGTAATAATTTTTTGTAAAAAATTGTATTGCAGGTTGATTTTTTACCAAAATGTATTGCTGGTAATAATTTTTTGTTAAAAATTGTATTACAGGTTGTTTTTTTACCAAATGTATTGCGGGTAACAATTTTTTATTAAAAATTGTATTGCAAGTTGTTTTTTACAGAATTGTATTGCTGGTAATAATTTTTGTTAAAAATTGTAATGCAAGTTGTTTTTTTACCATAATGTATTGCTGGTAATAATTTTTTATTAAAAATTGTATTGCTGGTAGTTTTTTAACCAAAATATATTACTGGTAATAATTTTTTGTTAAAAATTGTATCGGACGTTCTTTTTTTACCAAAATGTATTGCTAGTAATAATTTTTTGCTAAAACTTGTATTGCTGGTTGTTTTTTACCAAAATGTATTGCTGGTAATAATATTTTGTTAAAATTTTATTACAGGTTGTTTTTTTACCAAAATGTATTGCTGGTAATAATATTTTGTTAAAAATTGTAATGCAAGTTGTTTTTTTACCAAAATGTATTGCTGGTAATAATTTTTTGCTAAAACTTGTATTGCTGGTTGTTTTTTACCAAAATGTATTGCTGGTAATAATTTTTTGTTAAAATTTTATTACAGGTTGTTTTTTTACCAAAATGTATTGCTGGTAATAATATTTTGTTAAAAATTGTAATGCAAGTTGTTTTTTTACCAAAATGTATTGCTGGTAATAATTTTTTGTCAAAAATTGTAATGCAGCTTGTTTTTTTACCAAAATGTATTGCTGGTAATATTTTTTGTTAAAAATTGCATTACAGGTTGTTTTTTTACCAGAATGTATTGATGGTAATAATTTGTTGTTAAAAATTGTATTGCTCCTTGTTTTTTTACCAAAATGTATTGCTGGTAACAATTTTTGTTAAAAATTGCATTACAGGTTGTTTTTTTACCAAAATGTATTGCTGGTAACAATTTTTGTTAAAAATTGCATTACAGGTTGTTTTTTTACCAGAATGTATTGATGGTAACAATTTTTTGTTAAAAATTGTATTGCTGGTTGTTTTTTACCAAAATGCATTGCTGGTAATAATTTTTTACAAAGAGAGTATCGCTGTTATCAAAACATATTTTCAAACCTTCATAGTGACCCCTTTTTTGGGGGGGACATTAACTATTTGCCCATAGCTGGGATCCTAACAGGTGCTACCACCCCGGGTCAAGAAGGACCTGGGAACACCAGCAATTAAGAGGTGCTTTCACGCTCCTCAAAACCTCCTTGCTGCCGGATGTAGTTTATCGTTTTAACCAGGACGCTACAGAGAGGGAAAGAAAATGAGAAGTAAAAAGAACAATAAAAAACAAGTATCAATAGTTTACATTTTTGAAGATCGTAAGTGGCAGAGAAGCAAGGAGACGGAAAAATGTTCCACATGGCGAAAAGTGCGAGGAAAGAAAATCTTAGAAGAGAAATTATGGTTATATCAAGCAATTTCAACAGAAAAATGATGAAATCTAGTGTTACGCTTAAGTTAATGCTATCGAGGTACCAAAGAGGAAAGTAATACTTATTTTTGCAAATGCGAAAATGTGGCACAAGGACAAATGGAGGGATGGAGGTAGGTTGGTCTTCAACCTTTCTTATCTTAAACTTTGCTAGCCACAATTACTCACACAAACATACCACATTATTCCTTACACCAAAACAATGCATTTTTACTACAGTCACCATAATACCTCGAGTCTCTATTAAGTCCTAAATAGTTCGTCTACGTAGCAAAAAGGAAAGTTCATTACAACAATTACTATGGAAATATTTATGTAAACAACACAGAGGGAGACTACGTTATAGCGGTGGGAAAGTGAATGAAGTTGAGATGCCAGGCTATTTGAGAAAAAAAATCAAATAAACTGTATCATGACAAATAGACCAAGAGATCAAATTAGTAACATGATAATTTAGAATCAATTATAATACGCACTATTCATATCCAAAAGTTGCATATACATACATACATATTATATATATATATATATATATATATATATATATATATATGCGATAAATACGATAACAAATTTTATAACTTTGAAATAAATTTGGAAATAATCGAAATTAACTGCAAAATCCATCGAAAGTCACCCATGAAATAAAAATAATTGTTTGTACGAAAAATAAGGACCTACGTACGTCAAATTCTTTTAAAATTAAGTAGCGGCCGAAGAATTATCGTTGAACTTTTAAAAGGCAAGCTGAAATATTAATGCAATACTTAAATGCAGCGATCAATTTTGAGTTCTTCTGTAGTTTATTGTTGCCTATCGCATCTACTCTACCTATTGTGATGAAGGCCTAATCAAGAGCCCTCCAGAGCTAGGTTAAATGCCACCGTTAGTGCAACCTTTTAAGCTAGTATATATATATATATATATATATATATATATATATATATACATTACTCCAACTTTCCTCCATATACTGTGCTATATATATATATATATATATATATATATATATATATATATCCGATGCAATGAGAACGAAAGTAAAATATAAATTCCAACGTTCGCAGCGTTAATTCAAAAAAGAGCTCGATACAGGTAGTAGAGCGATAATTATTTATTATAATTTTATCATATAGACAAAACCATTTTACTCACTACAAAGATGCAACTTGGTTTCAGTGCATTTCAACTGCATTTCAGTGCATTTTAACCCGGTCCACCCAACACCAAACTGCTATCAACAACCACTATTGTTTCACTCAGATACTTTATGTATATTTTGTATGTACATTTTTCTTCTCAAAAAATGGAAAATAGGAAGTGACGTTTTACATCCGGGCTTGCCTACAAACAGGATTGTTCATAACCATTTTCGACCCTCACCCGTAGATGTGCAGTTAAAATGCACTGAAACCAAGTTGCATCTTTGTAGTGAGTAAAATGATTTTGTCTATATGATAAAATTATAATATATATATATATATATATATATATATATATATATATATATATATATATAAGGTACGAATCCGTCATTTCTACCCCTAGGTATGGCTACATATCAGGATAAACTGGGTCCTATTGCTTTGGGTGGCAACCGATTTATAAGGACAACTTTGAATTCACAATCTTCAACGACGGATTAAATAGCTTTACCAACCCCCAACGGGCGAAACATAATGAGTGCGGCTACACCCATGAAGACTTGGTCAAATAATTGATATCATAATTTGATGAACTCCTGGCAAAAAAAAATAACGAAAAAAGATTTAATTCAATTTACTTTTTAAAAAATTTCGCCTCAATACGAAATTTCTAAAATCGTTTATAAGTAAAAGTCGTATCATGACTTTCTGGAGGCTTCTAGAACTTTATGGAGGCTTCTAGAACTTGTTTTTGTTTATTTGTAAACTTCTGTGTTACGCTATAACTATAAACTGTTACATGCGTTATAAAATACGTATATACTATCCAATTATAGCATCGGCACATTGAAAAATAAAGCTTCTGAAATAAGTTGATTTTTTTTACCCTTATCGAGTATATGGTAAAATTGAATTTTCGGTTTGGTTTGGGGTGACCTTTTTCAAGAACTGAAACCAATTGATGCCTTTTTCATGACTTTTAAACAAAAGCTAATCGATTTATGATACAAGAACCATAGGGTTGCAAAAAGGTCATAACCTTAAATAGGAAGAGTTTGTTTCATATACACGCCCTTTTAGCCACAACCTTCAAATTTCATATGCTTGCTTTTGAAAGATTTTTGACATTAAAAACTTTCAATGTGTGTGTATGGGGGGGGGTGTTATCGAAAAGAAAATCAAGAAACTCCGTTAAGCAAAACTATTAATTCTGAGACAGACACCACTTTACAGTGACTTTCGAGATTACTGAAAAACCAAAGTTTCCTTCGGTTTGCCGCCATCTTGCTCAAAACCATCTAATGTATCCATTGGATTTCTTCTCTTCTCCCACCCTCCCTCCCTCTCTCACACACACACACACACACACACACACACACACACACAAAACACACACACTCTCTCTCTCTCTCCGTCATTTTCTCTCTCTGTCACTTTCTCTTTCTCTCTCTCACACACACGCACACACACACACACACAGAGACAAACACACGCACACACTCTCTCTCTCTCTGTCACTTTCTCTCTCTCTCTCTCACACACACACAGACAAACACACACACTCCCTCTCTGTGTCACTTTCTCTCTCTGTCACTTTATCGCTCTCACTTTCTCTGTCACTTTCTCTTTCTCTCTCTCTCTCTCTCTTTCACACACACACAAATACGCACACACTCTCTCTCTCTCTCTCTGTCACTTTATTGCTGTCACTTTCTCTTTCTCTCTCTCTCTTACACACACACACACACAAATAAACACACTCTCTCTCTCTCTCACTCACTTTCTCGCACTCACTTTCTCTGTCACTTTCTCTCTCTTTCTCTCTCTCTCACACACACACAAACACACACTCTCTCTCTATCTCTCTGTAACTTTCTCTCTCCCCCTCTCTCTCTCTCTCTCTCTCTTGTCTGATTTTCGCTTGATTTAATTTAATTCGCATGTAGACTGGATGAGTTGTTTATCTTACACTTTATTAAAACAACGACTGGAGTCAATTCACCAATTACACTTCAGGAATGTACACTGGTCGGCTTTGAGAGAAACAGTAATAAATTAAGAAAAGAATGCACAAAAGTATGTGTAGTTGTTAATGGGTTTAACATACGTTCCAGTTTCAGGGCTCCTCTGTCCTAGTGTCCCGTTAGAGGTTTAAGCCTGTTCGTTTTTGTGTTGGTGTGTGCGTCTGTCTGTTGATTGTGCGCGCGCTTGCGTGCTTACGCGTGTGTCAGAGAATGGGCGTACGTGAGTGCGTGTAAAAACTTTATTATCCATGAGAACTAAATAATAAAAGCTATTATATAAAATTATATATTACATGAAAATATGATAATACAAGTAAACCGATAATAAAGATTGAAAACTCTTTTTCTGAGGGATTTATATATAAGTATCTAAGGTTGTAAATATATATTCATAGATAGATAGATAGATAGATAGATAGATAGATAGATAGAATATAGGTTCTTTATTTCCTAGTGCAGTGTTTTCGATGGACGACGAATAAAATCAAATCATCTGGCCAAATTCCCTTGGCATTTCGGTACAGCTTTGAATAGAATACATACATACACTCACACATATATATATATATATATATATATATATATATATATATATATATATATATACATACATATACATATATGTATATACATACATTTATATATATATATATATATATATTGGAAAACGATAATCCCTGACAAAGTGGAAAAATCACATCAGCGTAAGCATCACTTTAGTCTGATGAAGTTCAAATGATTGAGACGCGTCTCACGAAAAAATTACCACAGATCATCCTAATATATGCCAGGTGTAACAGCAAAATTCTGCAAATCGTGTAACAACATGGGATGTCCATCCCATAAAATGTTTAATATCTAAGAAAACACTAAACTAATTCATTTTATTTTTCAAAGCTTTCAGATAAGACGCTAAACCATCTTGATACCATTTGTCGTAGGAATCATTGAAAATTCCTTTAAGTTATTCAGCTAGAAATGTTAAACAGGTTAAAATCGTTTTGTATCAGCGCCATATATCTTCCCTACTGAGCAATGGTGAAACGAAAAAGATCATTCAGGCCTTCATTATTTGTACCAACATTCATACTCAGGCTTCCATCTTCAAAGTCCATTCAAGAACCAAGAGAACGGTGAATAAGCTTTAAAAAGAGGGAACGGTAGTGAGAAAAACTGGATCAGGAAGTCACAACAGGATGAAGGATCATCATTTCAACTTAGAGCTAAAGAGATCAATTAGAAAAGATACAAATCAATCCATAAGATGTTTGGCACGTGAGAGAGCAGTTTCACCTATGACAGTCCAAAGAGCAGTGAAAAAAGACTTGAAAATGAAATCGTACGTGAAACGTTTGAGGCACCTTGTTACTCCAGGAAAGAAAGTTAGAAGGTTAGAGACGGCGAATAACATCTTGAAAACGTTTGAAAATGACCCTTAAATGTAAGTTTATCAAAGCAAACACATTTCAGGTGTTTTTATTAACGTAGTAAAAATTTGTTTATATAGCAATGTAAACAAATTTTTACTACGTTAATAAAAACACCGATCAAAATAAAAAATAAAAATAAAATAAATATAAAGGAGAAAAAACAAAAATAAATTAAATAAATACAAGCAAAATAATTTGACACAAATAAACAAATAAACGACTTCCGGTAAAATATCCACCAAAATAGACTACCCACAATGCACCACTGACCCGTATATATAAATAGCCGAGAAAAATAATAGCACTCGTGGCCTGACGATTGCATCTAGCATGAAACAGACTGTCGCCTCTAAGTGTTGACTTCTATGTTCACTTTATATATATATATATATATATATATATATATATATATATATATATATATGAAATTTATTTCAGTCCTTCATGAGCTTCCGATCCTTAGCTATGATTAATTAATGTAATGATAAGCATGTCATATTCGTTTATGATTGATTTCATCACAATTCTTCTGTCAATGTAGAGCCTAATAGTGTTATAGAAACCTCAGAAAATTCCAGTCATTTCTAAGATACAACGATTCAGAGCTTAATCTAACAACTGGTCAATTTTGCTGTTACATCAGGTATATATATATATATATATATATATATATATATATATATATATATATATATATACTACTACTACTACTACTACTAGTAGTAGTAATACTCGGTTGGAAAAAACCTCGGTTGGGCACAGCTTGTAAGTTTATCAAAGCAAATTGGTACCCGAGGAAAAAAATTAGAAAATATGTATAAGTGAATATTGAAGTCAACACTGAGAGGCGACAGGCTGTTTCATGCTAGACGTAATCGGGAGGCCTAACGATTGCGTCCAGCATGAAACAGCCTGTCGTCTCTGAGTGTTGACTTCAATGTTCACTTTTATATTTATATTTACATACACTTTATCTCTGATATTGAGCACTTTATCCCATAAATATAGCACACTTTAAGACTATATTTCTTCATATATATATATATATATATATATATATATATATATATATATATATATATATATATATATATATATATATGCAAGTTTCATTAAAAACGACAGACAAGGTACTACGGTTAAATTTTTTATTTAATTTTACTTGTGTACGAACAAGAGCTTTCTTTGCTGGACAAAGGGTGTGTAAGAACTGTCCAAATGTTTTCGGCTATACCTTTAGCCATTATCAAGGATGATTTTGATTTTTCTGCTTAATTGAGAGTGTGCATTATGTATATGTCTTAGTGTTTAGTAGTGGTGTTTTAATTACCAAATACGGTTAGAACGTTGTAGCTTTGTTCGTAGTTAATATTGTTAACGGTAGTCTTTTTCTTTTTTATTATTAAAGCCTCCATTATTATTAACCTTTTTTACAGGTGGAAGCAATTAATATATTTGTGTTTTCTACTAGTATATTTCTAATGGAGTCTGGTAAATTTTGTGTGTGTTTAAATGGGTTCTAATGGAGCTGTGATCGGATAGGTGTAACGTAAGACGTCTGGATAAGCATGCGGTTGTTTAACCGATGTAATTATTTATGACTCCGGTTTCGTTAGGAAACCTGTCTGAAACCTTGTCTGTCGTTTTTAATGAAAACTTGCATAAAAGAAGGATTGCTGCCTAAATATACAACTATATATATACATATATATGTATGTATGTATTGTCTGATGATCCAGTGATTCAAACCTCCGTGCCACCGCGCACTTATGTGCCGCACGATCCTCTTAGGTGTGGGGTGAAATATTGTCACGGCATACACACACACACACACACACACGTGTGTGTGTGTGTGTGTGAGTGTGTGTGTGTGTGTGTGTGTAGCAGTAGTAATGGTACAGCGTTAGTATTTGAATAACCGAATAAGTATTAATTTTCTTTTAATTAGAATTAGGCTTCTCAGCCCAAAATAACAACAAAATAAAACTACGTTCAACTGAAGAAGAAATGAGGGTCTGCTTATCGCACATTCGACCAAATATTGAAAAAATATCACAAAAAAAAAAACACCAGGGACAGGTTTCACACTAAATAAACTGCACAAATAGTTGAATATCAACATTGAAATAAAGTAAGTTCATATTTGTGTGTGTATTTTTTAAAATCAATGGTTTTATTTCATAAAATTTAAATGTATAACCTTTACAAATTGTGCTAAGTCTGCCGTGATATTTTCATTTGCTCCGAGGTCTGCTGTTCCTTTCTAAAGTTTAAAAAACACTGGCTATACCCCACTTGAATCTAACTGTAATATCCGTTACTATATATAAGAAATAAAACAAAATTCGGTTATAAATGATTTCTTTCTAAAACGTTACCGTATTAATTATTGTTTTATCAAAATCCGGCCTGAATTACCGGTTAATAAATTTCCGGCCTGAATTATGAGTTCATAAAATTCCGGCCTGAATTATGGGTTCATGAAATTCAGGCCTGAATTATGGGTTCATGAAATTCAGACCTGAATTATGAGTTCATGAAATTCCGGCCTGAATTATGAGTTCATGAAATTCCGGCCTGAATTATGAGTTCATGAAATTCCGGCCTGAATTATGAGTTCATGAAATTCAGGCCTGAATTATGAGTTCATGAAATTCAGGCCTGAATTATGAGTTCATGAAATTCAGGCCTGAATTATGGGTTCATGAAATTCAGGCCTGAATTATGGGTTCATGAAATTCAGGCCTGAATTATGAGTTCATAAAATTCCGGCCTGAATTATGGGTTCATGAAATTCAGGCCTGAATTATGGGTTCATGAAATTCAGGCCTGAATTATGAGTTCATAAAATTCAGGCCTGAATTATGGGTTCATGAAATTCAGGCCTGAATTATGAGTTCATGAAATTCAGGCCTGAATTATGGGTTCATAAAATTCAGGCCTGAATTATGAGTTCATAAAATTCCGGCCTGAATTATGGGTTCATAAAATTCCGGTATTAATTATAGGTTTTCAAAAATCTGGTATGATAGAAACCCTATAAATGGCCAACGTCTCCAAAATGGAAGAGTGGGTATGATTTCTCATTCCAGAATGCTTGCCTCTACAATAGCTCCATCCCAGATACTGACCCCTCTTCCCCACAAAATTATATATTTAATTATATATCGGCGGGTGAATATGTTTGTACGATGTTCCCGACACGACAAAAAAGAGAACTTTATAAAAAAACTCTTATATTTGGTCAGTGTAACGGAAATTAGTTTGCCTTGAGAACTCTAAAATCTCCCGTATATTTTTTTAATCGGTATCAGCCTATGCATGGCAGTAAATCCAGCAAGACAAGAGGTTACAGGGTGTGGAAGAAACAGGAACAGTTTGGTTTGGTTTATTTTGTTTTACGGCATATCAACACCTCAGTGGGTTATTTAATGCCGACAAATTTTTTTTATTGCTGGTAATATTTTGTTTTGTCAAAAGTCTGTTTCTGGTAATATTTTTCCTTCAAAATTGTATTGCTGGTAATAATTTTTTACAAAAAAGTACTGCTGGTAATAGTTAACTATTTGCCCATAGCTGGGACCCTAACAGGTGCTACCACCCCGGGCCAGGGTGGACCGGGGAACACCAGCAATTAAGAGATGGTTTCACGCTCCTCAAACCCACCTGATCAGATCAGCCTTGCTGCTTGACGTCGTCTTGCCCAAGACGGGAATCAGGAACAGAAACATTAATAACGAGCGGGAAAGAGGAAAGAGTAATCAGGAGGACATTAGATAGCGATTGACATTGCATTTAATTTTTCGCAGATTAAAGTTGGTTGGAAAATATGGAGCCGGAAGGAAGTTCCACAAGCGAGAAATGCGGGAAAAGTAGCTATTAGCTTGGAACTTATGGCTACATCTATCCAGCTCAACTGTAAATTGATGAGATCTCGACGCCAGTCTAGTACTGCGCTTGAATTCAAAAATATATTTAGAATATAGTAAGACTTTGTCTAATTTAGGGATGGTAGAATACAGAGTTATGATAGGAAAGTTAATATAATACGTCGTTTATAATTGGTGTTGAACAGCAACTCTCAGCCGTGTCGTCTCGTGCTTTGCGCGATGCCAGGAAATAAGTTGGACTTGGTGCTTAACAAGGACAATCTTTTATTTCCGCCGATAGATGGCCTACAAACTGTGCTTGTCTACGGTGAGGGTTGGAAAATAGGGTGTCAGTAAGCTGCAAAAACCTTTCTGAAGAGTAGGTAAAAGAAACTAAAGCTGTGAAATCCAAGGCGTTGTATGAAGTAAGTTCCCAAACCCGAAGAGATATAATAGTTACTTTTTCCCGCAGATATGTCTATATTTCTGAGATGAGGTATAATGTACATTATTTACATTATTCGGACTATTGTCCTCATCTTAGTCGCCATATTTATTACAACGTTTATGAGTGAAAAATAGGCGGGAAGAAAAATACACGAAAAAGTGCCCTTTTATGGTAGATGCCATTGACAATAAAAATATTATAATATCGACCCGATCTCTTTAGAAGCGGATTTATAATGGAAAGCATCGCTTCGCGTAGAGTCTCATAGGTTTTTTCAGTTACTTTAAGATGACATCCTGTAAAGAAAAACAAGATCGTCGAAATAAAATCACAATCTTAGCTCTCCTCCTCTTAAAAATAGCTTCACATATATATATATATATATATATATATATATATATATATATATATATGACCAATCAGAATTGACCCAAACACAATTGAAAATGCCAAAGTTGTGTCTTCTTGTCTGTTTTCACTCAGCCTCTGACGAAGCTTTAATAAGTGTAACGTGTTAGATTGTTATACGTTTCATATTTCTTATCTGTCTATATTTCTGAGATGAGGTATTATGTACATTATTTACATTATTCGGACTATTGTCCTCATCTTAGTCGCCATATTTATTACAACGTTTCGGCCATTGTACGCTCCGGCCTTCTTCAGGTGGTTAAAATGTCGAACCAAACCCTTTATTTCGCTCACTTGTTCTAGTTCCACGTGCCATGTTTGATGAATGCCAATTATCAGTTATCTCCTGTTAATTTCCCTCTGAAAGTTCTCCACTGACTTAACCGTGCCATGTGGCCATAACGACACATGGCACAGAGGATAAAGGCGTTGGTTAGATCCAGTGGCAGGACCCAAAGTGTGTGAGTTCAATACCCAGTCAAGGCAGTGGAGAACATGGAGAGGAGAATTAACGGGAGACAACTGATAACTGACATCCATTAGACATGGCACGTGGAACTAGAACAGTCTACCCCAGTGAGCGAAATAAAGGGTTCAGTTCGACATTCCGACCACCTGAAGAAGGCCAGAGTGTACAACGGCCGAAACGTTGTAATAAATATGGCCAATAGTCCGAATAATGTAAATAATGTGCCGAAGAGATATATCACTACTTAGTATAGTAGGGTCAGTTGGGCACCGTCTGTGAGAAAAAGAGCACATAACGCAATTCACTCCGCCAGAAATTTGTAAACGGCATTCTTTACTTCTTGGCATTTGCGCCGGAAGCTACAATACGAACATTTCAGAGTGTTTGGGTGTGAGGATAGCGCAGAGGATTCGGAAAGAGTTGGATGAGTCTAATGGTGATTAGGAAGGTGTTTGGGGTGATCACTATTGATGGCGATGTTATGTGTCCATTCCTCTTCCCACGGGGCCTCAGACTCAACGCAGAGGCCTATTTGAGGAGGTAGTACTACTCTGGGTCAAGAGGGTGGCTGCTGGAAGATCCTATGTCTAGCAACAGTACTCTACACAAGCAGGAGGACCCAGTCATGGTTGTCAGACAATTTCTGCGACCACATCAACTCTTACATATGGCCGTCTAACTCCAATCGACAGCAGCGCTGGTTGCTCGGTCAATCAATGTCGAATGTTGTCTTATAAGAAAAGATGAAAAGACTTCAAGCAACAGAAATATCATTCTACAGAAGGATGCTGAGGATACCATGGACCGAACATGTGAGCAAGGACGAAGATTTGGAAAAAATGGAAAAAAATAAAACTTACACTTAAACATCAGGAAGATCCAGTTGAAATTTCTGGAGCGCATAATGAGGGAAGACGGCTTGGAGAATCTGATATTCACAGGAAAGTTTGAGGGAAAGGAGGACATCGCGTAACATACTTGATGGGCTTGAGTAAATGGATGGTAGAACAGGGTTTGGGAGAAATAACAAAAAGACAAAACTTATTAACAGCGTCAAGGTACAGGAAGATGTTGAGAGCCATGATCCCCTACGTTCTGAAGGGAAACGTCACATATAAAAGAAGCCTTTTTGTTGGTTCGTACTTGACAGGAAAGCCTCCGTTCACTTCTCGAATCGATGTGTTAGCTTGGCAATGTCTTGTTGCAAACTGGAAGAAGGAATGACCACCTTCAACCACCCAGATTGCCCCAAGAAAGATTACCTACGTTCTGTTGGGTCAAAGGGCAATTTAATTAGACTGATTGATTAGTTTGCGTATGCGTGTACCTGTGTGCGTTAATACTTTCATATATTCGATCAGCTTCCCAAACAACGGCAGACATTTAGATTAAAAGAATTCGATCTAACAATATATATATATATATATATATATATATATATATATATAGGTAACTATACTCGTGTCGAAAAACCTTCGAATTCTTGATTTAACAATAGCCAAATCAATCACGAAGGGAAAAAAAGGTTTTTAAAAAGAAAGAGGCAGGAAGATGAAAGTCTGTCGAAAATAATCGCACAGATACAGGTGCAAGGCCCAAAGAAAAAACCCCGATACGAGTAAACAACTAACTAAAGAGCTCGATACAAACGTAGAGCAAACCTAGTCAAACCTAATGAGCCAGACAAACCTACCAAGGTTTCACTTAGGCAGATCGTCAGTGTCAGCCTAAGTGAAACCTTGGTAGGTTTGTCTGGCTCATTAGGTTTGACTACATATATATATATATATATATATATATATATATATATATATATATATTATGAAATGGACAAAGTCGGACAATTATTTTAAGACATTTTTATGTTTATACATTCTTTTTTCTTTTATAGATACAAATATTTAAATAAATGCTCTGTTTTATAATAAACAGTATTAACAACATTTACCGGCCTGATAAATATAACGGTTCCGTATAGGATACAGGTTCGATTCCTGTCGGAGGACGCATATTTTCTATGACAATTTCTCGGACAAGCCGGTAAATGTTGTTTAATACTGTTTATCATAAACAGAGCATTTACTTAAATATTTGTATCTATAAAAAAAAAAGAATGTATAAGCATAAAAAAATATTTAGATGGTAATTAGTTGGAGGCCTAGTAAAAAGTCCTTCAGTTTACACAGAGAAGGCTTCAACGATGGAATATAGATGACCTCCAACACTTTTTTTTTCTCTAATACACTTTGTCCAGTTTTTTTTAGTTTTTTTTAGATAATTTAATTTATTTACCTCGATTTAGCTCTGTTGAGCGAGGTTCGAAACCGGTTAGCTGCCCGTTTTTCAGTTTTACTTTTTGTTATCATCATGAGTGGTAATAATAAAATTAATTTTTGCCTATTCATAGCAGTTATATATATATATATATATATATATATATATATATATATATATATATATATATATATATATATATATATATATATATATATATATATATATATTACTGCAATATATAATAATATATAATATATATAATATATATATACTGCAAGGCAGTAAAGCCACTAAGACGCAAGGCGTTACTGGGTGTAGAAGAATTAGGAACAGAAACATTAATAATGAGTAGAAAGAGAAAAGAACAATCAGGAGAACAGTAGATAGCGATTGACATTGTATTTAATTTTTTTGCAGACTCAAGTTGGCTGGAAAGCATGGTGCAGAAAGGTGATTCCACAAGCGCGAAGTGCGAGAAAAGAAACTGTCAGCATAGATTTTTCCGGTTACATCCAGGCAGATTAAATGTAGTACTGCGCTTAAATTAAAAACATCAAGGTACCCTAGCGAAGAGGTCATCCGAACAACTACCACGAAAGTATTTATAGAAAAAAAGGCATAGGAAGGCAACCTAATGGAGGTAGGAAATTGACTGAAACCGAGTTGTCACACGAGGACTGATAATATTGCTGATTCTTCTGTGGGTTTGATCGGGGAGCTCAGGGTAAATAGCAGGAACACCTGTCCATATGCGGCGGGTATCTTCTAGGGGTGTGCAGGTTCTAGACATTGGGGGAGAGGCAATAAACTTAGTCCTCTTTATGTGTTAAATAGCAGGGGGTAGCCTGGATCCTCTAAGGGGGAATATCAACCAGTGTAATGAAAGGGCGGCTAAAATCCAAACCCTGATAGAAGCAACAGGAATGTAGACATGGCAATTCACAGAAAATACAGAATAGGAATCTATGAAGAGCTATGATCGCCAACGTCCTGAAGGGTCGTGTCATTAAAAAGAAATCATTGCAATATGTGTGCGCTGATGCGATTGCGTGCGTGCGTATATTACTTTCTCACATGTAGGTGTGTGTCTGTGGAGCTTAGTGTAACGGTGTATTTATAAAGCCAAAGTGCATCAATGGTGGACCTGAATGCACATTTTTAATATGATTCGTATGTAGACATTGTTTTTTCAGATGTTAAAACTTGATTCTCTTTCTGTTTTTCATCAAAACGATTTTCATTGTCATTGTCTTTCTATCCCCTCTCTCTCTCTCTCTCTCTCTCTCTCTCTCTCTCTCTCTTTATCTATCTATCTATCTATCTATCTCTTTCTCTAGCCGCCCCCTCTGTCGCTCGATCGGTCGCTTTTTATCACATTTTTGAACCACTTTCTTTTTTCTGTTTTTCCTTTCTTTCTTTTTATATTGTTATTCTAGATTTATTTAAATTTCGTATATATTCTTTTAATCTTCATTAATTGGATTATTACCATTTCTTTCTTTCTTTTTTTCTTTTTCTTTCTTTCTTTCTTTCTTTCTTTTCCAACTGTTTCGTTTTGCTTTTGCTTCATTCAATTTTTTATGAACACCCACACACTTTCTTTTTCTTTCTTTCTTTTTTTTTCTTGCTTGCTTTAATATCTCTTTGACCTTGTTTTTTATTTAAATTTCTTATAGGCCGTCTCTTTCTTTCTTTCTTTCTTTCTTTCTTTATTTATTTATTTATTTGTTCATTACGCGCTCTCGCCTTCTTTGTTCAAAATTCTTACGTGATATTTCAAGTGATTCTTTCTTTCTTTCTTACTTGCTCTCTCTCTCTCTCTCTCTCTCTCTCCCTTTATTTCTTCGCTCGAAATTCTTGATTTTTCATTCGCTTCTTTTTTCTTTCTTTTCCTCTTTCTTACGTGTTCTCTCTTTCTTCCATCAAATTTCTTACGTGCTCTTTCAATCGCTTCTTTGTTCTTTCTTTCTTTTTTCTTTCTTTCTTTCTTTCTTTATTTATTTATTTAATTTATTACGTGCCTACTCTTTCTTCAAAATTTGTACGTGCCCTTTCAATGGATTCTTCCTTTCTTACATGATCTTTCTTATTCTCTTTCTTTCTTTCTTTCTTTCTTTCCTACGTGCTCTCTTTTTCCTCGTTCAAATTTCTAAACGTTTTCTTTCTATCCTTTCTTGTTTTTATTATTATTTGTTCTTTCTTTCTCTCTCTTTTTTCCAACTTTCGCTCATTCGAGCGCATAATTTATTTTTCTGGCATTATTTCTAAATTTTATATTGTAAATTTTATTTTATTTTTTCTTTCAAATGTTCAACATCTTTTCCTCTCCATTTTTATTGTTCATTTCCCTTTCCACTTGTTGCTAATTTTATTAGTTTTTCTTTCAATTTCTTATCGTCTGCTTCCTTTCTGATGTCGTCTTTTGCTTTTCTTTTTTATGTTTTTCTTTTATTCTCCTACTCCTTGTCTCTTTTTTTTACCACCCCTTTCCTTTTTTTTTCTTACGAAAAACCACTCCTCAATCTTTCATCTTCCCAACGCTGTCACCATGGAAACTTTATTATGTCTTCTCTCCCACATTAGGGCGTGTGTTGTTTTGTTTTCAAGTCAGTTTTACTCATGAGACGAGGAAGTTAAACAAAATCACAAACACTCAAGTAGAAAAAAAAACAAATTTAAATTAAAATCTAAGAAAAACTGAGTGACAATTGCAGCCATAATAAGAATAATAACAGAAATACGAAACTATTTGTCTGTATGGATGCTGTTATCGTTTCGTATCGTCCCTGGCTTCAATTCTTCAAACCACTGTATCACACACGTCATCAACGATAGACAATATTCTTTTTTCAGTTGCGTTGTTTCATGGGGGACAATAATGCTAGCCTCATTTCTAGAAAGAAGCGAAATAATGAGAGAAAGAGAGGAGAGGAAATAGATAGATCGCATGTCAACTGGTTCGCTAAAGTGTCATCACCACATGCTGGCTTGACTCACTAAAGAATTTGGGTGAGACTCTTCTAATTCTTACAGCCGTCTGACTGACTTCGCGATTTTCTGGCCTCATAGCAAAACTTTAACATAGGCAATCTATCACTGTCAGAGTTTCACGCCCATGCAAGCCCCCTACTCAGTTCGGGTCGTCAGAGTTCTGACCAGTAGCTTGCCATTTTGAGCTAGCCTACGCATTCTGTAACAATGTACGATTTTCCTTAAGCGTTTCACCCCAAGCAAGGCGGGAAGTCACTAGCACGCAAGGGGTTACAGAGAGTTAAACAAATCACAAACACTCAAGTAGAAAAAAAAACAAATTTAAATTAAAATCTAAGAAAAGCTTAATGACAGTTGCAGCCATAATAAGAATAATAACAGAAATACGAAACTATTTATCTGTATGGATGCTGTTAACGTTTTGTATCGTCTCTGGCTTCAATTCTTAATTCAATTTGTTTAACTTCCTCGTCTCGAGAGCAAATAGGAGTAATATAGGAAAGGATGAAGAGAAGATTAGGGGATAGATCAAGCCATCTGGAGACGTCGATTGACATTATGTATGTATGTATGTATGTTGCGGCATTCACCCTGGATCGGTTAAGCCGGCTCCTTCCAAGGAATTCACCGCGTCCGGAACGAAGGCCGACCAAGCACGGCGATCCGTCGCCAATGCTGAAACGAGCGACAGCCAATCCCGATTCCAACGGCGGCGAATTCTTGAAACGGAGTAACAAGGGAGTTTTGAACTTCACACGCGGTCCCTACACCTCGCGTGCTATCCCAGTGGAGGGAGGAATATGCTCTTACTTGCCGCAGAATTTCCACAGACGCAGAGGCAGGAGTAACCAAGAGGCCGCCGGATGCCGGTGCAGACGCCGAATGGTTTTGAATTCAGAGTTGACCTTCTCCTAGACCAGTTGCCATCCAAGGCTATAGAACCCAGTCTGTCCTGCTATTTACCCATAGTTGGAGGGAGAAGAAGAGGATTCACACCTTTCCCAAGGGTGTTAGCACGTAAGTGAATGTAATGGATTCGACTGGAATTCGAATTCGGCTCTACGATTGACATTACATTTGAATGGTTGGAGATTATAGCTTTCAGGGGAAAAGGAAAAGGGGAGGGAGTTCCACAGGCGAGAAGTGCGAGACATGAAGCTATTGGAGTAGAAGAGACGGCTACATTTAACAGATTCGTCAGTAAACGGGTGAGAGCGAGATGCCAGCCTAGTTGAACGCTTAAATTCATCATTTCACTAATTGTTCTGGGATGGTCAGAGCGAGACCATACTACTCAGGCCAACGGACTAGATAAAGTAATTATTCCCAAACAAACGAACATTTTCTCAAGCAGTGGATGGAATTGGGAAACACAGAATTTTAATCGATACTCTCACAAACGAAGGAAATAAATAAAAGTTTATCGTATATTCAAGTTTTAGGAAAATTTATGACAAAGTGGAAAATATTTTTCGCGTGACGCGTTTCATTCTTTAGGAATTAATCGGACTAAAGTGGTATTTACGTTGATGTAATTCTACATGCGGATGAAGAAGAGGGGACGTTAACATGTGTATAATCAAATCGCCGTAAACACCACGTTAATCCGATGAAGACCTAATGGACGAAACGCGTCACACGAAAAACTATTCCGATGAGGTTTAGTCATTTAAGCGTATTACTAGATTGACAATTAGGTCTCACCGTTTTCTTGTTGAACGACCCATATGCAACCGTATGTTCTGTTCTAATAGTTTCTTTTCTAGCACTTCTCGCCTGTGGAACTCCGAATTCCGATTTCTTGATTGCCTGCCACCTGCATTCTAGAAAACTTTAAATGCAACGCCAATCGCCATCTTCTGTCGTCCTGAGAACTGTCCTTTTATTGTCCTTTCTCCTAACTAAAATATTTTCATTTTCGTTTCACTCCCAGTAACCCCTTCCGTCTTAGTGTCATTATTGTCATGCTTGGGGTAAAATGATTAATATAAGGTAATGGCAAAAAAACGGACAAGGAAAGTCAATTTTTGTATTTTTACCAAGACAAGTGAGTAATAGAATTCGTTTATTAATACAGGTGTACACATGTACATTTTACAAGTCTAAAAATGATTTAGTAACGATAACGATGCTAAGAATACTGCCTTAAAAAATAAACGTTACTTAGAGGAGAAGCGTGACAAGGGTAAATTGCAACTCTTCCAGTGGCCTAGTCAGAGTCCTGACCATAACCCAGTTGAAAACCTTTGGCCGATAATGGACAAGCGTGCCCGTAATAGGAAAGTTAACGCAGAAGATGAGCTTTTTCGCGAATTAAATAAATGCTGGAAGAATCTGTCAAAGGACGAAGAAGAATTTAGTCTATAGCATGTCACGAAGAATTAAGGCGGTTGGGTAACATTTTGCGTTAATAAGCCAAAGATTACCCAACAAAATACTAAATTATTTTTGACTTGTATAATGTTCATATGTACACCTGTTTTTTTCATATTTTTCCAATGAAACATGACCCAGTTCACATGTTAGTACTTCGTATGTCCATTCTACGAAGTAGTTCCTAGCAGATTGACCACAGATTCTCGATTGGATTTAAATCAGGAGAGTTTTCGAGCCAGTCGTTAGTACTCACTGGTAAGGCTTGCCAGCATATTCGTGCAGCGTTACAATTTCGTACGCTTACTTGGAGTAACGGCCATCGCAGATAATGGCCGTAAGATAACTAATCGACAGTCGAGACAATAATGTCTGGGCTTGATAAAAATCTGATGCAATGACGGATGATGGAATATTTTTCAAGATCAAGCAAATTTCATCATACACCCTGAATATAGATTCATATTACTGCACACCACTGCAAATGACCTAATCGATTACACCCTGTCACACCAGTGAGTCTAAAACTGACCATGAAAGGAAACTAAATATATTGTTTCAATTAATTTGCACAAGGGTGTAAATTCTTGTCACAAAATAAAATCCTCACATTTGCCTTGGTAGAGTCCCTCAGGTGACGAAACGCGTCGGCTAAGATAAGTTTTCCGTTTGTATTTATTCATATAATATATTATAATAATAGTATTAATACAATAATATCAAAATCAAAATGTCCACATCATCTGTGGACCCGAGCGCTTTCGACTGACCTGAAAGAAAGGAAACTAAAGCTGTTGTTTCAATTAACTTATACAAGGGTGTATATATATATATATATATATATATATATATATATATATATATATATATATATATATATATGTATGTATGTATATTAATGCATGTTTCATTAAATAATATAGACAAGTTTTGTCTATTTATTTTAAGTAAGTTCCTTTCATATTGTCTGAGAAGCTTAATCACATTATCGATTTTCCTTGTCTCGTATATATGAGTTTGTCGTTACTTTGAAATTTTTCATGTAGCAAAGGCGGACTATCATTGTTGTTTCGTCCGTGTGTTGTTTGATATATTGAAATTGTCATCTTTGATAATGGCTTATGTAAGCCGAAAGCTTAGATTGGATTTAAGCATGTATCAATATGGTGTTATCCTTTCGTCTTTCAACGATAATATGATTAAGCTTATCAGACAATACGAAAGGAACTTACTTAAAATAAATAGACAAAACTTGTCTATATTATTTAATGAAACATGCGTTAATGAAAATTGCTGCTTAAATATACACAATATATATATATATATATATATATATATATATATATATATATATATATATATATATATATATATATATAAAGTGGTGTTCGATAAAAGTGACTCACCTGATTTTTTTTTACTAAATGTTCTCTTCTCCGATGAAACGAAAGTTGAGCTAAATTCGAAGGATAAGCGATCTAAAATCCGAAGAAGAAGCTTTGAAAGCTCTTTGAATTTAGCAGTAAGTAGTGTCAAGCATCCGTTCAGTATAATGTTCTGGGGATGCTTTTCTTTTCATGGAACTGGTTTCTTAAAACCTATTGAAAAGACCCCCAGGAGCGAGCAGTAGAAGAGAATTTTAGAGTCTTGTCTGCTCCCTTCTGCTGAGAGGGTGCAAATCGACTCCACCAAGCTCATTTTTATGCAGGATAATGCGCCCTGTCACAAATCAAAATTGATGAAGGAATACTTTGATGAGAAGCAGGTGAGTGTTATGACATGGCCGCCCCAATCTCCTGACCTCATCCCCATAGAAAACTTATGGAGCATTATAAAGTACAGGCTCTCGAGAAAGCAGTTGAGCAAGAAAGAGGATTTGATTGTGAATTTCATATCCGAATGGAATTCAATGCTTGGAGATGAGATTTGCCAGAACCTAATCAAGTCAATGCCAAAAAGGGTTGAAAAGGTTATTCAAAATAAAGGAGGACCCATAGATTATTAAGTATTTCGAACTATATTACCTATTATAAATAAATGATACCTCTATTATTCTTTATTTAAAGCTGTTCGGATATGTTTCTATTGATTACTAGTTGCAGGAAATAAGTGAGTCACTTTTTTTTGCACAGAGTTTTTCCCTAAATCTCATTTATATCCAAAATTATAATTATCAATAGAATACCTTAGGGTGAGTAAACTTTTTTTACTAGGTTGTCGGGAAGGGGTCTTTATATTAGTAAGATAAAAAAATTAGTTTGACCCCAAAAACAATAGGCGAAAAAAATTTTAAGTAAAAAAGATCAGGTGAGTCACTATATATATATATATATATATATATATACAGGATAAAAAAAATAATTCTATAAACTTTGAGGGCGGGTTCCTAATACAAAAACAAGGACAAACGTCCATATAAATATATGTCCGCAAATACATCGTTTTTGAGTTAAGTTTAATGAAAGTTCACGGTAGAATCATGAAAAAAACGTTTGTAAAAGTATTTTGGGAGTGTATCTTGAATTATACATTTAAAAGCGTCTACCGTAAACTTTAAACTTAATAACTAGTAACAGCCCTCCATTTTTGGCTTGATCTGGCTCTTATAAAAGCAGAGGATAGTATTAGCTGTCAGGTACTGTCAGGTACTGTCAGGTGGAACAGTACAGGGTGCAGATCATTTTACCTGCACCTTTAGCGATGGATCGTATGCAAGATGTCCCACTTGAAATTGGGTGTGCATTTGAGGCCAGTGTTCTCTCAAGGCGTGCCACCTTCTCTTCTCTCGCATTTCTCGCTTGTGGGACTCTCTTCCGACACCATGCTTTCGAGCCAACTTCAAATATTCAAGGATATTATCGCCCTAGCATGTTGCATCCGCCCCTACTAACACGTATTGAGTCAACGCGTTATGGTAATGGCCCATTCCTCCTCATGAATCTGGGGAGGGCCTACGTGCAACAAAAGACCTTAGCAGACTAAGAAGAACAAGAACAACAAGATGGGAGCCATGGATGACATCCACGTGATGAGGCTATTTAAAAACAAATGAAATATCTATAAGATATATTTATAAGATACATGCAAGCTTCTACGTAACCAACATATAGTTTTAATTACGAAAGCTTGCGATTAAATTTCATAACTGATTCACAGAACAATGCGAGAGTATATATATATATATATATATATATATATATATATATATACACACACACAAATATATATATATATATATTTAGTTGGATTGATGTGAGTTTGTGACCCTGAGTTTCACGCTATTTGCGATCGTCAGACATCAATCCAACTAATTATGTTAGCTCTCACTGATATTGAGCGCTTTCCAATATATATAATATATATAAAAAAAATTGCATACATATATATATATATATATATATATATATATATATATATATATGCGCACATTCCATTAAAAACGACTGACAAGGTGCTTTTATTCAGTTTCTTATACAATTTCTCATGCGATCTAATAATGTTTTTCTTTTCGGGTGATAAATTATATAAAAACTGTCGAAATGTTCTTTTTATCCGAGCGCTTTCGGCTATACATTTAGCCATTTTCAAGGATTATATTTTAAGTGTTAAAATAAGAAATAGTTTGTTGCATGTATGTTTTATAAAATGTTTCATTTTTTTTTGTTTGAAAACACGGTCAAGATATTATGTCCATGTTCAAAGTTAATATTATAAAGTGTTGGTTTGTTTGTTTTTATTAATAAGGCTTCCATTATTTTTTAGCCTTTTTTTAATTGTGGATGATACTATTATATTAGTGTTGTCGATAAGTATGTTCCGGACAGTTTTTTTCTATAATTTATCATCCGAAAAGAAAAACATTATTAGATCGCATGAGAAATTGTATAAGAAACTAAATAAAAGCACCTTGTCAGTCGTTTTTAATGAAATGTGCATGAAAGAAGGATTGCTGCCTAAATACCCAATATATATATATATATATATATTTCTTAAATATTTCTCACCAAGCAAAGCAGGAGTGCCACTAGTACTCAAGGGGTTACACAGAGTGAGAGCAAGAGTAAAGAGACGTGACTGAGGAAAGGATAAAGAGTGGGACGGGCATCAAGATGAAGGCATCAAAAGATGTCGATTGACATTACATTTGAATATTTGAAGACTATAACTCTCAGGGAAGCAAGTAAGAGGAAGGGAGTTCCGAAGACGGGAAGTGCGAGACATGAAGCTATTGGAGTAGAAGAGACGGCTACATTTAATCGTTTCGACAGTGAAAGGGTGGGACTGGGATGCCAACCTAATAACACGCTTAAATTCACGCAGTCTGGGAACCAGCGAATATAGCTCGTCGGGGCAGTTACCGTGAAAATATTTGCAGAAAAGACAGGGGAAAGCGGACACGCTGTAGATATCAGTTATCTCTTCAAGAAAGTGTCTGCGACACCCCAGGGATGAAAAAAAA